>JAPFBE010000007.1:44957667-45490167 GCA_034336665.1 Luscinia megarhynchos | reverse complement strand
CCCAAGTGTGGCTGATTTGTGGGATTTGGGAGAGGAGGGAAATCTGATTTGTAGGATTTGGGAGAGAAGGCAAATCCATCTTTCCTGTTTTTTTGGCTTTTCTTATCTGGCAGAGGTGGAGTTGACAATCCCAAGCTGCTGCTGAGATCCTGCTGGCATCTTAATGGCCTGATATTTTCCAGGGGTGTTTTTCATTTGGGAATGTGGCCTGGTGGCTTTTAAAATGTGTAAAACCTGTCCCAGATCCCAAATTAATTTTCTTTCACTGGAATTTTTTCCTGCTCTAAATGAGCAGAATCCGAATTTCCCTGGATCTGTGCTGATCCCAGAAATGTGGATTGAGGAGTTTACAGTGAACATGGTGAAATAAATTTCTGGGATTTCTTGGGATCTGTAAAAGCTCCCCTGATTCTCCAGCCACGACTCATTCCCATGCAGGAATTAAAGAGGGAAAAGTTTTCCAGGACATGAAAACAAGGAATTATTTCTGTTATTTCAAAACAAGGAATTTTTTCTGTTATTTCTGATATTTTCTCCCAATCTCTGGGAGTTTTCCAGGCCAGGTTGGAATACTCTGGTCTAATGGAAGGTGTCCATTGACATGGGATAAATGATATTCCAGATCCCTTCCAACCCAAACCATTCCATGGATCCAGCAATCCCACAGTTCAGAAATCCCAGGGATATCTGCAGTGTGCAGGACTTGCAGGGATCCCTTCTGAGCAGCAGAATCACCAGAAACTTTCCTGTCCTAATTCCTGTTGGGACAGAAAAATGGGAAAATGGGACAGAAAATGGGAAAATGGGACGGAAAATGGGAAATTTGGATGGAAAATGGGAAATTTGGGACAGAAAATGGGAAAGTGGGACGGAAAATGGGACAGGAAATGGGAAAATGGGACAGGAAATGGGAAGTTGGGAAAAGAGAAACCTGCAGGAAAACCTTTTCAGTGAGGCTTTGTCATCTGAAGGAAATCTGGGAAGAGGAGGGATCCAGCCAGCAGCAGAGCCAGGAAAAGCAGATTAAAGGGGTTTGGATTGTGAATATTCAGGATGACATCAAAAAGAACTCCAGGAAATTTATGATTCAGCTGATATTTATTGGAATTCCAGCCTGGATCCCCTCACAAATACACTGTGATTTGCTGGGTGGCTGCTTTGTTCCAGGTTTTTGGGAAAATAAAAATAATCCCAGGGATGTGCATGAGCCCCTGTGTCAAAGTGTCCTCCTGGTATGGAAAAATGATCTGGAAATGGAAAACATCCAGGAAAAACAGCATAAATCTGGGAATTATTCCCTGCATTTTGCTTTGAGGGGAAGCACTTTCCAACCCAAGTGAGTCTGGGGTGAGGAAAGCTCCAAGTGGACGCTCTTATCTCAGTCCTTGGGACAGGAATTTGGCACTGGAGTCCCTAAAAAGGCCTGGAAAATCCCAGGCCTGAGGCCGTGTTTTCCCTGCCCTGGGGTGCATTTTCCTCCAAGCCATCCTGGTTTTTTGGGCCCCTTCCCAGGAGAAGGGCAGCGTGTGACCTGAGACAGGAATTCTCCCTGGGCCAGCTGACACCGTGGGGATGCTTGAGCTTCCCTAAAGCTGCATCCTCAGCTCTAAATATAAACCTGGGCTTATCTTTGCATGACAAAGGCCAGGGGGGCGTCCAGGCTGGGAGAGTGAGCTGGGAATGGCACTTAGGGGCTGGGGATGTCACTTAGGGGCTGGGGATGTCATTAGGGGCTGGGAATGTCACTCAGGGGCTGGGAATGTCACTTAGGGGCTGGGAATGTCACTCAGGGGTTGGGGATGTCACTCAGGAGTTGGGGATGTCACTGAGGAGTTGGGAATGTCACTTAGGGGCTGGGAATGTCACTTAGGGGCTGGGGATGTCACTTAGGAGCTGGGGATGTCACTGAGGAGTTGGGAATGTCACTGAGGAGTTGGGAATGTCACTTAGGGGCTGGGAATGTCACTGAGGAGTTGGGAATGTCACTCAGGAGTTGGGAATGTCACTTAGGGGCTGGGGATGTCACTCAGGAGCTGGGAATGTCACTGAGGAGCTGGGAATGTCATTTAGGGAGATGGGAATGTCACTCAGGAGTTGGGAATGTCACTCAGGAGTTGGGAATGTCACTTAGGGGCTGGGGATGTCATTAGGGGCTGGGGATGTCACTCAGGAGTTGGGAATGTCACCCTGGCATGGATCAAACCCATCAGAGCACCTGGATCGTGACCCAGCCTCCCCCTTGTCCCTGCACAGCAAAAATGTTTGAGCGGGCGCCAGGCTCAGCCTAAACCCCCCCCCCCCCACCAAAATCTCTTTTCCATGGAAGTGCTAATTGGGAACAATGCCACATCCAAGGGCAGGATCCAGGGCAGGATCCAAAATAGCCGGGGCCAGTCTTGTCCTTTTATAGCCCCATTGTGAGCGCTGGCATGTGACAGGTCGGGGAGGGACAATGTGGCTCTTCCAGAGGGGATAAATCCCACCCCAGCCCGGGATTCCTCCAGCACCAGCTCCTCTTTCCTGCCTCCCCAGCCCTCTCCTCCTCTCCTTGCCAGACCAGCCATGGCTCCCAAGAAGCCTGAGCCCAAGAAGGCCGAGCCTAAGAAGGAAGAACCCAAGCCAGCGCCCAAACCAGCGGAACCAGAGCCCAAAAAAGAAGTGGAATTTAACCCGGCTTCGGTCAAAGTAGGTGGATTGATCCAGTGGTGGTGTTGGAGCTGCTGGATACTGGGAGCTGAGATCCTCAAAAATGAGCTGGGAATTGGGTTTGTGCCAAAAAGTGAATGTCCCATCTGGGATAAACTCTGCAAGGCACGGGAGGATTTCTTTGTCCTTTGGGAAAAAGGATTGTCCCTTGGGAATTGTCCTTTGGGAAAAAGGATTGTCCCTTGGGAATTGTCCTTTGGGGAAAAAGGATTGTCATTTGGGAATTGTCCTTTGGGAATTTTCCTTTGGGAATTGTCTTTTGGGAAAAAGGATTGTCCCTTGGGAATTTTCCTTAGGGAACTGTCCTTTGGGAAAAAATACTGTCCTTAGGGAATTGTCCTTTGGGAATTGTCCTTTGGGAAAAAGGATTGTCCCTTGGGAATTGTCCTTTGGGAAAAAATACTGTCCTTAGGAAACTGTCCTTTGGGAATTTTTTTTGGGAAAAAGGATTGTCCCTTGGGAATTGTCTTTTGGGAATTGTCCCTTGGGAATTATCCTTTGGGACAAAACACTGTTCTTTGGGAATTGTCCTTTGGGAATTGTCCTTTGGGAAAAAGGATTGTCCCTTAGGAATTGTCCTTTGGGAAAAAATTCTGTCCTTTGGGAATTGTCCTTTGGGAATTGTCTTTTGGGAAAAAGGATTGTCCCTTGGGAATTGTCCTTTGGGAATTGTCCTTTGGGAAAAAATACTGTCCTTAGGGAATTGTCCTTTGGGAATTGTCCTTGAAATTGTCCTTAGGGAAACAATACTGTCCTTTGGGAATTTTTCTTTGGGAGAAAGGATTGTCCCTTGGGAATTGTCCTTTGGGAAAAAGGATTGTCCTTTGGGAATTGTCCTTTGGAAAAAGGATTGTCCTTTGGGAATTGTCCTTTGGGAATTGTCCTTTGGGAAAAAGGATTGTCCCTTGGGAATTGTCCTTTGGGAAAGGTCATTTCCTTTGGAAAAAGGAGAGGAGCTTTGTGGGATGTCTTTTTAGAGGGAATTTGGAGCAGACAATGCCAGAATCAGGGAATCCCAGAATCCTGGAAGGGTTTGGATTAGGACAGACCTTCAATCCCATCCCATGGGCAGGGAGAGCTTCCACTGTTCCAGCTCCAAGCCCCAGAGTCCAGCCTGGCCTTGGGCACTTCCAGGGGTCCAGGGGCAGCCACAGCTGCTCTGGGAATTCCATCCCAGCCAGGAATCCCTTCCCAAAATCCCATCTAAACCTTCTCCCTTGCACTTTGAAGCCATTCCCTGTGTCCTGTCCCCCCATCCCTTGTCCCCAGTCCCTCTCCAGGGGCCTCTGAGGATTCCCTGGAACGTTCCCTTCTCCAAGCTGGACATTCCCAGCTGATAAATATCTCTGTATTCGCAAAAAGCAGTTTCCCCTCAGGAAAACATGGGAATTTTATGTTGCTTTGTCTCCTCAGTGATTAAATCCTTCTCCTCTTCCACATGGGACTGAGTCCTGCAGCTCAGGATTTGGGACAAACTGGGAGGGCGTTTTCCTGCCTTGAATCCCAAATTCCCTGTAAATCTTTATATATTGCTGAAAAAGGGAATGATTTGTAACATATCAAGAAATCAAATCCTGAGGAATTAAATTTTGGGGAAGTTTGGAAGGGAATGATTCCAGAGTTGGTGCTGTGCTCCCAGAAAAATTCCATGACCTTGAGAATGAAATTTGTGATGGGATCTAGCTTTGTGCTGGAAAAGGAAAGGGAAAAAGGGAATTATTGGAGGCACAGGGAGCTCCAGCCAGGGCACTGTGACTTTGTGGGAATATCCACTGGGACATTATGGGATCAAGGGCAGCAGGGATGAGTTGTCATTAAAAAAAACCCCCAAACCCAAATTGGCATCACTCAAAAAAAAAAAAAATAAATCTTTATTTTTAATCAAAACAATTCCATGCACCACAAATTTCTTTTTATCTTGGGAAAAATTAATTCTTGCATTTTTTCAAAATACTCTGCACAATTATTTGGGAAAATTCATATTTTTCACGGAAATTTTTATTTTTCCCCGCAGCACAATTTGGAATTATGAAAGTTACATCTATTACAAATATTGTATAAATTACAGAGTTCACTTTGGAATTCATGCTGGAATTAAGAGTTGATTTCTGGTTTTTACTTCCCTTCTCTTTGGAGGGCTGGAGCTGTTGGAGACTGGATCAATGCTCATCCCTGGATTGGAGGAGTTAATATCCATCCTAATCACTGTGGGACGTGATGGGAGAGGGGATGATGGGAATGCTGTGTATTAATAGGATTAAAAAGGTTTTAGTGGAAGAAAAAACCCCACAGGATGGTGAAATCCAAATGTAACCTCAACCCCAGGATCCTGATCCTGATGGTTTTACTGGCCTCTTTCCAGCTCCTGCATTTCTGTCTCCTGAATCAGTGTCCCAAGGGAACAGTAAAAAAAAAAACAACCCAAAGCAACAACAACAACAACAACAACAAAACCCCAACCAAACAATCCCCACTCAAAAAACATAAAACAAAAAAACAACCAACAAAACCCAAAAATCCAACAAAATAAATAAATGAATTAAAACAAAAAATCTGAAATCCAACCTCCTCTTCCTCCCAAACTATCCCTGCCACGGCCAGGAGAAAATCCTGCTGCTCATCCCCGGATTCCTCGGTGTCCTATGAAAAACCAGGAATGTTGTTTCACTCTTGGAAGGGCTCCATTGTCTAAATGCTTCAACCCCTGACTGCTGGGTGACAACAGATTTATTCATAGGACTGATGTCAGGTTTAGCCATGCCTGGGTTCATGGGGATTGATAAAAATTCCAGGAGATTGGAAGCTGTGAATGACGTCAGCAGGGCCAAGGGGGGAGTTAATCCCTCCTGGAGCCTCCAGGACAGAACCAGGGAAAGAATCCAGCTGATGCCACCAGGTGATGATCCCCTAAAGCCAGGACTGCTGGAGATGGGGAGCTGGGAGTGCACTGATGGGAAGGTTTGGATTTGGGTGGGTGATGTCCCCATGGGATGTGTAGCGCTGTCTCTACGTCAGGGCAGGACAAAAATGGGAATTGCTCTGCTTCCCATATGGGTTTGGGCCAAACCTCACCACTGGGAGCCTTGGATGGGAATGTCCTGGCTTTAAAACCTCCATTCCAAATGGGAAAAAAAACCAAAAACAAAAACAAAACAGGGAAAACTCAGTTTTTCTGAAGCAGATCCCTTCTGCTGGGATATTTCCCACAATAAAAATCCCAAGGGAAGCCATCCTAGTGTCCTTCCAAGGAAAAGGGGGATGTAGAGTCAGGGACACATTTAGGGTGTAAAAGTCCTCAAAGATCGTCAGATCCAACAATTAATTCCAATTAATTCCTAATTCCAACAGCCCTGCCAAGGCCATCATTGTCCCCAGGTGCCACATCCACAGGGATCTTAAATCCCCCCAGGAATGGAGGCTCCACCTCTGCTGTGCCAGGCCTGGGCAGCCTTTTCTGGGAAGAAATTTTTTGCCAATATTTATATAATTTATATAATTTATATAATTTATATAATTTATATAATTTATATAATTTACCTGAACCTCTCCTGTGTGTCCAAGGGCTTGGAGCAACCTGGGATAGTGGGAGGTGAATCCTTCATGGACCTCCCAACCCCCTGGGATCATAAAACTGAGAATAAACCAATTTCTTTCTCATCTGATTCATTTTTTTCATTCTTATCAGTTTTCTTCTCTTGTTTTTGTCTCTTCCAGGTGGAATTCACCCCCGACCAGATTGAAGGTGAGGAAGATTTTTTTTCTCTTCTGGCCCCAGTAAATCCACCCCTGGGATAAGCAGGGCTGGGGATATCGGAACAACTTTGGGAAGGCTGAGCTTAAATTTCTGCTTTTCTTCTGCTCTTCCTCAAAATCCTTCATTCCGAAAAAAAAAAAAAAAAAAAAAAAACGAAGAAAAAAAGAAAACCAGGGAATTCATGTCCCATTTCCAGGAGTTACACCCCCAAAGCAGCCCAAATACAGGTTTTTTCTTTAGGGAAAAAAAACCCCACAAATACCAATATTTTCAAAGGAAAACCCTCAACTCTGCTTCAGAGAATTTTTCCTGCCTTCCATCAGAACTTAATGTGTTCCAGCTCTCCCAAATCCAGCAAATAAAGCCAGGCATGGAATTTCTTTATCCTTTCAAAGCCAAACATCAGCATCAATTTCCAAACCCTTTGTCCCAGCTCAAGAAACTGATCCCCAAACCTCCTGCCTGAAGTCCTGGGAACCCTGGGACTGCAGCTGCTCCCTTTTCCCTCAAAAACCAGCCTGGGTTTTGTGGGATAATTGATGGATGGAATCAAACATCTGGCAGGATTTGCCTTTGTTCTTTAAACCCTTGGGAGAGCCCCTAAAAGATGGAATTGGGGGAGAGGTTAATTAGAACAGGGGAAAGTCAATCAGAGAGGAGAGATGTTGAATTATCACCTCCCTTTGTCTTTCCCTGCTGACCCGAGGAGGATCCAGGTGTCTCAGCAAGGGTGGATTTGTCCATTTGTCCCAAAGCAGCAGGAATTCCATCCCCTGGGTTGGATATTCCTGCTCTATCACCATTAATTTGGGTTCTGGCAGCTGATTCCAAATGCAGCACCTCAAGGGCTTTTAATTCCTTCCCCAAATTCCTTTTTTTTGACAAGGAAAAGGCTGTGTGGAGCAAAGGATTCCCTGAAAGGATTCAGGGGGGATGTTTTGGTCCCCAAAATGTTGCTCCAGGAGGAGAATTGATGGTCTGGGGCGAAGCTTTGTGGAACACCCCCATTTTTATGTGTCCTGCAAAACCCACCCCTCGTGGCAAATCCTGGATTTGGGCCTCCTCAGCTCCCAGAATTGCTGGGAAGGGGGGAACAGGAGCTGTTCCAGATGGGCAGAGAGGCTGCAATTAGGAATCTGAAAATATCCTTTGCTCCTGCCAGAGGGTTCCTGGCCACAGGGAGGGCAAAGGACACCGAGGTGGTTTTGGTGCTTGGAGAGGAATTTCATGGAGTCAGCAAATGCAAATGAAAAGATTAAAATAGTAGGGGAAAAAAAAAAACCCACTAAAAAAAAAAAATCCCCAAACCTTTGGAAATTGGAGCTGGGAATTGGGAATCTTCAGGAGATGGAGCTCAGGGAGTCGGGGATGGTGATGGGTGAGGAGCTCAGGGATGTGGGAATATTCCTAATTATTCCTCAGCCACCTCGGCTGTGAGATCCCCCAGGAAAGGAGCTGGAGAGGGGACTCTGCCCCCATTGCACTGTCAGCAAGGAGCCCAGGAAAATCCACGATTGCCCTCTGCTGGAATGAGGGGCTGGAAAGGGATCAGGACAGGAGGGAAAACCCTCCAGGACAGGAGAGAGAGGCAGGGAGAGGAGGAAAGGGGAGAGAAAACAAGGGAATGTTGATTAGTCCCGAAATGAGAAGGTTCAGTGTTGCTTGGAAGAGTTGGATGAGGAAGGAAAAGAGGAAAATTGGAGTGGAATGATCAAAATGGAAAGGGAGGGAGAAAGGAGGAGAGGAAAATCCAGCAAAACTCAAAGAAGGGGAAGGACAGAGGGAAAGAAACAAAGGAAAAGAAAGAAAAAAGGGGAGATGGAATGAAGAGAAGAAATTGGGAAAGATAGAGAAAATCTGAGGTGCAGTGTGTGGCTGAATGGTTGAATGAATCAGGATTTAGGGGAAAGAGGTCAATCTCCCAGAGTTTGGAAAAATGGGAGGGAAATAAAGGTGGAAAAGTAACAGCAGCACAAGGGGCAGATCCAGGGAATTAAAGCCAAGGGGATTTTTGTGATCAGTTGTGGATGGTGCACTGGGAAGTCAAGGATAACAGAGAAGTTAAAGGATTAAGGATGAAGTTAAAGGATAAAGGATAAAATTAAAGGATAAAGTTAAAGGATAAAGGATGAAGTTGAAGGATAAAGGATAAAATTAAAGGATAAAGGATAAAATTAAAGGAAAAAGGATGAAGGATGAAGGATGAAGTTAAAGGAACAAAGGATGCAGTTAAAGGATAACAATAAAGGATAACAGGCAGTTACTGCTGCTCCCTGGGATCCTCCTCTGACCCTGCAATTGCAGCAGGGAAAGGAGAGCCTGAGGAGCTGGAGAGTCAGGGGAGCTCTGTGCTGGATCCATGAGAATCATGGAATCATTCCATTTGGAAAAGATCCTTAAGACCATTGATCCCAACCTTTGCCCCAAGTCCAGCAATGTCCTCAAGCACCACATCCACAGGAAATCAGTGGTGGGAAGAACCAGGATCCTGCTCCTCACAGGAGTGAGGGACTCAGTTGAGGGGGATGGAAAGCTCTGAAGGAAATGTTCTTGTCTGTCCCTGGCTGTCCCTGAGTGTCCTTGTCTGTCCCTGGGTATCCCTGGGTACCCCTAAATGTCCTGGGTGTCCCCATTTGTCCCTGTCTGTCCCTGTCTGTCCCTGTCTGTCCCTGGCTGTCCCTGTCTGTCCCTGGGTATCGTTGTCTGTCCCTGTCTGTCCCTGTCTGTCCCTGTCTGTCCCTGTGTGTCCCTGGATGTCCCTGTGTGCAGGGAGGGTCAGAGCAGGCCCAGGCTCTGCTCCGGGGCCCAGCAATGGCACCAGAGGAACGGGCAGGGACAGATCCCAGGAACTGCCCCTGCACAGGAGGCAGAACTGCCCTGGGCAGGGACCGAGCTGGAACAGAGACCTGAGGGGGCTGGACTCTCCTCCCTGGGGATGCTCCAGAATTATCTGGGTGTCATCCCTGTGCTCTGGGATGGCCCCGCTGGAGCAGGGAGGCGCCACCAGCTGCCCCACTCTGGTCCCTTCCAGCCCGACCCATTCTTGGATAAGGTTTTCCATACAGCTTCCCCTCTTGCACACTGCTTGCTGGGTGATAATCCCAGTATTTTTTCCTGGCATATCTCATTTCCAGCTCCTAGAGCTGCTCCTGGAGCTCCGGGTGCTGGGTCAGTGCTCTCCGAGTATCCAAGGTTTCATCCAAGATTTGGTTCTCCCATGAGCAGAGCTGCTGATGAATCCTGGGCCTTCCTGAGCTGGAAAAGCTCCCAAGGCCAACGACTTCTCCTGTTTTCCACTTTCTGATGTTAACTGAGGCGGAAATACCATGGGAGAAGCATTTTGACCTCTCTGATCCCATTCTCTGGTGGAACCGGAAAATGCGGAGAAGGAGGAACACAAACATCAGAGATAACAAAACTCACCCAAATTTTTCCCAAACCACAAAATTAAACACTCAGGCACTTAGCAAGGGAAAGGTTTAGATTGGATTTATCTCTATCCGAGGGAGCACGGAATGAATTTCTCTTTTTCCCTTGCAGAATTTAAGGAAGCGTTTTCCCTTTTGACCGGACGCCCAAATCAGAGATGAAAATCACCTACGCCCAATGTGGAGACGTCCTGAGGGCTCTGGGGCAGAACCCCACCCAGGCTGAGGTCATGAAACTGCTTGGCAGACCCAAACCTGAAGGTTGGTGGCCTCCTCCGTTTGTTTTGGGAAAGGGGACTCCCAGAATTACTCCTGGAGAAGGCCAGCTCTCCATTTTCTAAGCGTGGAGTAACTCAGGATGTGGAGCAGCTTCTGGAATTGCCAGCAGAAAGGGAGGAAAAATTGGTCTGGCAGTCAAGATAATTGTCCCAAATTGAGGGGAATTAATTAATTTAATATTAACATATCAATGTTCCTCAAAATAACAACATTTTTTTGGCTTTTAAAATTGAATTTATGGAGGAATTCACGTGTTTTTCCTGAATATTGGGAATTTCCAACACATCCAGAGAAACAAAGGGATAACCTGGATGTAAGGGCATGGATTGTTTCCCAAAAAGATGGGTGGGAAGGCCTGTAAGGATTGCAGTGATGTCCTTCTGTATTCCATGTTTCCATGTTCTTCTCTCCCTTCATCCAACATTTATCACCACATTTCTGTGCTCATGCTGGATATCCCATGGTTAATTCCCAGCTCTCCCAGAATCCTCGCAAACTTCAATTTCCACACTCTTCTCTCTCTTAACCTGGAATTCATCACCACAGTTCTGCCCTCCCAGTGGATATTCCATCATTATTCCCAAATCTCTCAGAATCCTCCCAAACTTCCATTTCCAGGCTCTTCTCTCCCTTTACCCAACATTTATCACCACATTTCCGTGCTCTTGCTGGATATCCCACAGTTAATTCCCAAATCTCCCAGAATCCTCCCAAACTTCCATTTCCAGGCTCTTTTTTCCTTTTATCCAACATTTATCCCCACATTTCCGTGCTCATGCTGGATTTCCCCATGGCTTATACTCAGCTCTCCCAGAATCCTCCCAAACTTCTGTTTTCTGGCTCTTTCTCCTTTTTCCCCAAGATTTGTTCCCCACATTTCCGTGCTCATGCTGGATATCCCATGGTTTATACCCAGTTCTTCCAGAATCCTCCCAGACTTCCATTTCCAGGCTCTTCTCTCCTTTTACCCAACATTTATCACCAAACTTCTGTGCTCATGCTGGATATCCCATGGTTTATACCCAGCTCTCCCAGAATCCTCCCAACTTCAGTTCCCACACTCTTCTCTCTCTTAACCTGGAATTCATCACCACAGTTCTGCCCTCACAGTGGATATTTCATCATTATTCCCAACTTTTCCAGAATTATCCCAAACTTCCATTTCCAGTCTCTTCTCTCCTTTTTTTCCAAGATTTATTCCCCACATTTCCAACTCATGCTGAATATCCCATGGCTTTATACCATGAATCCTCCACAAACTGCCCGTTTCCCCGTGTTTCCCAGAGATGAATTCCAAGATGATCGACTTTGAGACCTTCCTGCCCATGCTCCAGCACATTGCCAAGACCAAGGACACGGGGACCTACGAGGATTTCGTGGAAGGGCTGCGGGTGTTCGACAAGGAGGGGAACGGGACGGTCATGGGCGCCGAGCTCCGCCACGTCCTGGCCACGCTGGGTGAGGAAATCCTTCCCTTGGGAATTTCCATCCCTCCTTTTCTCCCTCCCTCTTTTCCCTTCCTGTTTTGTTTCTCCTGTAAATGTCTGTCATTCCTGCATCGCCATAAAATTATCCCAAAATTTCCGACCCCTCCTGTTCCCTTGGTTTGTCCCCATTTTTCGGCGCTTCCAAGAGGTGTTTCCATCCCTCCCTTCTCCTCTCCCTCCCTCCTTCCTCTTGTGTTTGATTTCTCCCATAAATATTAAATTCCCATCACCATAAATCATCCCAAACTTCCCAGTCCAAACTATTGGTTTGTCTCTGTTCTGCTTCACCAAAACAAAGCCTTAAAAACAGGCATCAAATATTTAACTAATAAAATTAGTTAAATAATTAAATAATAAAATTTATAAATTAAATTATAAATTATAAATAAAATTAAATAATTAAATATTTAAATCCATCACTGATCCATACCAAAGGTCCCAAGTTTGACCTCGGAATCTTCTGGAATCTCAAACTCAGAGGGGAACTGACATTTCACTGAGAGATTTTTCCTCAGGACTTAGTTAAAACTGACCCAAACCTTCAAGATTTGGCACTTAGACCAGGCTTATTCTTAGGAAAATGACTTGTGTCCATAACATCCTGTGTGTTTCCTTATTTCTTCTATCTTTTTGGATTTTGGATCAAATTTGCTCTCAAATTTGGATCCAGATTTGGAATTTGGATCAAGTTTGCAACTCCAAAAGGAGCTTTTCCCATGGTGAGCACCCCAAATTCCCTCCAGGACAAACCTCCCTCTCTCCTCTCTCACTCCCATTTGTGCTCTTCAGGAGCTTCCTACATTCCTAAATCCGGGATTTTGATCCAGAGATTTTGTTTTCCGTGCAGGGGAGAGGCTGACTGAGGAGGAAGTGGATAAATTGATGGCTGGACAGGAAGATGCCAATGGCTGCATCAACTATGAAGGTGCGTGGGACCCCTGAAGCCTTCCTTAAAATATCCCCAAGAAAGCTTAAATCCACGGAAAATCTAGAGCAAAATTTCCAAATTTTAGCCCAGTTCTGTGTCTACAATTCTGATAAACCCCATCTATGAAAATTAATTATGTTTTCCATAGGATAACTGATTGTTCTTCCCCTCTTTTTTTCCAGCTTTTGTGAAACACATCATGGCTAACTGAGCCCAGGTGAGTCTCCTCTGCCCTTCTCCTGGATTTTCACATCCTCATTCCTTTAGGATTCACTGGAAACTTCCAAGAATAAATATTTCCCATGTGCATTTACAAATCCTTGTTCCCAAACTCCTAAAGAAGCAAGGAAATAAAATTGAGCTAATGAGGAGAGAGTGGAAAAAGTAGAAGGAAAAGAGATAAGAAGGAATCAGGAATGTTTACACCACTGTGAGTACAATTAGTGGTTTTCTATAAACCCAGCTCCCACCATCTCCTGACAATGGGTTGGTTTTCCAGGAAAAGGTCGGAGCTTTGTCCGAGACATCCAAACCACGGCACCACTGAGGGCATCTCAAAGGAGCTGGGCTTTGTTTCCAGCATTTCCTGGGCTGGGTTTATCCCAGTTTTACTGGAAAAGGTGCCCACTGCCTTTGTCTGGCATTCCCTGGGTTTTGTCCCTGCTCTGCTCTTGGGGAAGGGGCTGACCAATCCAACTCTGCTGATGTCCTGGGAAAAGCTGCTCTCAGGTTTGGGCTGGATGTTTTGGGTTTCCTTTATTTGTTTTTAGGCTTTTCCCTTGGCTCTGGTTTATTTTTAGGCCCGGCTTTGGTTTGGTTTTGGAGCTGACCTGGCTGTGCTGTGGTGACTTTTGATTCTGGGCTAAGCAAGAGTCACATCCAGGTTTTTCGGGAATTTTGTTCCAAGATATAACTTAACAAAATATAAACAAGCTAAAAAATAGCCAGGTTTGTTTGGGAATTTTTTTCCCCTTTATTTCTATTCTTTTCCTATAAGAATCCACTTTTTTTTTCCTTAAGACATTTACATTTGAATTTGGACTTTTCCAACTGGTTCCCAGATTTTGAGAGCAGAGATCAGGAGCCTTGGTGCAATCCCAATCCATGGTGCCAACCTGTTTTTTAGGGATGTTTCCAATCCTTAATCCAAACCCACTGCCATGGGAAATTCCCATTCCAATGGGAACCAACATCAGTCACCACAGAGGACAAGTGAGCATGGAAATCTGGGAAGCTGGAAAACTGGAACAGGACTGGGAAGCAATTTTGCTTCTGATGGGTTTGGAAAGGGGGCTGGGAGCTTGTGATTCCCAGGAAAAGAACATTCCTGGGATGTGCCAATGAGCCTCGCTGGTGTCATCCATGGTGGATGTTCTGCCTGGCTGTGGGGCTGTTGGAATGTTTAGGAAGGACAAGTGGAATGTCCACCCTGGAAGGAGTGAAGGTTCTTTGTCCCAGGATCTGAGTTCAGGAATCTGGAGCTGAGCCCAAAATTCAGGAATGGCTCTGTCCCTTGGCTGTAGAAGATGTTACTTTCCCCAAAATGTGCCCCTGGGATTCCACCCCTTAAAACAAAGGAATTCCTTGAAACAGGACCCCTCTCCCTTATCGAAACTCCTGTTATCTCTTAAGATTTCTATTGGTTCTTAAAGTTACAGGATAATTGGTTCTTTTCTTACTTAGAATTTTAAGGTAATTGGTTAGTTTGTGATTTGTAGTTTTTATTGGTTAGAAGTTCAATCCTCCAGAGACCTATAAAAACCCTTTGTTGTCTGATGTAATTAGACCGTTGTTAGCAATTCCCTTCGGAGAAATAAAGTCATCTTTGGAACTTTTGCAAAAAAAAACCCAAAAAACCAAAAAACAAAAAAAACCACCCAACAACTAAAATTCACACTTGGCCATTCCCATGGGATGGAGAGAAGATAAAGTTGTGACTTCACATCAGGATGAAACAGATTCCTTTCTCCTGATTTCCTTTTCTCCAGATTTCCTGAGGGAATTTGGACTATTCTAATATGGAATTTTCTTACCTGAATTGGTTCCAAGTGTTAGGGATTGCTTCCCACGTTTTCTCCATCACTGAGCATGGGACTGTGGGATTGGGATGATTCTGTGTTTTGGCAGATCTTGTCGCTGATGAGGGTGATTCCTGGTGGAATTGTTTGTTCCTTCGTTTTTCCTCTAATTCTTAAAAATATCTTTATCTTTCAGGACAAGATAAGCACCGAGAATTCCTTGGATTTCCATGTGCTGGAATTTCTCCTTGTTTTCCAGCACAGATTCCCATTCCAGAGCTCCAAACTGTGTCTAAATCCCTAAAGATATTTGGATATTTTTGTTTAATTTGCCTTGTTCCTCCATGGGAAGTGTGAATCCTGTGGACATCCAGCAGAAGAAAATAGAATGTGAGCTATGAATCCCTGGGAATTTCTTTAGGATGAAGGATATAAACAGAAATACAAAATTGAGGAAAAGGGAGGAATTCTTTTCATGAATCAATTGATCAAAAAAATGATTGATCCACTTTTCCATCTGTAATTCCACATTTTTCCCATGTTTATGGGACACCAGTATAAATCCCAGGAATATCCTTCCTCCTTAGGGAAAAATGGTGGGATTCCAGAAATTAGCAGCAAACAAAACCTTGCTGATGATTTTTTTCTCTGCTTTGGATGATGGAAAGTTAAGGATATAAAAGAAAAAAACCTCAAATTAAAGCAAAATACACTAAAATCCATCTTTTCTCCATGAGGATTCCTTCCCATTCCAATAATTTCCCTAGGAAAGAAGGAAAAGTCTTCCCCAAAGGAAAATTGGAAGTTGTTCTAATAAACACATCCTGGTCCTGGAATTTTTGCAGTAAAAAATGGGATTTTCCACATCTTTGTTTCCTCATTGTTCCTGTGCCCGTGTGAGGGAAGGGGAAAAGGGAAAGAAATCCTGAGGAAAACCTCAGCAGAGGCCAAGGAAAGTTGAGAAGCGTGGAAAATCACATGGATTAAGAGAGCTCCTTTTCTGGGGAATAATAATTGAAAAAGCAAGGGAAAAAAAAATCAATCTTCTGGGGCTGGAAAAAGGAGAGGCCAGGAGCTGGTAGAGTCATGTAGGGAATGCCAAAGAACCTGGAGATGCAAGAGTCCAGGAGCAGAAGGAGTTTTTAAAACAGGAAAATTATGAGTTTAATGGAGGAAAGATCAGTGGAATATCGGAATTCTGGGATACAAATGGGTGGGAATGACTGAGCAGGTCCTTTCCTTTCCTTTCCCTTTCCTTTCCTTTCCTTTCCTTTCCTTTCCTTTCCTTTCCTTTCCTTTCCTTTCCTTTCCTTTCCTTTCCTTTCCTTTCCTTTCCTTTCCTTTCCTTTCCTTTCCTTTCCTTTCCTTTCCTTTCCTTTCCTTTCCTTTCCTTTCCTTTCCTTTCCTTTCCTTTCCTAAAATTAATTTATTAATCCATCTGCATCTCCCTGAAATGAAACATTTTAACTTTCCAACAGTTTCCTCTGACAGCAGAACTTTTATTACTTTAAAAAAAAATATTGCCAAATTTGCCTCTGATTTTAAACCTGAATTTCCTCCTAAAGAATCTGCAGGCTTTTTTCCCAGATCTGATCCCAGAATTAATTTTTCTCAGTGGACTTCCTCAATTTACCAGTTTTATTTTTTTTTTTTACTCAGGGATTAATCACCCCTTAGAATCCATGTTTTTCCTTCCACTGTGGACAAAACAACTCCAAACAACTTCTTCAGAAATCAGCAATTTGAGCTGAATTCCCAGTTTTATTTGCCACAGAAATTCCTGGAATTCCCTGAAGTTCCTTACACAGCTCTGTCCACCTCTCCTTCTTTAAAGCAAAGAACTTGCCTGTATTCCCTAAAATCCCACCTCTCCCAGGAGCTGCTCTGGGATAACGGGGCGCTGGAATTTTCCAAGGAGCTGGATTGTGGAGCAGAGACCTCCAGGCTGGTTTTTCCTCCATTCCCTTCCCTCCAGCAACCCCCAAATCCCTGGAGGAGCCTCAATTCCTACACAGATAACCCAAAAATTACCAAAACCTCGGGGAGACGGGAAGTGTCTGGAGCCAGGAGCAGCACAGCCAAGGAAAACAGCTCCCCAAAACCCCAAAGCTGCTTTTCCAGCCTGTCCCCAGTGCCTCCAGCACGGCCAGCAGGGAATTGCTGCCAGAGGGGAACGTGCTCAGCCCATCCCAACTTTCCCTGGATAAACACAGGACAGATCCTTTTCCCTGTGGCTCCCCACAAATCCCCCCAGGAGAGAAAGGAACAGCAAACAACAGGGTTAAAAAAGGAAAGTTCATGGGGATGAGCACGGAGTGTCCCCAAGGCTGGATAAATATTCCAAACTTGGAGGGAATTTTTTGCAATCCCATTTTACCTCTGGGCTTCTTTTTAACCAATAAATCCCCCCAAAAACTCCCTCTGGAAGCCCCTCCTGGGCAGGGCTCCAGGGGGATAAACATGAACAGGAATTCCTGGTTTTGTTTTTAGCTCCTCTGGACAATTCCTGGTTTCCCAAATAAATGTCCAGGTGTGACAGTGCCAGCCACAGCAACCCAAAAAACCCTGCCAAGTTCAGCTCCCACTTTTTCCACTTTTAGAACCTCATGGTCCTGTCTCCATATCCACGGATTCCAAGGATCAGGTGCAGCTCCTGGGCTGGAGGAGCTCCGAGGCTTCCAAGGATCCATTTCCATGTTGGATTCCTTCTCCCACCTGCCCTTGATTGTCACAGCCCGAGGTGTCTCCTTAGCCCTGAGCTCACCTGTGGGGGACATGCAGGTGGTTTGAGCCCAGCTCTTTCCATGAGAGGCTGCAGGAGCTGTTCTGAGAGGTTTCCATGGCTGTTTATTCTCCCTTATCTCAGGATTGCTCTGCCCAGCTCACAGCTCTGCTCGCCAGACGTCCAGGGCAGAACCTGCCTGGCAGAGGCAGGACTGATCTTTTATACTCTAAATTACCTACTAGGGATTTACAATTATTTTCCAATACAATACAACTTTGTTAAACAGTCCAGCTTCGTCCCCATCCAATCTGAAAGTGCCAGCATGTCACCCAGCATGGATGGCACGGAGAAGAAGGAGGAAGAGGAATCCACACCCCAAATTCTCCATCTTGGCCACGTGTCCCTTATCACAAACATTCCCAAAAGTCTATTTATCTACATTCTAACAACCTAATTTACACTTTACTAATTTTGGTGGCTTGTTTCCATTCCCTCTGTGTTGGTAATTTCCCCCAGGGGTTGGAATTCAGCCCCTGAGACACCAGGGTCTCACTCAGGGGTCTTTGGGACCCTCACCAGGGGGTTTGAGACCCCCAAGGTGGCCAGGGGAGCACCCTGGGCTCCCACACTTGATGAACCAGAGATTCCCAGAATCGTTTGGCTTGGAAAGGAGCTTAAAGCTCCTGGAATTTCAGCATGTGAGGAATACCTGCCACAGCCCCAGGTTGTTCCCAGCCCAACCTGGGCACTTCCAGGGATAAGGGTTGAGCTCCAGTCTGGGAATGACACCAGGACAATAAAAACCGAGTTGGAATCTCCAAACTGAGTCCTGCCCAACTCAGTCAATCCTTCCTGGATTAACAATCTCCCAGAAATCCTGCAGGAGATCCTTTTCCACTCCATCTCTCTGAATCTGGGACAATTCCCAGCACAAATCCCATGGCACTGCCAGGACCCCCAGTGCAGTGGCTCAGGTGAATTTTTTTGGGATCCTGCATTTCCTTCCCATGGATCAGCTGCAGAATGGAACTGGAAATTGGAATTATCCAAATGTGGATATTTGCAAGCCCATGGATGTGCTGAGGATTCTTTTCCTCCATCGTTTGGATCCCCCCCAGGGTAAATTTAGAGCCTGAGCTGCATCCCCCAAATCCAGCTCCCATTTTTAGGGATTCAATGGAACCACCTCGATTCGCCCTTCACAGCTGAGGGAGTTTTATGTCCTCTCCCAGCGTTTTTTCCACATCTCCCTCCTCCTATTTATTTTCCTAGTGGAAAAACACTCTCCAAGTGCCCTGAGAGTAAAAACCATCAATTAAAACCCCCTCATTACCAAGGGTGGAACTCCACAGCCTCGAGTCCGCAGCTGGAGAGGAGAAAAAAGGGATTTTTGAATTCCTTGTTTTTGAAATTCCAGGGCGATCCAGCTCCCAAATTGCTCCATCCTTAACGGGTCGTTAAAAGCAGTGTTCGAAACCAAAGGACATCATCCCGTCAGGAAAGTTAATGGAGCAGAACGCTCAGCTCCGAGTTTTCCTCGTGTCTGCTCCGGGAATGTTTGTTTGGAGAGGCTTTTAATGGAGAACAGGTGCTGGAGGCAGAAATTCGGGAACCAATGGGGCGGAAAAAGGGCCAAAAACAGAGCAGGGGAGAGAGAGAGAGCAGGTTGCAAACAATAATCCCGGGGAATATTAATGCCACGCTTGGATTTGGGGGAGAAATTGTGTTTTTGTGATTTCCTGAGGTTTTGAACCTCCTGGGATTAGGCTGGGATTGGGCATGAGCATCATTCCCTGGAATCAATTTTTTCTTTCCAAACAGCCCAAAAAATGAAAATGTTCTTTCCAAAGGGAGTATTGCAGTGTTTTGTATTCATATCCTTGTTGCTCCTTTTGGTCTCGAGAACAAATGGAATTTTCTCTCCCAGTTTTTTTTTTTTTTCTCCTTTCTCCACTTGTTTCTCCTCCAGTGCCAGCCAAAGAAATTGGTGGCAGGAAAGCTGGAAAAAGGCAAAAGGAGGAATATTTTTTAAATCTATTAGTAGACTAATTGGAACTGATAGGGAGACATCAGGAATGATTAAGGAATTATGAAAAATCGGCTTTATTCTGGGAAAATCATCCATAGGATAAAATTGTGGGTAGAGCTGGAGGAAGACCAAGGGCAGCAAAGCAAAAAGCTGCAGGTTTTGGCCCAAAAAAATCCCCCCTTGTTACAAAAGCATCACCAAGGGATGGATCCTGCCTGGATCCAGAGAATCCAGACAGGTTTATTCCAGGAATTTCAGAAGCAGAGATCAGAGAACTTCTTGGAATATGTTTTTTTCCAACTCATTGACAGTCTGCAAACGAATTTGGGATGGTGAGAGGACAGGGGAGAGAGATTTTGGCAAAGAAAAGCCTTGTGGATTATCTGGGAACTCGTTGGAACTTGGCTCTTTCCTGGAATATTATTAAGGATCATATTATTTGGCATTTAAACCAAAAAAACAAAGACAAGAATCAGAAATAATTTTCATTTTCCAGAATTTTTGCCTTTTCCACTCAGACGAAAGAAAGTTTGGGATGCACATTCTGCCTCATCCCAGAAAACATAATTTTTTGGGGGGGAGGAATAAAAAACTCTTGCCTGTGGCATTAATTCCCTACTCCAACCCTAAACCTTGGGAAGTGACACCAATTTTCCAAGGAGGAAGGAGGAGCTCGGAGCAGAGGCTCTGGCACAGCCTCACAAATCCCAGCCTGAGAAACAAGCACAGCTCATTCCCTGAGCTCATCCCAAATTTTGAGTGTCCGTGGATGACGTGTGCTCTGATCCAGTTTGGCCTCAGGAGCACCTTGGCTCCAGTGGGAATTTTCACACCTCCATGCACTTGACCTTTGCATTGCAACACTTGGCTCCAACTCTTTTTTTTCCCCTTTTTAAATTTTTTTTTTTTTTTTTTTAGGATTTTGCTCGTTGAAGAAAAAAAAAAAACACCCTGTTGGGGAGGGAGTAGCAAAATCTTATGAGGGCCTAGCAAGCAGTTCTGGAACAATAGATGAAATAGAGATGTTGGCAGTATTTGACATAGACACTGAAAATAGTTATGTGAAGGTTTGAGGCCTCTTGCTTTGTTTAGATGATACCAAATGCCACAAATAGCAAAGAACCAACAGACATCCTGTCCCAAGCCTGGCAGGAAAGTTACAGATAAGAAAGCCATAAAACATGGTAATTTAGTAGTTCCTATAAGTTGCATGCAAATATTAGGAAATCAGTATATTGTATTAGATTGGTTATTGGAAATTAGAATATTCATCATAGAAAAATACTTATTGGATTGTAAATGGAAAATCTCTCTTGCCCTCTCTTATTTCTTGCCTTCTCTTACCTCTGATCTCTGAGCTCTCTCCTACCCCCCTGCTCTTATCACTCTCCATGCTTTACACTCTCTCTTACACCCACACCTTATAATAAAATACAAACCTGAAGAACAGGAAATAGTGAGTTCCTGAGTCTATCCAGCAACCCTCCAACAACCCGACCCCCACAAACCCAATGCCAGAAAGCTGCCAGGGAAAGGATTGGGGGAAAAAAAATTAATATAAAATCATGCTTGGGATGAGTTGTTGGCATTCCTGGGAACTCCAGAGGTTCCAGATGTTTCTGGAACAGATGTTTCCCAACAGAAAGCACCAGGATGTCCAAATCCCAGGAAAAGAGGGGGAGAGTGCAGGAATGAGGAAAGAGGAGTAGGAAAAGCAATTCCCCATGGGAAGGTTTCCAGCTTGGCTCTGGAACTGTGCTGAAGGTTGTTATGGCTCTCCTTGGATCCCTCATCCCTGGAAGTGCCCCAGGCCAGGCTGGATGGGGTTTGGAGCAACCTGGGATAGCAGGAGGTTGGGATGGAGTTGGAATGAACAGATCCTGATTATTTGGGGGATTGAGAATTGAGGGAAATGGGAGCTGTTAATTGGAATTAGAATGGGATACTCAGCATGAGGATTTACACAAGAGAGCCAGAATTAGGGAAAAGCAAATTCCAAATAATTCCAGCCTGGGATAGTGGGAGGTGTCCCTGCCATGGCAGGGGTGGAATGGGATGATCCCTAAGATCCCTTCAATCCAATCCATTCCAGAATTCCCTGCCTCAATCTCAGGACAACTCATTTCTCTCCAGGGATCACAAGGAGCCGTCTCATTTTCCAGCCACATCCCTCCCTTATGTGCTGCCACCAGAATTCCAGGTGCAATTCCCAGCTGACATCATAATTCCAGGTGCAATTCCCTGCTCTCCCAGCTGGTTTTTCCTTCCCTCAGACATCAGACTCAGCTAAAAATTACTACAGGGATCAGCCAAAGTAAAATGGTCTCGAACCACTCCTGGATGCCAAAGGAGCAGTTTTGGTTTAATGTCTCTTTTTTTCCCCCCTCCTATTTTTCCACCCCTCGAATTGACAGCAATGGATTTTCCAGCCATTCCCACTAATTTCCATTTCCTGGGTGATCCTAATGAGTTATTCCTGCTTCCAAAAAAACAGAGTGGGGATAATTGTCCCTCTTCTCTCCCTTTATTCCCAACACACACACACAAAACTGGAGGTTTGCTTTGGGCTTGCTGTTTTTTCCCAACAAAAATGTTCAGAATGGACTTTTCCATTATTCCTGGTGGCATCAGCATCAGGAAACCAGAGCAGAAATGAAAAATCTGTAGAGGGAGAAGCTTGGAATGTGGAGAGGAAAATGTTCCCAGCTCTTGCTTTGTGCAGCTCCAACAGCAGCACCAAGGGTGGAGGTGGTGACATCACAACCCTTTGGAAGTGGCTCCTGGGATTTGAGCTTCCTGCAGGTAAAATCCCATCTCTTCTGGGAATCCTGGAATGGTTTGGGTGGGAAGGGACCTTGGAAAAAAATCCAGTCCTATTCCATGGGCAGGGACAATTTCCACTGTCCCAGGTTGCTCCAAGCCCCATCCAACCCATCCTTGAGTATTTCCAGGGATCCAGGGGCAGCCACAGCTTCTCTGGGAATTCCATCCCAGCCCCTCCCCACCCTCCCAGGGAAGCATTTCTTCCAAACATCCCATCTAAAGTCCCCCTCTTTCTGTTTAAATCCATTCTTGTTGTCCTCTCCTTCTCTTCCCATATAAAAAACCACCCTCTCTCCTTAAATCCTGGCATTTGGAATGTTTTCCACCTCCCAAACCCTCCCTTCCTGCAGTGACTCTTTGGAACCTGTGGCAAACACAGGAATGTCAGAATGTCCCTAAATTGGGATTCTGGGACCAGCAGCTTCCGTTATCAATGGAGAGCATCGGTGGATCCTTAAAAAATCCCTTTGGGAATGCTGAGGGGGACAGGGATAAACCTGAACTCTTCCTTCCTGAGCTGGCCAGAACAAGAACAGGCTGCCCTGGATCTCTTTAATCTGTCCTATCTCCTGTTCTTGGCTGCAGCACAGGCTTAAAATAATCCCCAAATTGACTTCCTGAGCGCCATAAAAATGTCATTCCCAAAGCACGATGGAAAAGCACCAAAGTTATTTATTCCTCACAAATATTCCTGCAGTTTTCTCATTTCTGGGCTGAGGGAGAAGTTTCACCCAGGAGAAAAATGATGGGGAATTAAAAATTTAACACCTGAGGGTTTAAAGCTGGATGGGATATTCCAAACATTCCCTGGGGTGCTAAAAACACTTTGGGATGTGGGATTTGTTTAAAAAGGATCATGGAATATTCCAACCTCAGGACTCTGCCACTTAAAACCACTTTTCCTAAAGCCAGGAGAAGTCTCATCCAAAATGTGCTGCCAAAAAGAAAATTCTTGATTGATCTTAAATGGTCTCTGGGGTCAAGTTTTGGTTCCTACAGAAAGAGTGATTTAAATTATTTTATTTACATCAGATAGGAATGAGATCCCACAGTTTCCAGGGAATAAAGCTCCCCCACACAGGAGGAAAAAAAATCTCATTTCTGTCCTGCCTAGGAAATATAATTAAAGAAATGAAGTAGGATGAAATAAACAGTAAATATTTGAATGGGTAGAAAGAATTAATTAAATAAACAGCAAGTACTTGAATGGATAGAAATAATGAAATAAATCTAAATAAAGAAATATTTAATTAAAGGAAAAGAAATAATAAATTATATTGAATGAAAGAAATAATTATTATTTTAATGAGCATCATCTAATCAGGGAAATTTCCAGCTTGGAGAAGTTTTAGGTAACCTTGGCCCAGAGAGAGGGAAGAATTCCTTACCCTGGTGAGAAATGATGGAAAAGGAGAGGAAACTTCCCAGGGGTTGAGACTTTTCCAAACATGGGGTCTGTGTTTGGGAACTGCCAGGAAATTCCTGTTTTCCCTTTAAAAATCTGCAAAGTTGGGTTTCCCAGGAAAGCCAGGCTGGTGCCACAGCTCCTGACTGGTGGCTGGGATTCATCTAAATTTCTGGGATGGGAAAATCTCCACAGGATGGGGAGTTCTGGGAGCTTCTCCTGTGGAAATGCAGTCAGGAAGAGGGAGCAGGGCCGTGTTCCCACATCCCGATTTTCAGCTGGAATCACAGCCTGGTGCACTGAGGATCCACGGATTGGGAAAAACTCCACTTTGGGATGTCCAGGCAGCCTCAAATCCCAGATGGATTGGGTTGGAAGGGATCTGAAGGATGATCCCATTCCCACCCCAGCCTTGGCAGGGACACCTCCACTGCCCCAGGCTGCTCCAAGCCCCAGTGTCCAACATTTGGCCACTTCCAGGGATGGGGCACTGGCACATTTTGGGGGAATAACCCCTGGAGTGGGATTGGTTGCAAACTTCCCGTTATTTCTGCTGCTCCTGCGGGTGAAGAAGGAGAATAAAATGGGAATATCCATCCCAAACACACCTGGGCACCTCCTGCTGCGACAGACACTCACCTGAGGGGATGTGTGTGCTGGGTTGCAATGCAGGATGTGGCCAAAAATGTGAATTCTGTCCCCATCTGTTAAACCAGCTGGGGCAGTGACCCTGATCTCCTGGCACATATTACCTGCTAATGGGCCAGCTTTAAACCAGCTGGGCAATCATCTTTATCTTTCCCACAGCCCATCCTCCCTCCAGGAGATATCTCCTGTTCATGGCCAGTGAGTCCCAGGGCATGGCTGATAAAATTCCATCATCCCACTGAGAGATGCTCCAGCCAGGGGAGGAGCCAAGCCTTTCCTACCCAGATAAAAACTGAGATTTTGGACACCAAGGCACCTTCTTTCCACTGGATTCCAGAGGAAAGCCAGACCTTTCCACATCATCCCTGCAGCTTCAGAGGAAACTGCACCTTCCACAGGAGCACTGCTCCAGCTGAAGCACATCTGCCCCTGCAGGAGGATGCAGCCACCATTGAATGGGACTGCTGCCAACACCCTGACTGACTGACGGGTGTCAGCTTGGATTCTGACTCTGGCAGTGTTTGGGATTGTTCTTTGTAATACTGCATTTCTATTTTAATTTTCCTAGTAAAGAACTGTTATTCCTAATTCCCATATCTTTGCCTGAGAGCCCCTTAATTTCAAAATTATAGTAATAATTTGGAGGGAGGGGGTTTACATTCTCCATTTCCAAGAGAAGCTCCTGCCTTTATTGGCAGACACCTTCAAACCAGGACAATGTGGCACCGAATTCCAAAACGTTTCTGTGGATCCTGGTGTCCAGAAATGATCTCCCAGGGGATTGTGTGCCATGGCAGAGAGTCTGGGGCTCCAGGACATCATTCCAGGTGCTGCTTCCAGCGGCCTCGTGGAAACAAAACTGCTCTTGAGAGGAGCAGATTTTCCTTGGCTCTGCCTGGCCTAAGGCATCCCAGGAGCCAGGCCTGGCTTAGCCATCCTCCTGGGAATGATCCAGAACCTCCCAACACAAAGAAAATCTCTCCATTGACTCCAGCAAGGCTCAGGTCTGACCCACCCATGCAGGAGCTGCTTTGTCCACGTGGTAAAACCATTTTCCTTGAATCTCCTGGTGCAGAACAATTCCAAAGTTCCTGCATTTCATTTCTCCCTCCCCTCCACTTTTTGGTTTTTTCCCCTGTTTTTCCTCTCTCCTTTGGCAGCGGCTGCTCTGGAAAAGTCACAGGAGAAACACGATCAGGATGTTTTCCTCACTCGTGGCTGCCCTTGGCATTATCCTGAGGAACTGGGCTGCTCCTCATTATCCAGCATTCCCCATTTCATGTGGAATTGTTCTCAGGAGCTCCAGGCCCATCAGGAAAATCAGTGCAGTGCGGCACAAGAAGGCTTTTGATTGGATTTATTTCCCTTTTTGATGGCAATTGGCTTTTGATTTGGTTCATTTCCCTTTTAGATGGGGTTTATTTCGCTTTTTAAAGGCAACTGGAATTGAAATCCAGGCCTAAATCCCTGCAGGATTCCACGAAATCCCATAGCTGGGAAGCATCCAGGAATTGTTCTGGATGACCACGGGGTGGATTTCATCACCATCCAGCAGGTGCTCAACGAATCCTCCCTGGTTCAACATTCCTCAGCCCTTCCAACAAGGAATGTGCAGCCAAGGAGGTGTTCCCTCCCCTGGGAACTGAGAGGGATTGGGAAGGGAGATCCAAACCCCTTTGGATGCTGGGATCGACCCCATTATTTGTGAAAATAATTGTGTTAAAGAAATTCCAGTGGGGATTTGCCTCCTGTCCACAGGGGTTTGGGAATTCCATGGTTTTCCAAGCAGGATTTAGGATCTGGGCTGGAAAATAAAGCTAAATAAAGCTTCCAAGCTGCCTTGCACCTATTCAATCCAGGCCAAATTCCCATCAGATTTCTTGGGAATTATTGGGCTGCCTTGGCTTACAGTCCCTGTTAATTAATGGAGCAAGGGAATTAATTTATGGCAATTAAACAACACCCTCCTCTCCCTGGAATGACCTTTCAATAGTTTATAGAAATTCAGAGATGGTTCCTTATCAAATTCTTATCCACTGGATGAGTATGGCTGGATAAGTTCAGGCTTTTACTTCCTCTGCAAATAAACAACAGGTGGGTATTTAAAATTTAGTTTATCAGGCAAATTTCCAGCTTGGAGCAGTTTCAATTAGCCTTGGCCCAGAGGGAGGGAAGAATTCCTTGCCCCAGTGAGAAATGATGGAAAAGGAGAAGAAACTTCCCAGGGATTTTATTTATCCCAGGGAGGATCCCAAATTCTCAGCTCTGCAAAGAGGAAAATCCTGACAATTTTCAGGCTTCACTTCTTCTTTGCTATAATTTTTTCCCCAGAAGAAATAATATAAGTATAAGTATAAGTATAAGTATAAGTATAAGTATAAGTATAAGTATAAGTATAAGTATAAGTATAAGTATAAATATAAATATAAATATAATTATTATTATTATTATTATTATTATTATTATTATTATTATTATTATTATTAATAATAATAATAATAATAATAATAATAATAATAATAATAATAATAATAATAATAATAATAATAATAATTCCAGAAGGGTTTTGGTGGGGACACCTCCAACTATCCCAGGTTGCTCCAAGCCCCATCCAACCCGGCCTTGGACACTTCCAGGGATCCAAGGGCATCCAAAACTTCATGAGGAAGAATTCCTTCCCAATTTCCCATCTAGACCCACCCTCCTTCAGCTTTAAGCCGTTCCCACTTTTAATCCATGTTTTGATTACAAATATTCATGGGGGCAAACAATCCAGCCTGATTCCCATTTTTACCAATCATTTCCTGGTGGCATCAGACAGCTCCTTTCTGTTGGAAAAGGCAACAAAATGTCCTGGCGTTGTTCAGAGGGAATGGTGTGAATCCCTAGGGGTGAATCCATTCCAGCCCATGGGTCATTCTGCTTTATTGGCATTTAGTGACTTCTGCAGCAGAGATTTGGAAATTTCCATCCTCTCTTTGCTCATCCCAAAACATTGAGTCTTTGCCATGTTTTTTGTGGGATAGAAACTGTGAGGAATTCCAGTGAGAAATCCCCCACTGTTTTGTCTCCATAATTCATTGGAGGAGGAACATTTTAACCTCCCTGAAATTAAAATGTTCTACTTTGACTTGTTGAAATAGGGCTTTGTTTGGGGTTTTTTTTCTTCATCAAACTCTGGTTTGGATTGGAATCTTGTTTCCTTTGTAGGGTGAAAGGTTTATGGCCAAATTACACCTCTTGTCATGCCCCAAATCAATCTCTGTGAAAGAATCTGTGCCTCAGAATGAGCACATGGGGAGCAAAGGCTTCCAGGCCACTCATCCCACAAGATTCCCACTACAATTCCCATCAAGCTGTGAATTCATAGGACAATGCTATGGAACTGACTGGGAATTAAATCCCTCACACCTGAGCAGCAAAGTGAAATCCTTAGGATGTGATTTATCAGTTAGCCATTGATCATTTCCCTCGTTCCCCAGGGTAATTCAGTTTTACAGGAATTTGCAGTGCAGAAATAATTCAAGTAGAAAAATCCTGAGCATTCCAACCCATTGATCCTTTGGAGCATTGAGCTCCCAGGAAAACTGTCAGGGCAGGAATTCTATCCAGTAATTTATAGAATCAATGGATTTGGGCATATTAGACATTGGATTATCATGGAATCCTGGAATGGTTTGGGATGGAGGGGACCTTAAAGCTCATCCCAATCCACCCCTGCCCATCCATGGGCAGGAACACTTTCCACCATCCCAGGTTTCTCCAAGCCCCATCCAACCTGGCCTTGGGCACTTCCAGGCATCCACAATTCCTCTGGACAATTAAATCTGTAAGTTTCTGCTGCACCCAGCATGAGGAGATCACAATCCTGAGTTGGAGCCACAAAAATCCCAGTGAAAAAATAATGGAATACTTGAAAAATCCAACTCCTTTCCCTTGATGGCCAAGAAGTTGCTCCTTATCCAAGGAATTTCCCAGGACACTGGGGGTTGCTCAGGCAGGAAATATTTGAAGGTTGGACTTGGAGATCATCCCCAAGCTTACAGATTCCAGGATGGACTCCCAGACCTCTGGGATCACCGAGTCCAAGCTGTGCCTGATCCCACCAGAGCCCTGAGTGCCACATCAAGAATTCCTTGGACACCTCCAGGGATGGGCACTCCAAACCTCTCTGGGAAATTCCAAGGCCTTTCCATGGAGAAATGATCCCAAATATCCAATTTAACCCTTCACTGGCACAGCCTGAGGCCATTCCCTCTCCTGGGAGCAGAACCCAACTTCTGCCTTGCTGCAACCTCCCTTCAGGGAGCTGTGGAGAGTGAAATTTCCATGAAATGGGATGGAAACTCCATCCCATATTCTGAGTCTTGGACCCTTCACTCTGCTCCTTGGAACAGCTTTGAAAGATTTGGAAGCAGATTTCATTTTAGAGGGAAAAGACTCCTGGTTTGAGGGCCAGCTACTGGAATTCAGCCTCTGCTCTGGGCTGTGTGTGCAGGAGAGCAGCACAGCTGGGAATTTTCTCCAGAATTCTCCTGCCAGCCTGCCAGGAGCTCGGGAAGCAGGAAAGCAGCACCTCCAGGGAAGTTCCCCTCAGGTCACTCCACACGGAAAAAAAACGGGAGGCTGGGCAGGAGGAGGGGGGATCCTGGTTCCAGCAGGGCCTGGAGGGTTTCCAGGAGCTGGAAAAGGAGCTGGGTTTTGTTCCTGTCACAGAAGTGAGAGCACAAGGCTTGGAATCCCCTCGGAAAACACATGGAATGCCACGAGGGAAAAATCCCTGCGCACACAGAGCTGCCCAGGCCTTTTTTAAGTGCTGGAAGTGAGACTTTCATCTGGATCAGATTTCCTCTTGGCTGGGGCTCCCATCCAAACCTGCTGGCCAATGGCAACAAAACTCCAGCCTGACTCCTCTCCTAATTGTGCTTCCTTGTTTTCCTGCTGCTGGTTGGGACTGGATTTGCAAAAGGCACCCGAAATATTCCAGGACAGCAAATCCACACAAACAGGGCCACGCTTCCCTGGGTTTGTCCAAGCCCAGGAATAATAATGATGATTACAAAAATAATAAACCCTGGCTGGTTTATAAATAGGAGCTGGAGAACCCTTTGGAATTGACTCCATATCCGCTTCTAGAGGATGGACGCAGTTTATTCTTGCTGGATGCTAAAAATTTAGGAATATGCCAGGAGCTGCAGCAAAGGAGAGGGAAATGGGAGGAAAGGGGGTTCTGGGTGGGGGAAATATTCTGGGGCTCTTCCAACTGCTGCTGCTGTAGCATAGCTGGGGATTTTCCAGGGAAAGAGAAGGAAGGAGAGGAGCAGTGGGACAGTGAGGAGCCTGGGGAGGCTTCAAGGTGATGGAATCCAGAAGAAGAAGGGAAGATGTAATTCCATAATTCCCAAAGGTCTTGCTCCAAGTCTATGCATTCATCTCATACTCTCCAATACCAGGATTTCTTCTCTTTTTAGGGGAGGGGATTCTAGATTCAAGCAGGGAGAAAGGAGAATTTTTCATCCAGAGCAAAGGGAAATGGGCTTGGTGAAGAAGTTTTTGGGATGTGTTGGGAGTGGAGGGATCTCTCCCAGCATGGAAGAGGGGTCTGGGCAATGGGAAAGAGGAGAAGGAGGATCAAGGAGGGAATGGAGCAACAACCAGCAGGGCCAGAGGGTCCTGAATGCCTCTGCACTTCCACATGTTCTCTGGTGGAAAAGGGGTGTGCTGGGATGGCTGTGGAGCCAGGGGGACCTTGGATCCAGCACCTTCTCCCAGGCAGGATGGACAAAGGGCTGGAAGAGAGCTCACAGGGAAAGGCCAGACTGGAGACCTGCCACCACACCAGCATTCAGTGCCAGGCCATGGATTTAATTCCCATGAAGGATCCCCTTTCCTTCCTTTTCCCAATAAATTCCACAGCAAATCAAACACTCCAGGCTGAGGATTTTGCTCCCACACATGATCCACTCTTCTTCTCTTTCCCAATTTATCATGGAGCAAATAAAAGAGGCCAGGCCATGGATTTCATTCCCACAAAAGATTCCTTCTCTTTCCCTTTCCCAATTAATCATAGAGCAAATCAAACACTCCAGGCCATGGATTTTGTTCACATCCATGATCCCATCTCCTTCCCTTTCCCAATTAATGATGGAGCAGATAAAGGAGTCCAGCCATGGATTTAATTCCCATCCATGATCCCCTCTTCTTCCCTTTCCCAATAAGTCATGGAGCAGATAAAGGAGTCCAGCCATGGATTTAATTCCCATCCACGATCCCGTCTCCTTCACTTTCTCATTTTATCATAGAGCAGATAAAGGAGTCCAGCCATGGATTTAGTTGCCATCCATGACCCTTCTCTCCCCTTTCCCAATAAATCATGGAGCAGATCAAACACTCCAGGCCATGGATTTAGTTCCCATCCATGACCCTTCTCTTCCCTTTCCCAATAAATCATGGAGCAGATCAAACACTCCAGGCCATGGATTTAGTTCCCATTCATGATCCCGTCTCCTTCCCTTTCCCAGTTTATCATGGAGCAGATAAAAGAGTCCAGGCCATGGATTTAGTTCCCATCCATGACCCTTCTCTTCCCTTTCCCAATAAGTCATGGAGCAGATCAAGCACTCCAGGCCATGGATTTAATTCCCATCCACGATCCCGTCTCCTTCCCTTTCCCAGTTTATCATGGAGCAGATAAAAGAGTCCAGGCCATGGATTTAGTTCCCATCCATGACCCTTCTCTTCCCTTTCCCAATAAATCATGGAGCAGATCAAGCACTCCAGGGCATGGATTTAGTTCCCATCCATGATCCCATCTCTTCCCTTTCCCAATTAATCATGGAGCAGATAAAAGAGTCCAGGCCATGGATTTAGTTCCCATCCATGACCCTTCTCTTCCCTTTCCCAATAAATCATGGAGCAGATCAAACACTCCAGGGCATGGATTTAGTTCCCATTCATGATCCCGTCTCCTTCCCTTTCCCAGTTTATCATGGAGCAGATAAAAGAGTCCAGGCCATGGATTTAGTTCCCATCCATGATTCCTTCTCTCCCCTTTCCCAATAAGTCATGGAGCAGATCAAAACACTCCAGGGCATGGATTTAGTTGCCATCCATGACCCTTCTGTCCCCTTTCCCAATAAGTCATGGAGCAGGTCAAGCACTCCGGGTGCTGCTCCTGGCCCCCAGGCGCGGTCCCACACACAGGAACTCTTCCCCTCCCCGCCCTCCCAAGAAGAAAATACCCAAATCCCAGCCGCCCTTTGGGAATTGTCCCTGGCTCCTGCTGCCTCACCATCTTCCCAGGATCCTGGTTCATTTGTAATGCATCTGTGAGCATTTCTGGATTGGAAGGAGCCAGCTGAATCCTGAGACAATCTCCCAGTTACTCCAGCTCAGAGGTGTCCCAGTGTTTCAAAAACAAGAATGAACGAATGGAATTGTCTCTATTCCATGGCTGGAATCCATCGAGGGCAAAGGGGTTAAGAGACTCACTGGAGCCAAATAAATGGATACTGATGGAGCAATCCTGGGACTCTTGGATCAATCTTTATTTCGGAAGTGTGTAAGAACTTCTGTCAGCTCCATGATTCCCTTCCAGCTTCAATAAATATCCAGGCTGAAATCCCAAACTTCCTCTTTTTTTTTTTTTTTTAAATGCTTCTCTGCCTCCACCCCTCAAACGAGTGAAGATAAATATTCCCATATTTATATCTGGTGGAGAAAATTCCATATAGTAAATTCAGGATTAGCAACTGCTGACACTGCCCTAAAGCTTGACTGTGTGCAGTCCAAATGCAGAGCCATTTAATATTAAATAAAATTTAAATATTAAATAATGATAATTTAATTATAAATTCATCTTTAATCTCATGGTTTTATGAGGAAATCGTGCCTATCCCATTCCCTAGGGATCAGATAACACTGAAGAACCTGATAAGCAGCTGGGACAAAATGCTTGATGATGGAAAAAAAGTTTCCAAAGCCAGCAAGGAATAAAGAAATCCCAGGATCTGCAGGAAGCCAATTCTTGGAATGTCTTCGATAGGGCTGAACTACAAAGCTGGACTTTTTTTGGGGAATTAGGAGAGATGAGAGCAGCTCAAGAGGAGCACTGAAAGATGGGTTTCTTTTGGGAGAACATCCACTGATTTTTATCTCTCTCCAGCTGGAGTTTCCCTGGGTTATCCGTGGGCTGGCTGACAGCTTTGTCTGAAGCTGTGTCAGACCAACCCTGGAGCTGTTCCTGGGCACGGAACCACAGGAAATATCCTGGGAAGAGAGTGGCCCCCCTGACACCCCGTGCTGCTGTCATTTATCTGCTGATTAAAATCTTAATGTCCTTTACATCCCTCACTCCCAAAAGCTCTTCCTCTCACCACAGTTCCTGAATTTTCTGTATTTTCCTTCCCATTTTAGGAGGCTCCAAACCTTGAGGGTGGGGAGGAGCTGGAATAAAATTCCCAGAGAAGCTGTGGCTGCCCCTGGATCCCTGGAATGCCCAAGGTCAGGCTGGATGGGCTTGGAGTTGTCTGGGATAGGGGAATTTCCCTCTGCCCATGGAATGGGATGATCCTGAAACTCCTTTCCAACCCATTCAATTGAGAAGGAATTTCACAGCACAAAACTTTTCCTCATTTTCCTGATTTTTCCCCCACTGGAAGTGGTTCCATTTCTCCAAAGTGTTCCTGAAATTAGGGATTGATGCTCTGACCTCTCAGCCTGAGCAGAATTGGATATAATTGGATTCCATTCCAGATGTTTCTCATGGAAAATTTTCTCTTTGCACCAGACCAGCAGGGGATAAACTTTTACAAAATCCAAGGAAAATTGGGAAAATTTTCCATCTTTTGCCTTCTTTGGAAAGGGAGAGGGATTTGGGCAAAGGCCTGGAGTGCCAGGACAAGAGGGAATGGCTTTGGATGGAAACAGAGCAGGGATGGATGGGATAATGGGAAGGAATTCCTGGCTGGGAGGGTGGGGAGGAACTGGGATGGAATTCCCAGAGCAGCTGTGGCTGCCCCTGGATCCCTGGCAGTGCCCAAGGCCAGGTTGGACACTTGGAGCAGCCTGGGACAGAGGGTGGAATTGGATGGGCTTTGAGGTTCTTTCCAGCCATTTCCAAACCATTCCAGGATTCTCTGGAGATAAGGAAGGGCTCTCAAATGGGGCCCTCTGGCTCTGGAACTGATGCTTTGTTCATCTCCTGCACTTAGATCACATCCAACAATTCCAAGATTGCTGGAAATCCCACTCCTGATGCAGCTGTTCCTCTAAAACTCTGAAGAGGAGACAGGTGAAGCAAATCCTGAAAATTGAGAGAGTGGAGCAAAATTTTTTCCCCACGAATCACAAAGTTTTTGTGGTTTTCCTGTGGGACAGGAAAATATAAAAATCAGGGAATCCCCTGATTCCAGAGAAGCACAAAGATCATCCAAGTCTTGTGCATCAATTCCTCAATGGCCCAAATTCCAGTGGAATGGCCTCTGGATCTTCCAATCCTTCATTTAGACAATCAGCTCAGCTCCAAAGCAAAACTGCTGCTGTATTTTCTCCTTTAAGCCTTGGACCACACAATTCCAGAGCTCAGGAGAAGCTGAGTGGAGCAGGAAGGGAAGAGCAGCAGTTCAGGATCCAGGAATATCCCAGAAAAGCAACCACGTGGATCTTTTTTGCAGCTCTGGAGAGAAGACAATTCCAAATCCTGATATTGTCCAAAAATTGAAATAATTGCAAAGGCCACTACACCCTGAATTCTCTGTGTCCTTGCTCCAAGTCTGGGTGTGTGTCATTCCCACCTCTCTGTTTGTCTGGAAACAACAAACTCTGGAATTGGAAAGAGGTAGAAAACCTCAGTCCATGGGGAAAAGTCAGGGAGAACTTTTAGCTGCTGGAGTGACGTGGGAGAATTTTATTGAGGGATACAAAAAATTTGGAGCAACCAGGAAATGCAGAGGACACCAACAACGGTCCTGCAATTCCCAAACAAGGCCTGGAAAGCTCGGAGGTGTTCCCAGCATGGATTAGTCACCCTGCTGGGAAGGCCTTGGCAGCTCCTCTTGGTGGGCAGCCCAACAGGTGGGGCTGAAATTCCAGGGACTTTAATTCATCTGCTGCTCTGCCAACACTGGGAATATCCTTCCTGGGAAATGGGGGTGTAAGCTACACAAATATCCAAAAAAAAAAAAAAAAAATCTCAAAATTCTGTGTGAAAAATCACCTCCGACCCTCCTCCAGCCTGGGAAATATTCCTTCATTTCTGTGCCTATCCAGGATTTTGGCTTCCCAACTTTTTTATTTTTTTGTCAAAGAATGGATGATAATTCCCATTCTTCTGGTTGAATTCCAAATTTTTTCTTTCTCCTCTTACTGCCATTTGCCAGAATCATTTTTTCCCCCCCTTAAAATTGCTTTTAAAGATTCCATCAGACATTCCAGCAGGGAGTGACGAGGAGGTAAATTCTAAAAATAGAAGACACTGAGCCAAACTCCATTTTTTGGTAACAGGTGTCTGAGCAGTGACTTTGTTCCCATGTTTGTGCAAAGGAGACAACAAACTCCTGCAAACCAGGAAATCCTTGGGGAAAAAAATGTCCTAGGACAAAGAAAAAAATCTCAAAAAAATCTCAAAAAAATCTCAAAAAATCACTGGCATGGAAATCCTTCAGGAAAACATCACTCACAACTTGCCTGTCCCCAGTTAACGATGTCAAGATCCCTCAACCTGCATTTTCCAGGTGTTTAATGGCAAAGAGAGATTCCAGGAGCCAAACTTCCCTAAAATAGGAACGAGCAGCAGCTTCACATTCCCAATCCATGTTTTGGAGGATTCCTCCTGTTCCAAGCAGGGACATTCCAGGCTCCCTTGGCACAGAATTGGAAAAAAACTCAGAGCCCAACCTTTGGCTTCTCAATCCTTGGAGATTCTGGAAGGAGTCACAGCTGGAAAATCTTCTCCTCTTGTGAGGGGACACTGGGAGCACCTCGAAGATTCCTGTCCTATCCAACAGGAATTTTGGTTTAGGATGGATGATATTGATGTTAACATTTTTCCTTCCCTGTTTGTGGCTGTGGCCGTGCAGAATTCTCTGTAATCCTTCATTTATCCAGCCAAAATCCAGGATGAACATCACCTGTCCCACAGGTTTTAGCTTTTCCTGGATTCCCAAAAAAAAGCCCCTTTCCAGACCCTGCCAAAATTCCATTCATTTGTGTGTTCACATCCTTCATTTCCCCTCTCCATCCTTCCCCTCCCAACTTTATTAAAGCTCAGTAATTAATGCTAATTCGATTTGAGATGCTGCTTCAGATTCCCAGGAAATTTTGCAGCCAAAGCTCCCAAAATAAGGGAGAGAAAAGTTATTTATAACTCCCCAAAAAGAGGAGAAAAAAGAACTTTACTTTTGGAGCCACCTGCAAAGCAGAATTCCTTCGTTTTCCTGCTGCTCCAAGCCCAGCCTTTCCAAATTCCAGCAGGGCCTCGTTGTTCATCCCAATCCTGGAAGCCATCAACACCCTGGGATAATTTTTCACCACATTCCAGCACCTCCTCATCCATAATTTTCCTCTTCAAGAGCTTTGAAGTGCAGCAATTTCAGATCCAGCCTCCTCCTCCCTCCCTGCTGAGGCTCTTTGGGGGAACTTTTCCCACCCCAACGTTCCCAGAGCCACTGGGAAGCCTGAACTCCTGGAAGGAGCTTTGGCACTTTGTGAAAATTTCACTTCATCCCACGGAATTACATCCAAGAAAACCAGAACAATCCTATGGACATTTCTTCCTGCTGCTGCTGCCAATTAAATCAAAATATTTTGAGTTTTTTCAGCTTTCCTGCTTCTGAATGGTGTCTGGGTGTTGTTTTTTCTCCTTTTCCCCAGTATTTTCTTTGTAATTGCAGAGCTTTAAAAACCCGTTCATGGATTTAAGGAGTTGTTTTTATTCTGGGGCTTTTTCAGAGCCAAACACTGAGAAAACAATGCTGGGCTTTGAGAGGGAATAAAAACTGCCAGGGAACTATTCAGGTTCGTTTATTATTAGTTTTTAAATTGTCGTTATAAATATCTATTATACCAATAAATATTATTAATAATAACAATTTATGACATGAATGAGAATCTTTTATTGAAATTAGGCACTTTCTTGGTAATAAAAAAATGCAGTTTTTAGTTATTTTATTATTTCTGACTAAAATGAGGGACGGATTTCCCATTCTTTCCAAGCAGATGGAGCAAGAGGGGGAAAATTTCACACAAATCCTTTAAAAACATCTTCTTGTCCCCCTCCTCTTCTTTCATTTCCCTTTCCCCCTTCAGTATTGATTTTACTCAAATAATTCCTGATGCCATCAATTAAATAATTGTGATCATCCTTAAGGCAAATTAATTCTGATTGTATGCAAATGAGATCTTTGTTCCCATCTGTAAGAACCACAATTAATTGTTCCAAAGGATTCAAAGGAATGTCATTCCCTCATTTTCCTCTCTTTTCTTAATTAATAAATGACTTTAATTATTTTAATAACGGTTTTTAAATGGGTATTTTTGTCTTGAGGCCTCCAGCCTGGGAAACTGCAAAAAACTTTGGAACAATTAAAGATTAATTAAATTGTAATTAATTAATTAAAATATTTTTATTTACTAAATGTAATAAATTTTAATTCATTTAATAGTTAATTTAATAAATTTAATTTTATTTAAAATTAAATTGATTTTAAATAAAATTAATTTCAAAGGACACCCAGAATGGGAATGAGCATCACAACAATTTAATTCCTCCGGGTTTTCCTTTTATGTGATTTTTTTTTTTGGGATAAAGAAATACCCAGAGAGGGATGGATGGATTCTGAGCAGGACAAAAAAATTTTCAAGGAAGAGCCTGAAATCCTGGCAGAGATTTTCCACTCAGAGAGATCAAAGGCTCCTGGATAAACATCTGGATCCTTGGATTTTTCCATCCGAGTCAAAGCCTCTGCCCGATCCTCTGGAGATTCTCTGCTCCAGAGAATTCAGAATTCCTGGATAAATCCAAGGAATCCTGCGGATCCAGCTGTGCCTCTGTCCAGCTCTGGGGAACTCATCCCAGCTGGAATTTGCCCAAGGAGCTCCGTGCTGGCAGCGATCCCGGGAATGGCTCTGCCTGGCAGCTTTCCCTGGGTGAGGAAACAGCAGGAGAATCCCAGAAAGGAGGAGGGCAGCTCCCTTTGAGTTTGGATTCCCTTGGAGGAAAATCAAGGATCTTGAGCGGTCTGAGCCTTTATCCATGATTTTAGGGATGAAAAATGACTTTTGGATCAAATCTGGATCACCTGGCAGGAAAACAACCCCGGAATGTCAGCAATGCTCTGTCCTTGGTTATAAAGAACATCACAAACACCTTCCCGACCTCCAGCTCTGGCTGCATCCCAAAGGATGAGGAGACTGCTTGGATCCAGGTGGGAAAAGAATGGATTCCACGGTGGGGAATAAAACCAACCCAAGCCTTCGCTGGTGTTGGAGCTCCTGACAAGAGCAGGGGCACGGCCCCAGCCCGGCCACTGTGAAGGGCTCTGTGGGAAAACATTGTCTATCTATTGGGATAAACCAGTGAGCTCTGCAACGGTGAAACCCCTGGATAGAGGCACCGAAATTTGGGAAAATCCGAGCCCTGGTGGCCAACTGGCAGCTCCTGACTTCACCAGCAGCACGAGGAGCTCCAATCCAGCACCGGCCGGAGCCCAGCTGGAACAGGGAGCACAAATCCCTGGATGAGGTGGGAATAAACTGGGAAAGGTTTCACCACAGGGACACCCTGAAGGCACCTCCTCTTGTCCCACCACACCAGATCCTGGTGGACAATCCATGTCCCACCTGGGAGAGCTTTTTCTTTTTTCTTTTCTTTTCTCTTCTCTTCTCTTCTCTTCTCTTCTCTTCTCTTCTCTTCTCTTCTCTTCTCTTCTCTTCTCTTCTCTTCTCTTCTCTTCTCTTCTCTTCTCTTCTCTTCTCTTCTCTTCTCTTCTCTTCTCTTCTCTTCTCTTCTCTTCTCTTCTCTTCTCTTCTCTTCTCTTCTCTTCTCTTCTCTTCTCTTCTCTTCTCTTCTCTTCTCTTCTCTTCTCTTCTCTTCTCTTCTCTTCTCTTCTCTTCTCTTCTCTTCTCTTCTCTTCTCTTCTCTTCTCTTCTCTTCTCTTCTCTTCTCTTCTCTTCTCTTCTCTTCTCTTCTCTTCTCTTCTCCTTTTCCTTTTCCTTTTCCTTTTCCTTTTCCTTTTCCTTTTCCTTTTCCTTTTCCTTTTCCTTTTCCTTTTCCTTTTCCTTTTCCTTTTCCTTTTCCTTTTCCTTTTCCTTTTCCTTTTCCTTTCCTTTTCCTCCCCTTTCCCCTTTCCCCTTTTCCTTTCCATGGATGTGTGGCACAGGTTGATCGATTCTTGGCAAATCCAAACCATTTTTGGCAAATCTGGCTTTTCGGCTCAGCCTTTGGGCTTGGCTCTGTCCCCAGACCAAGCAGGAGCAAGGGGAGGTCATGAGGGACAAGCTCCAGCCCTTCCACCCTGATCCATCCAGAGCACTTCTGGAAAGCTCTGGACAAAATCCAACCCGTCCATTTTCGACTGGAAGCTGCCAAGCCAAACAAAACTCTCGTAGCCACATGAAGGAAATCCACAAGTTTTTATGGAGTGTTCCTTTCAGATGGATCCACACGCAGAGGAATTGTGCTGATTTTGAAGGAAAACCATCCACGAAGGAGCTGCCAGATCTCCTTAATGCAAAATGCTTTTTGCACCAAAAAATTCATTTTTTCCCCTTTTCTTTTTCTTTTCCTTTTTCTTCTTTTTTTTTCCTTAAAAAGAAGAGGGAAAAAAATTTCTATAAATAACTCCACTGTACTGCTCTGTCTGAAAACTCAGGGAATATTTTACAAGCAGGACTCAGAGCCAGAATTTGGGACCTGCAAATGGGAGCCCTTTCTGCAGTGGTTGAAAAATGTGGGGAAATAATAAAATGAGGAATGTCTCAGCTCTAAAAAAAAATAAAAATTATAAATTGAAAAAGGGAATCCAAACTCTGTATTCCTGTTTTTTAATGGATTAAGTACAGGGGAAGCATTCTTTAATTCTGGGGTGCTTGGAAGGGCCAGGGAAGAATCTAAAGCTGCTGGAAGGATTTGAGTGTCAATGAAAAGCAGCTGAAAATAATCAATTTTAAAATGCTGGGGGGAAAATTGGAATGTCCAAAAATATAATTACATTTTACTCCAATCTTTTTCTGGTCTGTATTCAGGAGACCTGGAATGAGGGATGGCCTTGAGTCTCTTGTAGACATGGAGCAGTTCTTCAGAGACCTGGAAAATCATGGAATTCCAGAATGGTTTGGGTTTGAAGGGACCTTAAATCCCATCCCATCCCATCCCATCCCATCCCATCCCATCCCATCCCATCCCATCCCATCCCATCCCATCCCATCCCATCCCATCCCATCCCATCCCATCCCATCCCATCCCATCCCATCCCATGGGCAGGGACCTCCCACCATCCCAGGCTGCTCCAAGCCCCAAAATCCAGCCTGACTTTGGACACTCCCAGGGATCCAGGGGCAGCCACAGCTGCTCTGGGAATTCCATCCCAGCCAGGAATTCCTTCCCAATATCCATCCATCCATCCTTCTGGCACTGGGAGCCATTCCCTGGGTCCTGTCCCTCCATCCCTTGTCCAAAGTCTCTCCATGTTTCCTGCAGCTCCTCCAGGTCCTGGAAGGTCACACTGAGGTCACCCCAGAGCTTCTCCTCTCCAGCTGAACATTCCCAGCTCTCCCAGCCTTTCCTGCTCCATCCCTGGGATCATCCTGGAGCCTCCTCTGGATCTCTCCAGCAGCTCCAGCTCCTCCCTGTGCTGGATCCAGGCTGGGACAGGATGGATTGGCACCATCACTGAGCTTCCGTCAAATCCCAAAAATCCACCCCCTGCTGAAATTCCACCAGTCTGGAGACTGCAGAACAACTTCCTTAAACCTGAGGAGGGCAAAACAAATCCTGGAAGGGTTTGGGTTGGAAGGGATTCAAAGCTCATCCCATTCCACCCCTTCCATGGGCAGGACACCTCCCACTATCCCAGGCTGCTCCAAGCTCTGTCCAACCAAATCCCACCACCAGAGTGGAAGCAGATTTGTCCTTTCCTTGCACTATCAACAAAATTAACAAAATTAATAAAATTTTAAAAAATCCTGAAGTGATGTCAGAGGTTTCTGATCTGCTGATCCTTGCAGTGCTTTGCATTCCAATGCCCAGGAATTGCAGCCCTGGGATCGATTATCAGGGATTGGCATGCCTGGAATCTCTTTCCTACTGAGGAATAATCAGGGAAAGAAAGTGTTTTCATTTTTATTTGAATTATTTGAGCCCCTAAAGCTCTGAGGGGAAGGAGCTGAAACAGAGCAGTTCTGAGGCTGCTAATGAGGGAATCTTTATGGAGCTTCCCACTGGGAGAATGGGAAAATCTGGGATTTATTTCTTCGTGCAATTTGTGCTTGGCAGCCAGAGGTGAAATTAAGACAGCAAAGCAAAAAAAAAAAAAAATTGGAGGTTGTGGAGCAGAGAGGGATGAGAATTGAATGGGAGAAGGAGGGAAAATGAGGGGGAAAAGCTGTTCTGGAAAAGGGGATCCACAGTTCTTCCCAAATATTTTCAGCAAATACAGGTTTCATTTTCCAGGCTGGAGATTCGAGCCCTAGGACCCAAAAGGCAGGGAGAGTTACAATACCCAAAATATCCTCAGGAAAAGTCCAGGAGATGGAGAGGTTGGGATTATGTGATCCTAAAGGTCCCTTCCAACCCAACCCGTTCCGTGGAGAGAAGGAATTTAAATCCAGCTGGAACATTTCCATGGGCTGAGGGAAAGGAAAGGATTTTGGAGCTTTCCATGTTGGCATTTTTCAAGGGAGTTCCCCATTTTTAAAGGGATTTTTCAATTTTTAAAGTGAATTTTCAATTTTGAAAAGGAATTTTCAATTTTGAAAAGGGAATTTTCCATTTCGAAAGGGAATTTTCAATTTTGAAAGGGAATTTTCCATTTTGAAAGAGAATTCTCAATTTTTAAGGGAATTCTCCATTTTTAAAAGGCCTTTCTCTATTTTTAAAAGGGATTTCTCAATTTTTCAAGGGAATTTTCCATTTTTAAGGGAATTCTCAATTTTTAAAGGGAATTATCCATTATTTAAAAGAGAATTTTCCATTTTCCAAAGGAATTTTCCATTTTGAAACAGAATTTTCCATTTTGAAACAGAATTTTCCATTCTGAAGGGAATGTTCCAATTTTTAAAAGGAAATTCTCTATTTTTAAAGGGAATTCTTAATTTTTAAGGGAAATCTTCATTTTTAAGGGAATTATCCACTATTTTTAAGGGAGAATTCTCCCTTAAAAATTTTCTCAGTTTTCCATTCTTTGGATTAAATTCAATTTGGGCTCTTCTGAGGCAAAAAAAGCCACTAAAAAGGCTCAAAAATCCCAGGATTTTCCAAGGTCTGAGTCCTCAGGGATGGGAATGTGGAACAACCTCGTGGTGAAGAACAGAGGAAGGGACAGAGAATTTTTTCCTTTGGGTTTTTTTAGCAAATCTTCATTTTAAATGGGGAAAATCTGTTCATTCTCCCATTGCAGCTTCAGCATGAATCCCTCTAATTAATGGGATCTTTCTAATTAATGGGAAGAGTTGAAGGGCTTTGGGATTGAATCCATCCCAGGATTTGGGATGGGATCCACCAGGATGATTCCCTGCTGAATTATTTTCAACACCTGGAGTTTCCTGAACCACATTGCTGCGGATTTTTAGCTGAATTTCAGGAAACTTCAGGGAAGATTGTCACAGAGAATTTATCAACTCCCAGATATTTGGGCCAAAAAGGAGTTTTTTTGACCATTCCCTCAGATTATTAAAATCCCACAAGAATTCAAATTCCCTGAATCTCCCATGAGGAGGCACAACCTGGATTCACAACCCACCAAAATCCAGAGCTCTTCACTCCCACCCATCCTGGTGCTCTCATGGGAGCAAAATCTGGGAGTCAGGAGTGAAGATTTTGACAGAGTTTTTTTTGGAACTCAGCATTTTGTGGTTGTAAAATGAAGCATTTTCTCCTAAACCACTCTTGAGGAGAAAAAGGTGCATTTTGAGAGCCAGACTCCTCCAGTGGTTTGCTGGTTTCATTTTGGGTGGTTTTGTTCAAAGCCAGGGGTGATTTTGGATTTCAGTTCCCAAAACCCATTGGTTATGAACTGAAAATAGAAACCCTTGGCCACTCAGAGCCAGATTTTTTTTTAAACCTATTTTCTTTTTCCCCCACATTTTAAATCCCTTTTTAAAATGAAAGCCAGAAACTCATTTCAGGGGGGACAGCAGGGAGAACGTCTTGATCCATTCCAGTTTTTCTATCTTTAATTATTTAATAAAGATGAGATGTTTTTGTCTCTTCCAAAGCTTCCAACACTCCTAAAAATGGTGTTCAATTAGTGCAGAAGGTTTTAATGAGGGTGGAGCACTTGTTCATCTGGAGATGGAGGTAGGGGGAGGACTGGGGATGTTTTCACACTGACAGAGAGGAAAAAGGAACTTCCATCATTTTTCATTTTTTATTTTAAGCATCCCCATCTGCCTTGTAAATCCCCCCCCCTTGGCTGCTGAGGAATGGAGCCTTCTTCCCTAAAATCCTGCTTTTTTTTTTTTAGGAGAAATCCAGCTAAAAATGTAACTTGATTCCAAATCCAGATGTTTATTGAGTCTAAATCCACTCCCAGCCCTCCAAAGGAATCGTCTGGTGGTTTCAGACCTTTTGCTCTAATGAAATTTGGGAATCATTCCTGCCGAGAGCCTGGATTAACTTTAGGATTAGGATCACAGGATGGTTTGGATGTGGGGTGACATCAGCAGTCACTCTGCTCTCACTGGTGGAAATAAAGGCACCAGGAGCACATTCCCTGCACATGGCTTCCAGCAGGAATCAGACTCATCCCAAAATTCACAGATGTCTTCTCTGCTGGCCTGGGATCACAAAGTGAAGGGTTTTTTTAAATTCCCAACTCCCTGGCTCTGACTTCAGCTCCGTGCTCAGAGTCACTGCCCTTGAAGCTCAGCTGGCAAAGGACGCGGTGAAATGATGGATGAGGCAGAACTTCCAGCAGATCATCCCATCCCTGCTGGTTTGGGAAGCAGCAGGGACACATCCCACCACCCCAGGCTGCTCCAAACCCCGGCCAGCCCAGCCTTGCACACTTCCAGGGATGGAGCAGCCACAATTTTTCCAGGAAATCCAACCCAGTCCCTCCCTGCTCTCCCAGGGAATGATTCCTCCCCCATATCCCACCTCACCCCACTCTCCTTCAGCCATTCCCACTTTTCTTGTCTCCTACAAGATTTTGCAAGCAGCTCCTCTCTGGAATTTTTGCAGGTGTCCCTTCAGGATTACTCCACGGATTTTGCAGTTTTCACACAGCACAGGAAATAATTCAGCTCAACTCGACAAAATCAGAGGGTGCTCAATTAAATTCAGTCCCTGCAGGAAAGGGAAAAGTGTGGATACGTACAGGAAATGGTTTTCCCTAAAAAACAAAGAAATTTGGATATTTGAACAGGGTTAGAAACTGTTCCTGATGTCCCTTTTCCTCACAAACCGTGAGTTTCTTCCATCTCTTTGCTCACCTCTCTTTTCCATTCTCTCCATGCACAGAAATTCACTTGGATTTAATTTCATCACTTTATGATCAGCAGGATTTGAATCCCTCGGGAAGAGTTTGAAAAGAGGGGTTATGAATTATTTTGTCTGAGGCAGGTTGCAGAGAAACTGCTCAGTGATGGGATGGAATTCCTGTATTTCCACACAGATCCCTGGCCTGGCTCCTGAGGCTCCTTGGAACTCCTGGATTTCCACACAGTTCCCTGGGTTTATTTTTCAGATTCCTTGAACTGGGTTTACTTTTCAGATCTAGCAAAAATATCCTGAAATCTCTGGGAGCTGAGCAGAGTCAAAATCTTTCTTCTCCTGGGGAAATGGAAAGAGGGAATTTGTGCCAGGAGTGGTTTGAATGAAAAGTTTGCCCAGTGCTGGGCCCCATCCCTGAGGGATCCTGTGGATGTGGCACTTGGGGACACGGTCAGTGGTGGCCTGGGCAGTGCTGGATTAATTCTTGGACTTGCTGATCCCAAAGATCTTTTCCAACCTCAGCAATTCCACGATTGTGTGTTAATTTAAGCCCCAATCTTCTGTTCTTTGCAACAAGAAGAGGGGCTGAGCTGCTGTTTTGAGTTAATTTTGATTAACTTTATGAGAGCTTCAACTGATTAAACTCAGATCCACATGGGCCCCATCCTTTTTTTTATAATGGGATAACTGGATTAAAACGATTCCAGCAGATAGAAAATCTCTGATCTGCACCAAGCAGCGCCTCACAAACTTGTTCCTGCCACAGAAATTCCAATCAGCCTCTCTGCACAGCCCAGAAATGCTGCAAATAAAGAGCTGAGGGTGATGAATCCTCCCTCCTGTCCCATGGTGGCAGGGAGGCAGTTCAGTGGGATTTCCACATGGAGCAGGAGATAACATCCCCATTCAGGAGCTGGCAGAGAACTGAACACAGGCATGAATGAAATTCCTGGATTTTACTCAGTTTGGGAAGTGGCAAAAAAAAAAAAAAAATCCCTGAAAGTGGAGGATTTGTGGAAAGGGGCCAGAAGAGGTAAAGGAGCAGGGCTAGGAGGAATTCAAAGGGATAATTGGGAATTGCCCGTGCCGAAGGAGATGGGATGGAGATTGAAGGAAACAAAGCTGCAAAATGTGGGAAAAAAAATGGGGGAGGCCCCGCAATGGAATTCCTTGGATGTGCCCAAGGACATCCTGGGACAGGGGGAGGTGTCCCTGCCAGGGCAGGGGGTGGGAATGGGATGATCCTTCAGACCCCTCCCAGCCCAAATTCTGGGATTCCAGGGTTGTGCAGAGCTTCTTTTACACAGGGAGCACAAACCAAATTCCACCAGAGTCAAAGACTGCCGGGACATGGAATATTCCAAAGAAACTTTGAGGAAAACCACTTGGATTTTTGATTTTCCTCAAAATGGATTTTCAGCTCCTGCTGGATTAATCCCATTTTCGGACTTCTTTAAATTCTTCCCTTTGCCAGCGCTGCAGACCTGGAATATCAGGGCAAGGAAAAGCAGAGGGATGCCAAGGAAACAGCTCTGGCTCCTGGCCAGGAAAGGAACACCCCAGACTATAAAGTTTAACTTCCCAAACTCCTGGGATGAGTCTGGAGCTGGGAAATTCAAGGGAAGGTTCATTCTCCTGTATTTTGCTCTTCCCAGTTTGCAGAAAAGCTGTGGCTGCCCTTGGATCTTATCAATTCACAATTACCTCTTATCAATTCACAATCAGCTCTTATCAATTCCAAATCGCTTCTTATCAATTCAGAATCAACTCATCAATTCACAATCAATCACTCTTATCGATTCACAATTACCTCTTATCAATTCACAATCAGCCCTTATCAATTCCAAATCGCCTCTTATCAATTCAGAATAATCTCTTATCAATTCACAATCGACTCTTACCAACTCCAAATAATCTCTTATCAATTCACAATTACCTCTTATCAATTCCAAATCGCCTCTTATTAATTCACAATCAGCTCTTATCAATTCATAATCATCTCTCATCAATTCAGAATCATCGCTTATCAATTCACAATCGACTCTTATCAACTCAAAATAATCTCTTATCGATTCACAATCAATCACTTCTTATCAACCTCCAAATCAGTTTTTATAAATTATAAATCGCCTCTTATCAATTCACAATCAATCACCTCTTATCAATTCAGAATCATCTCTTATCAATTCACAATCGACTCTTACCAACTCAAAATAATCTCTTATCGATTCACAATCACTTCTTATCAAACTCACAAATCAGTTCTAATAAATTCCAAATCGCCTCTTATCAATTCACAATCAATCACCTCTTATCAATTCAGAATAATCTCTTATCAATTCAGAATCATCTCTTATAAATTCGCAATCAATCACTTCTTATCAACCTCACAATCAGCTGAATCTCAATTTCTTTTAGCATTGATCAGCTTGTCCAGAGTTTCTGAGGAAAGAAAGCAGAGACAATTCGAATAAAAATCATAGTAATTATGATAATTAATTAATTATTCCCTAATAAAGAAGAGATTCATTAATGGCCAGATTAGTGCCGTGATAAATGAAGCAGAACAAGTTTTTTTTTTAATATTTCTTTTAGCATTTGTCAGCTTGCCAAGAGCTTCTATGAGGAATTAAAGAAGATATTATCTTTTAAAAATTACAGAAATTATTACAATTAATTAATTATTCTTTAATAAAGAAGGAAAATATTCACTGATGACCGGATTGTTGCTGTGCTAAACCAAGCAGAACAAGTTTTTTAACAGCCTAATCTCAATTTCTTTTAGCATTTATCAGTTTGCCAAGTTTCCATGAGGAAATAAAGAAGAGATTATTAATAATGCAATAATATATTTATTATAATAAATTTGTAAATAAATTTTTTAAATTTAATATTCTATAATATAATTTAAAATAATTCCCGTATTTTCTATTTTTTCGAGCCCACGGATTTGTAGCATTGATCCAAGAGTTTACATGAGGAAATAAAGAAGAGATGATTAATAATATAATAATATATTTATTATAAAATAATACATGTATTGTAATAAATAAATTAATAAATTTTTTTGAATTTAATATTCTATAATATAATTTAAAACAATACCCTCATTTTCCCTTTTTTTTGAGCACACGGATTTTAGCACTGATCCAAGAGTTTCCATGAAAAATAAAGAAGAGATAATGAAATAAAATGACAATAATTCATTAATTAATCCCGTAATAAAGTAGATATTAATTAATGACTGGATGAAAACGCTGAGCTGAGCTAAAAGCATCCCTTCCATCTCCTGGCGAATCCACCTCACATCCCAAAGGCTCCTGCTCCAAATTTTCCCAGTTTGGAAAATTCCAGACTCGGCATTTTTGTCTCCCCACCTGGATAATTGAATTCCTCCTTCCCCAAAGCCCAGATCTCCTCCCAGGAGCGTTCCCACAAAATAAAAATAAATTTGAGATCCCAATAAACGCCCCTGGCAGCTTTTGTTTGCTTTTCTGGTTAACCAGCTTTACTCCTCCACCTCCTCCGTGTTTTTCCAGGAAGAATATTCCGTGCAGACCCCACAATTAAATTCCAGACAGAGATCTGGGTTCTTATGAAAGACAAACCAAAAAAAAAAAAAAAAACCCCAAAAAAAACCAACAACCTAAAGTGCTCAAAATATATTTGACCACCCAAAAATGAGATGAGGATCCTTACAGGCAAAGGGAAAAAAAATATCCAAAAATAAAAAGCTGAACTCAGCTGCTGTGGGAGGCTCTTTTTTTGGAAAGGCAAAACCAAACCCTCAGTTCAGCCCTCGATGATGAATGTAAAAAAAAAAGGAAAAATTTGTGGTTAGAGCTGGTGATCCCAGAATTACCTGAAATCGCAAATATTCTCCCAGTTAGAGATGATGATCCCAGAATTACCTGAAATCCCAAATATCCTCCCAGTTAGAGCTGCTGATCCTGAAATTACCTGAAATCCCAAATATTCTCCCAGTTAGAGCTGCTGATCCTGGAATTACCTGAAATCCCAAATATTCTCCCAGTTAGAGCTGCTGATCCCAGAATTACCTGAAATCCCAAATATTCTCCCAGTTAGAGCTGCTGATCCTAGAATTACCTGAAATCCCAAATATCCTCCTAGACAGAGCTGCTGATCCCAGAACTACCTGAAATCCCAAATATCCTCCAGAAAAACAGAGAGGAGTAGCAATTCCAAGGGATAATTCATTCAGCATCCCCCTGGAATCCAAGGAATTCTCTCATCACAACATTCCCAGATGGAATATTCCTAAATATTTAGGCAGCTCAAATGGAACTTTGGGCCCAGTGCAAAGTGCCCGTGGTAAAGGGCTGGAATTGGATCTTTGCCAAAGTTCTTCCCAACCCAAACCATCCCCAGATTTGATGGCAAAGATGCCAAAAATTCCTCGGAGGGCAAAGACACAAAAGGCACCTCCAGGCCTCGGTTTTCAGCGGGAGGATTTAATCCCATCATGTTTTCCTGCTCTGGCATGAGTGGGAAGAACCCATTCCATCCCCTAATCCCAAAAGTATTTTGTGGAGGTGCTGGCTCGTGCCTTTAGGAGCTCGCCCACGACCCAGAGTTAATTACAGGGCTGAGCCCAGCGGGAGCTGCAGCCTGGCACGGCCCGCGGGCACGGCGACACCACGGCTGCAGGGCCAGCGGCTCAGGCCCCGGGAGAACACAGAGCAGGATCAGCCCAAGGGAGGGTGGATTCCATGGTTTGTGGGGGCTGGAAAAGCCATTCCAGGAGGTGCCAGCAGAGCCAGGAGAGCCGGGAATGGTCAGTGATGGAGAAATTCCTGCCCGGCCGTGCCCAGGCCCGCAGCGATTTCCCTCCCGCCCGGGCCCCACTCCTCCCACCCAGGGACAGCCTGAATTCCATCCTCAGCCCCGGACCATCAGATCCCTGCACATTCCCCAGCCACACACAGCGGAATTCCGAACTCCTGGAATGGTTTGGGTGGGAAGGACCTAAAGGATCATCTCATCCCACGGGCAGGGACACCTCCCACAAAATATTCCCAAAATGTTCATTTCTCCACACGGATTGTATGGAGATGGTTAACGTGGATTTCTCCAGAGACATCCACATTCCCAACACCAAAATCTGCCTGAGGTGACACTTCCACGAAATTCTGGAGTTTTCCTGCTCATTCACACTCCCACGTTCCTTTTCCTTGGATTGCCTTGGAAAAGCCACAAACCCAGAGCTCCCTGACTTTTCCCTTTGGAAATTCCCGGTGCATCAGCTCCAGGATGCAGCAGGACTTTGCTGGGAGCGTGTTTTTCATGGATTTGCTTCCCTGGGCTCAGCCCAATAGGGAAGGATCCTTGTTGGGATTAATGGAAGAACTCCTGAATTGAGGGAGATTCCTCTCTTCCCACGACAGACATCAAAATGCAAAATATTCCCAAAATGTTCATTTCTCCACACGGATTGTATGGATATGGTTAACGTGGATTTCTCCAGAGACATCCACATTCCCAACACCAAAATCTGTCTGAGGTGACACTTCCACATGACCCTGGAGTTTGTTTCCCTGCTCATTCACACTCCCACATTCCTTTTCCTTGGATTGCCTTGGAAAAGCCACAAACCCAGAGCTCCCTGGGCTTTTCCCTTTGGAAATTCCCGGTGCATCAGCTCCAGGATGCAGCAGGACTTTGCTGGGAGCGTGTTTTTCATGGATTTGCTTCCCTGGGCTCAGTCCCATGGAAGGATCCTTGTTGGGAATAAGGGAAGAATTCTTGAATTGAGGGAGAGATTCCTGCAAACACAGCAAACACCAAATATTCCCAAAATGTTCATTTCTCCACACGGATTGTATGGAGATGGATAACATGGATTTCTCCAGAGACATCCACATTCCCAACACCAAAATCTGCCTGAGGTGACACTTCCACAAAATTCTGGAGCTCGTTTTCCTGCTCATTCACACTCCCACATTCCTTTTCCTTGGATTCTCTTGTTAAAGCCTGGACTTTTCCCTTTGGAAATTCCCTGGTGCATCAACTCCAGGATGCAGCAGGACTTTGCTGTGAGTTTTTTTCATGGATTTGCTCTCCTGGGCTCAGTCCAACAGGGGTCAGGCAGTTCCTGCTACTCCCGAGGGGGATTTTCCAAGGGGTTGTTAACAGGGGACAGGAATGTCCCACAAATGTCCCACAAATGTCCCACCAGAGGCCGGGACTCAGGTCACTGCTCCTGCTGCCCGAGGGCTGAGCCAGCACCATTCCCTCCATCCCTGCTTCCCCCCGTGTTTCCATGGATTCTGCACTCCCAGGCACTGGGGCAGAACTGAAGGTGGGCTGGGAATGTGTTAAACAAATGCTGGAGCACTCAATTTTTCCTCCTGTTTTCCATATAAAATTAACCCAGGGAGAAAACCGGGAGAAACCAGCAGCAGGAGGAACTTTAGCTGGAAGATTTCCCAAATCCAAGCTTAATTTGCCATCCCAAATAAGCCCAAATTCCTTAAAACTGGGTCTAATATCCCCTCTAGTGGGAAATTCTGGAATATGTTAAAATCGTGGAATTTATTCCTGGTCCTGACTGGATGATTTCTCCTTCTCCAGGACCAGCATCCCCTGAATCCAAGAAAATGAGCAATCCTGTCATTATTCCCTGGATTTCTGGGAATGCAATGTGACTTTTGGCCTCTGGAACTCCATTCTCACCCAAGTCCAGGACAAAAAAATCCAGTTCTCCACCAAAATCGTGGCTGTGGCTTTTCCAAGGCAATTTCTCCATCTGCTGGTGGAAAAGAAACTCCCAAAATGCTGGAATTGCTCTGGGCTTGGATTTTCCACCTTTTTTTTTTTCATTTCCTGACTTCCAGATCCCATTGGAACAGGGAAAACATTGGATCAGGGCTGGGAATTTCTTCCCTCTATTTCCACTTTCTCATCCCAGGAATTGAGATGACTTTTATGGGCAGGATGATCCCTGGAAACTCCAGGGATGGATTCCCTGATCCCAATAATGGGTACCCTGCATTCCACCCCCACCCTGATAATTCCAAACCAAATTATTCCCAAAGGATAAATTAAATTTCTTTTTAAACATTAAATCCCCTTTTCTAAAATCTGTAAGACATTCCCACAATTTTTTTTCCCAATCTGATCCTTGAGTCCAGACATTTGGAATGTTTGCTTGGAAAAAAGGAATTGAGGCGGACTTTAAAGGATTCCTCAATCCCAATAAATATTTTATTTGGGGTTTTGATTATTTTTAACAGGACAAGGATGGAAATTGGATGAGGGAGAAGAAATTCCATGGAAAAGGAGCAGATTTTCCTCCTGTGCACCTTTGGATTGGGAATAAATCTACTCCTCTTCCCTCTCCAAATGGAGGCACATCCCAAATTTCCAGCGTGATTCCAACTGCAGGACAAGGAATCTGAGATTTCCTGCCCCAATCCCAGATGGATCCTATCCTGGAGTTTTTAAGGCATAAACATCCCTTCCCAAAATTCCCATGGATCTGAGAGCAAAGCCTGAATCCAATGGAAAAAATTTTTTTTTTGGTTGTGATTCCTGAAAAGACAGGGTCTTGAAAAATTGGGATTGGAATCCCAAATAAATCCAGTCTGTGTCCATATTCCCACTTGTGATTAAACAGAGCCTTGAAAAATTTGGATTGGGACTGAAATTCCAAAGAAATCCAATCTTTGTATCCACATTCCCACTTTTCCATCGGTGCCATTCCAAGGATGGAGATTTAGGGCTGCTCTGTGTCCAGGAGCAGAATTCCTGACCCTGGAATTCCAGATTTCCCTGGATCATTCTCTTCCCAAACATTCCCATGGTTCTGGGCACCATTCCCAATCTCTCTCCTTAAGTTTTCCACCTTTTCAGGAGCTCTGGAATTTTGGGACTTTTTGGAGCTGAGCGACTTCATTCAGACAGAAAATTCCTTTCATTTTTCCAGGTTTGCTTCCCACCAGGATGAGTCGTGTGGGAGAGAGGGGAAAGGAAAATCAGGACAAGGAAAAATGGGGAAAAATGGGAAATGTCTTGGCAATGATAAATACGGGTTGGAAAAAAAGCAGGACAATTTTTGGAATACAATTAATTAAATATAAAATAAATCCCATTCCTGGGGATAAAGGATTGCAGGGAATTCTCCCTACGGAGCAGGCAATTCCAGGATATCCTGAGTTTTAATTATCCCAAGATTTTCCATGCTATCCACAAAAAAATCTGGAGTTAAATCCCTCCAGCTGGAAATTTTAAGGCAGAAATTGTTGAAATATCCTCAAAACAGCTGGAAAACGCTGCTCCTGATAAAACCACTCAGCAGGAATTCCCAGGAAGGGAGGGAAGCAGCCACATGGAAGCTGAGTGGAATTTCTGGTCTCAGAATTGGCTTCCCTCAGCAAAAAACCAGGATAAAACTCCTGGAAAAGATGGAATTCCTGGTGTTTCCTGCAGCAATCCAGGGAAAGAGGCACCAGAGAAGGAAGGAAGAATTCCCACGTGTCCAAAAACCACTTGGAATCCACAGGAGCCAGGCCTTGGAGAATTCCACCCTTTGGGATTTTCTGGGAATTTTCACAATCCCTAGAATTCCCCATGAGGAGATGCTGAGTGCTGGGAAATCTTTATCCAACTTCTCCAGGTCCTCTGGAGGAAGAAATTTGGGATGAATCCCATTCTCCTTCAGTTTGGATCCTGAGCATTCCCTCGTTTATCCAAATTCCTCATTCCCAATCCAGTTTCCTCTTCAGTTCTATCCCATTCCTGCTGGATATTTTTCCTTATTATCCAACCAAATTCCCAGTTTTCCTTTGGAGAGCCGAATCCCAGTGGCTCAATCTCCAAATGGGAATAAATCCATAAATCCTCCAGCTGCATCCCACAGGAATATCTGGAAAAGCACATCCTGCTCCAAGAACTCCTCCTACAGCAATCTGCTGGAGCAATCCCAAAAAATTCCAGCCCTTTCCTTACAGGAATTCACTTTTTCTTTGCTGGAGTTTTGGAATTCCCACCGGCTTTTCCATTGGCTTTGGCGCCTCCGGATTTTCCAGCTTCACCTTCCTTTTCCCCCTTTTTCCCTTGTTTCTTGTCGTTTGTGTCCTTTTCCTTTTCCCCCTTTTCCTTTTCCTTTTCCCCCCTTTTCTCCTTTCCCTCCTTTTTCCTCTTTCCCTTCTTTTTCCCCTTTTTCTCCATCTTTTTTTTTGCCTCCGTCTTTCCCTTCCTTCTTGGATTCTTCCTTCTCCTTCTCCCCATCCTTTTTCTTGGAGTCTTTGGATCCATCCTTCTTTCCTTGAGCCTTGTCCACTTTTCCAGATACAGTGGGAACTTCTTCCTCTTTTTTTTCTTCTGTAACCTGAGCTGTTTCCAAAGAAAGAAAAAACAAAACAGAAAATGAATTGATGTGGATTAAACAACCCAGGAATTGTCCAAATTCCAGTTCTTTGCTCAAAATCTGGGATAAAGAGAAAATATTCCTATTGGGAATTTTCCCGTTCAGCTGATTGCTCCCAGTGAGGTTTTTTTTTTTGTTTTGTTTTGTTTTTGTTTTTGAGAGAAATTTGGGATAATCTTTATTTTAAAGTTGGGAAAACCCTGGCACAGATTCCCAAAGAAATTATGGATTCCCCTGGAAGTGTCCAAGGCCAGCTTGGAGCACCCTGGGATGGTGGAATTTCCCCCTGCCCATGGAATGGGATGATCCTTAAATTCCCTTCCCCATTTTTAAGAAGGAATTTCACAGCACTAAATTTTCCCCATTTTCCCCATTTTTTCCCCACTAGTTTTCCCAACTTTTCCTCATTTTCCCCCTTTTTTTTTCCTGCAGGAAGTGGCTCCATTTTTCCCAAGTTCTCCCAAAATCTGGGATTGCTTCCCTAAGATCCCATCCCTGGACACAAACAGGGATCACATTCCAGGTGTTTCTCATGGAAAGTTTTCCCTTTGCTCCAGACCAGTGGGGGATAAAAATTTTACAAAATCCAGGAAAAATCAGGGAAATTTCCCATCTTTTTGCCTTCTCTGCAAACGGAGAGTGATTTGGACAAAGGCCTGGGGTGACAGGAAAACTGGGAATGGCTGTGAACCAAAAGAGAGGAAGTTTTGATGGGATATTGGAAAGGAATTCCTGGCTGGAATGGAATTCCCAGAGAAGCTGTGGCCACCCCTGGAAGTGTCCAAGGAAAGACTGGAGCACCCTGGGATAGTGGGAGATCCTTGGATTTTTCACATTTCCCTAAAATATTCCTTTGTTGCAGCCACAAAAATAAAATTCCAGCCTTTTTCTTTGGGTGTGGCTGTTTATTTCTCCATAAAAATGGGAATAGAGCAACACTGAGCATTCCTAACAATCCCAGGGGAATTCCTGACATTCCATTAAAAAAAAAAGAGTGAGGGAAAAAGTTAAAAAACCCAACCCACCCCTTTGTCTGGAAAAATGTGGCTGGAACCAAAAGAATTCCCAAAAAATCAGCTGGAGCAGCCTCAGAATGGAAAAGATTTTTTGGGATCGGGATGCATTTCGAAGAGGGGAAATCCGGGAATTTGGTCACATGGAACTTTTGTCAGCTCCAGATGTCCAGACAAAAAATTTCAGATTGGAGATGGATACTAAAGGTTTCCACAATTCCCATTGGAATTCCTAAATCACACATGGAAGATTTTTGGGATCAGGAATGGATTTCCAGAGGGAAAATCAAGAAATTTGGTCACACAAAGTTTTCCAGGAGTACAGACAAAAATTTCAGCATGGAGATGGATGCCATAGGTTTCCATAATTCCCACGGGAATTCCTAAACCGTTTTTGGGATCTGGATGCATTTCTAGAATTTGGTCCCACTGAGTTTTGGCAGCTCCAGGTTCTCTCACCTGAGCGAATCCTTTGGAATTCCCAAGGTTGGAGACTCAGGAATTTTTCAGGCCCAATTTACCTTTTCCACTCCTGCACCTCCCCTCCCATGAAAACATGGAATCTTTATTTTCCCTGTGGAAAAAGTCTGGAAAATTCGTGCTGACACATTCTTATCCATAAATTTGGAGAACATGTTTGGGAAGAGATGATTCCCATCCCAATGTCGATTCCTTCTGGGAAATTTGGGAAGATTTTGGGATTTGCCAAATCCAAGAGGAGTGGAAGCTTCTGGGAACAGCTTTTCCTGGGCCACCACCAAACATCAGCACCAGAATTCTTGGAATTTTCCACAGGTGATCACCATTTAACTGGAAAAAGGTTTGGATATTCCTCATGGAATACCCAAATAAATGCCCCCAAATCAACGGATTTCTTATGGAAAAATTGTTGAAATTTCTTCCTGAATTCCCACTGCAAGAATTCCCAATGGAATGATTCCAATGGATCCAATATCCTGCCTTTGGATATCTCTGGATGTAAAGGCTTTTTCCCAGGAGATCCAAATTTATTACGGGAGGAAACCAAATTCCCTTTCTGTGTTTTCGGGATATTCTTAGGAATGGATTTGGAATTCTGTTATCCACAGCCACAATCCTTTAAATTCCCTGGATTACTGATCCCTAGGAGTCAGAATTTGTTTTTTTGGGAAGCAAATCAAAGAATACTTTGCTTTCCTGCCAAAATGTTGGCATTTTCTGCATGGAATTGCTGTGATGGATGGGATTGGATCCTCCAGACCTTTGGATGACCTTGGAATTTCAAGTAGTTGGATATTAAGGATGGAAGAACAAGGATTCAGTGGAAGGACAAGGATTTATTCATGGAATTGGGTTCAGCTCCGGAACTGGGAATTCCCAGTTTCAGGTCAGACACCCCTGAATTCCCGGGATTTGTGCAAATTCCCATTGTTCAGCTCGTAATTCTGCATTTTGCTGGTGTAGGACTGAATTTCTCCAAGGAATTCCTAAATTCCTACAATGGTGGGATCTGCCTCTTTCCCCGTGGATTACAGAATTGCTGTTTTTATGGAATTACGGAAAGGCCGTTTTTATGGAATTACAGCTCCCGGAGAGACACTGGAAAGAGGGAAAAATAAAAAGCCAACAAAAGGTGTTGAGGAAACAGGAAAAATCCAGGAATGGAGAAGGAGAAAATCCAAGGGTCTGTGGATGCCCTTGGAAAAGAGAAGTCACAGGAAGCCAGGAATCAAAATTCCCTAAATTCCTTGGAGAACCATCTCATCCTCTTCCTTCAGCACAGGCAGGGAGTGGAGAGGTCTGGACTGGCCATGGCCAGAGAGAGTGAGGAGATTTTCAGGAGAGCCTATGGAATCAGGAAAGGAGAGTGAGAGCAGCAGAGAAGAAACATTCCAGCAGGAAAAAAAAGGGAATGAGAAATTCCAACCACGTCGTTTTCGCTCCTGGTATTCCCCAACCCAAGGGCAGGCCCTGAAATTAATTCCAGCTGGGAATTTTCAACATGGAATTCTCTTTCCAACTCCCTGACAGGAGGGTGAGTATTAGAAATTGATGGGGAAATGGGATCTGGCCTCCAGTTTTCCCAGGAAAGGTTTGGATTGAATATTAGGGAAAATAATTCCGAATTGGAAGAGTGATTTAGGATTGGGAAGTGTTGGATTCGCCATCCCTGGAAGGGTTCAAAACAACCGGGAGACGTGGAATTTCCCAGCATTTTTCTTGTGGGATTTGGTGAAAAATAGGATTTGATGAATTTGAGGAGCTTTTCCAACTTAAGTTTGGGAATGAAGGAATGATTCTGACCCAAACCAATGGAAAAATTCCCTCTTATCTGAAGGATCTTATCCCAATATCCCGAGTCTTCACTGAGAGGGTTGATCTTGGTGGTGGCACCATGGGAGGAACTTTGAGCTCCCAGAATCCCCCCCAAAAAAAGAGGGAATTGCCTCTGGGAATGTCAGTGAGCTCATTGAGGGACTTTGCACTGCCACAATCCCAAAAAAAACCTGGGAATTACCTCTGGGAATGTTGGTGAGCTCATTGAGGGACTTTGCACTGCCACAATCCCCCCAAAAAAGTGGAAATTACCGCTGGGAATGTTGTTGAATTTACTGAAGGACTTTGAGCTGCCACAATCCCAAAAAACCTGGGAATTACCTCTGGGAATGTTGGTGAGCTCATTGGAGGGACTCTGAGCTGCCACAATCGAAAAAAAAGGTGGGAATTACCTCTGGGAATGTCAATGACCTCATGGAGGGACTTTGGAGCTGCCAGAATATCCAAAAAGGTGGGAATAACCTCCAAAAAAGTCAGCGAGCTCATTGGAGGGACTTTGTGCTCCCACAAATCCCCAAAAATATTGGGAATTAGCTCCAGAAACGTCAGTGAGTTCATGGAGAGATTTTGAGCTCCCAGAATCCCCAAAAAAGTGGGAATTACCTCTGGGAATGTCGGTGAGCTCACTGAGGGACTTTGAGCTGCCACAATCCCAAAAAAAACAGTGGGAATTACCTCCAGGAATGTCGGTGAACTCATGGAGAGACTTTGAGCTGCCACAATCCCAAAAAAACCTGGGAATTACCTCTGGGAATGTCAATGAGCTCATGGAGGGACTTTGAGCTGCCAGAATATCCAAAAAAGGTGGGAATCACCTCCAGGAATGTTGGTGAGCTCACTGAGGGATTTTGCACTGCCACAATCCCCCAAAATAGTGGGAATTACCTCCGGGAATGTTGATGAGCTCATTGAGGGACTTTTCACTCAAATAACCCCCCAAAAAAAGTGGGAATTACCGCCAGGAATGTCAGTGAGCTCATGGAGGGACTTTGAGCTGCCACAATCCCCCAAAAAAGTGGGAATTACTTCCAGGAATGTCGGTGAGCTCATGGAGGGACTTTGAGCTGCCACAATCCCCCAAAAAAAGTGGGAATTACTTCCAGGAATGTCGGTGAGCTCATGGAGGGACTTTGAGCTGCCACAATCCCCAAAAAACCCTGGGAATTACCTCTGGGGATGTCAACGAGCTCATGGAGGGACTTGGAGCTGCCAGAATCCCAAAAAAAAGGTGGGAATCACCTCCAGGAATGTCAGGGAGCTCACTGAGGAACTCTATGCTCCCAGAATCCCCAAAATAGTGGGAATTACCTCCGGGGATGTCGGTGAGCTCATGGAGGGACTTTGTGCTCCCACAAATCCCGAAAAATATCGGGAATTAGCTCCAGAGACGTCAGTGAGCTCATGGAGGGATTTTGAGCTGCCACAATCCCAAAAAAACCTGGGAATTACCTCTGGGAATGTCAATGAGCTCATGGAGGGACTTGGAGCTGCCGGAATATCCAAAAAAGGTGGGAATCACCTCCGGGCATGTCGGTGAGCTCACTGAGGGATTTTGCACTGCCACAATCCCCAAAAATAGTGGGAATTACCTCCGGGGATGTCGGTGAGCTCCTCCAGGGGCGGCACCGTGTCCAGCTTGTCCGCGTAGTTCTTGGCCGCCTTGCGCTGGGCGTAGCGAGCCTCGATCTCCTTCCGCGTGCGCGGGATGCGGCACTTGAAGATGCAGCACAGGGTGATAACTGGGAATGGGAAAGGTGGAATTCTGGGGGATTTACTGGGAATGGGAAAGGCGGGATTCTGGGTGAGTTATTGGGAATGGGAAAGGTGGAATTCTGGGGGATTGCTGGGAATGGGAAACGTGGAATTCTGGGTGAGTTATTTGGAATGGGAAATGTGGAATTCTGGGGGATTTATTGGGAACGGGAAATGTGGGATTCTGGGGGATTACTGGGAATGGCAAACATGGTATTCTGGGGGATTACTGGGAATAGGAAATGTGGAATTCTGGGGGAGTTATTGGGAATGGGAAACGTGGAATTCTGGGGGATTTATTAGGAACGGGAAGTGTGGGACTCTGGGGGATTACTGGGAATGGGAAATATGGGATTCTGGGGGATTACTGGGAATAGGAAATGTGGAATTCTGGGTGAGTTATTGGGAATGGGAAACGTGGAATTCTGGGAGGACTTACTGGGAATGGGAAATGTGGAATTCTGGGTGAGTTACTGGGAATGGAGTGAAAGAGATGAGGATTTAACTGGGAATGGGAAAGGCGGGATTCTGAGGGATTTATTGGAAATGGGAAAGGTGGAATTCTGGGGGATTTTTTGGGAATGGGAGAGGTGGAATTCTGGGGGATTACTGGGAATGGCAAACATGGTATTCTGGGGGATTGCTGGGAATGGGAAATGTGGAATTCTGGGGAAGTTATTGGGAATGGGAAACATGGAATTCTGGGGGATTCATTTGGAATGGGAAATGTGGAATTCTGGGGGATTACTAGGAATGGGAAACGTGAAATTCTGGAGGATTTACTGGGAATGGGAAGTGTGGAATTCTGGGTGAGTTATTTGGAATGGGAAATGTGGGGATTTATTGGGGGCGGGAAGTGTGGGATTCTGGGGATTACTGGGAAGACGTCTAGAATTCTGGGAATGAGGGATTTGTATTTGGGGATGGGAAAATGTGGAATTCTGGGGGATTTATTGGGAATGGGAAGTGTGGGATTCTGGGGGATTACTGGGAATGGGAAACATGGGATTCTGGGGGATTGCTGGTAATGGGAAATGTGGAATTCTGGGGGAGTTATTGGGAATGGGAAACGTGGAATTCTGGGGGATTCATTTGGAATGCAAAATGTGGAATTATGGGGGATTACTAGGAATGGGAAACGTGGAATTCTGGAGGATTTACTGGGAATGGGAAGTGTGGAATTCTGGGTGAGTTATTTGGAATGGGAAATGTGGAATTCTGGGTGAGTTATTGGGAATGGAGTGAAAGAGATGAGGATTTAACTGGGAATGGGAAAGGCGGGATTCTGGGGGATGTATTGGGAATGGGAAAGGTGGAATTCTGGGGGATTTATTGGAAATGGGAAAGGTGGAATTCTGGGTGAGTTATATTTGGAATGGGAAATATGGAATCCTGGGTGATTACTGGGAATGGGAAAGGTGGAATTCTGGATGAATTACTGGGAATGGGAAATGTGGAATTCTGGATAAGCTATTGGGAATGGAGTGAGAAAAAAGAGGATTTAACTGGGAATTGGAAACATGAAATTTTGGGTGAGTTTCTGGGAATGGGAAATATGGAATTCTGGATGAATTTCTGGGAATGGGAAACATGGAATTCTGGGTGATTAATGGGAATGGGAAAGGGTGGAATTTTTGTGAGTTATTTGGAATAGGAGATAAAAATGAGGAATTCTGTGTGAGTTCCTGGGAACGGGAAATATAGGATTCTGGGTGAGTTATTTGGAATAGAGTGAAAGAAATGAGGATTTAACTGGGAATGGGAAACATGAAATTCTGGGTGAGTTACTGGGAATGGGAAATATGGAATTCTGGGTGAGTTATTTGGAATGGGGAACATGGAATTGTGGGTGAATTAATGGGAATGGACAACATGGACTTCTGGGTGAGTTTCTGGGACTAGGAGAGGGAGAAATGAGGATTTAACTGGAAATAGGAATGGGAAACATGGAATTCTGGGTGAGTTACTGGGAATGGGAGAGGGAAACAAGGATTCCCCGGGAATTCCCAGAGCAGATGTGGCTGCTGCTACATCCCCGGAAATGTCCAAGGCCAGGCTGGACAGGGTGAGGATCCAATTTCAGAGTGGAAATTAAGGAAAAAGCAACGGGTGGATCTGCCAGGGAATTGTTTCCAGTGGGATCCTGAGGAATTTGGGTCCAGGTGCTTCAGGAGGGATGGAAAAAAACCCGGATTACAGGGATAAACCCAAATTTTTCCTGGTTTTGCATTCCCCAAAATCCCTTTCTGTCAGGATTTCAGTTGTTTTCCCAGGAAATAAGGATGAGGAAGAAAATTTGGGATTTGGATTTTTCCACCTTTTTTTTATGGGATGGTGCCACCTTGTGGAATGTGCTGGGATCAGGGGTTGGAAGCCTTGGATGGGATTTATGGATTCGATTTATTTCTTTTTATGTCAAATTTTATACTTTTCTGTTTAATTTTTTTTTTCTAATTATGGAATGAATTGATGAAATTCCAGTTGGGAACAGCCATATCCAGATCCATCCCAATGACTGGGGTCAAAAAACCCCAGGGATTTAAAATCCCTGCTAAAATAAAATGAAAAATCTTGGAATTCCAAATATTCCAGTGGTAGAACCTCAAATATTCCTTCTGGAAGATTTCTCTTCCCATGGGAATGAAATGGTCTTGAACACCAATTCCCAATGCAACCCATTCCAACAGGGGTGTCCTGAGTGAAATTTGGGAATTTTGGGGGGTTTACCACAGGAATGTTTTTAATTCCAAGTTTTTCCACTTGGTTTTAGGAGGGAAATCCCCCCTTTTTTTGGCCCAGTCACTGGGATGGATCCAGATGGAAATTCCAGTTGGGAATGGCCCTATCTGGATCTATTTCAGTGATCTGCACCTAAAAAAATGGATTTAAAATCCCTGCTAAAACCAAGTGGAAAATCTTGGAATTACAAACATTCCAGTGGTGAAACTCCAAAAATTCCTTCTGGAAGATGTCCCTTCTTATGAAAAGTGGGAATGAAATGGTCTTGAACGCCCATTCCCAACCCAACGCATTCCAAGAGGTGTCCTGAGGGAAATTTGGGAATTTTTTGGGGTTCTACCACTGGAATGTTTGAAATTCCCAACCCAAGAATTCCACGATTCCCAACCCAAGGCATTCCATGAATCCCAACCCAAGGCATTCCATGATTCCCAACCCCAAGCATTCCATGAATCCCAACCCCAAGGCATTCCATGAATCCCAACCCCAAGGCATTCCATGAATCCCAACCCCAAGCATTCCATGAATCCCAATTCCAAGCATTCCATGAATCCCAACCCAAGGCATTCCATGATTCCCAACCCCAAGGCATTCCATGATTCCCAACCCAAGGCATTCCATGATTCCCAACCCCAAGGCATTCCATGATTCCCAACCCCAAGGTATTCCATAATTCCCAACCCCAAGGTATGCCATGATTCCCAACCCTAAGGCATTCCATGAATCCCAACCCCAAGGCATTCCATGAATCCCAACCCCAAGGTATTCCATGATTCCCAACCCAAGGTATTCCATGATTCCCAACCCCAAGGCATTCCATGATTCCCAGGGCCACGGCTCCAACCCGGATTTGGGTGGGAATGTGGAGCTGGAGCTGATTCCCATCCCAGGGATGTCTCCTCCAGGATGATCCTGAGATGAATCCGTGGTGATTCTCACCAGAGAATCCCTCCTTGACCATTCCTGGGATTTTTTTTTTTTTGTGCCTTCCTGGGAGAGTTTCCCGGGAGTGAATCCCACAGGGAATGGGGCAGGATGGAATTCTGGGACTCACTGATGGAGAGGACGAAGAGGGCGAAGATCCCGACCACCTGCCAGAGGCGCAGCCCCCAGATCACCACGGTCTCTGACGTCACCGGGTCCGGCTTTTTCTTGGGAGGCGCCGTCGTGGCCTGGGGAAAAAAGAGGGAAAAGCACCAGGAAAAGACAGGGTTAGGATGGCAAAATGCCCAAAAATACTCCAGGAAGTGATGAGAGCATGGGAAATGGTGGAGTGGTTGGTGAGTCCTCGATAATTTGGGAATGTTGGAGAGATTTTTCAGGAATGGGAGCAGGGAGTGATCCAGGAATATCTTCTTTTTCCAGCCTTTCTTTGGCTTGCTCTGGAATTCCTTTCTCCACTTTTCCAAAGGATTTTAAGGATCAGAGAATTCCTTTCTCTGCTTTTCCAATGGATTTTAAGGATTGAAGAACTCCTTCCTCTGCTTTTCCAAAAGAATTTAAGAATCAGAGAATTCCTTCCTCTGCTTTTCCAAAAGAATTTAAGGATCAGAGAATTTCTTCCTCTGCTTTTCCAAAAGAACTTAAGAATCAGAGAATTCCTTCCTCTGCATTTCCAAAAGAATTTAAGGATCAGAGAATTCCTTCCTCTGCTTTTCCAAAAGAATTTAAGGATCGGAGAATTCTTTCCTTTGCTTTTCCAAAAGAATTTAAGGATCAGAGAATTCCTTCCTTTGCTTTTCCAAAAGAATTTAAGGATCGGAGAATTCTTTCCTTTGCTTTTCTAAAAGAATTTAAGGATCAGAGAATTCTTTCCTTTGCTTTTCTAAAAGAATTTAAGGATCAGAGAATTCCTTCTTTTGCTTTTCCAAAAGAATTTAAGGATCAGAGAATTCCTTCTTTTGCTTTTCCAAAAGAATTTAAGGATCGGAGAATTCTTTCCTTTGCTTTTCTAAAAGAATTTAAGGATCAGAGAATTCCTTCTTTTGCTTTTCCAAAAGAATTTAAGGATCAGAGAATTCCTTCTTTTGCTTTTCCAAAAGAATTTAAGGATCAGAGAATTCCTTCTTTTGCTTTTCCAAAAGAATTTAAGGATCAGAGAATTCCTTTCTCTGCTTTTCCAATGGATTTTGAGGATTGCAGAATTCCTTCCTCCACTTTTCCAGTGGATTTTAAGGATTGGAATCACAGTCAATGAGGGCCTGAATGAGAAAATTCCTGGAGAAATTCCTCTCTTCGCTTTCCCAATGAATTTTAATGGAAACACATCCTCAGGATCATGGACACAGGGATGTGGGAAAGCTGCTGATCCGGGAGGAAGCAGAATGGAATTCTGGCATAAAAAGTTGTGGAATTTTTTAATGGAAAAATAAACTCAGCCTAAACCTAAAGGCTGGAAATCCTGTGAAATATTCCATGGGATTTTTTAAGAAGACCTTGGAGCAGCAGCTGGAAAACAGCTGGAATAAACCCGGTGCCCAAAGTTGGATTTTTTGGGAAGCAGAATTCCTGAGCAATCCCTCTGGAATGAGGTGATTCCTCAAATAATTTTATCCTTGATCTTTAATAAAGGATTATTCCAAATTTATCCTCTCAGTATTGGCTCAGATTCCGGATCTGATTCCCAGGTCAATCCCTGCCCTCAGTATCCTGGGATTGTTTCATGATCTCTGGGATCAGGAGCAGGGAAGGGGATTTTTGGGATCAAGCAGGGGTTTAGGGGCTCATCCTTGGATTTAGAGATTTTGAACTCATCCTGGGATTTTCTGTTTCTCTTCCCAAATTTTGGGACAACTGGGAATTTTTCCAAAGGCCTGGGAGCGAGATGAGTTTTTCCTCAATGAAATCCAAGATTTAAAGAGATTTTTGCCTCTTTCCCAAATATTCCCTTGCTTTTCTCCCTTTATTTTTCCTTATCTTTGGGGTTTTTTGGGAATTTTTTCCGGCTGCTGGAATTATTTTCATCTCCTTTTTTTCCCCTCGTCTGTTTGCTCCAGCCTGGCTGAGCTGGAATCGAATTATTCAGGATAACTCCATTATCCAATTATTTCCAGAAATAAACTCCTCACAGAGCTTTTGCTTTTCCAGGAAAAAACAAAACAGAACAAAACCCTGGGAAAAACAAAGCAGATCCTGAAATTCTCCCTGGCTTATCCCAATTTTTGGGGCTTGGATGTTTTCTGTTTTCTGGGAATTGTCTGGAATAAAACAAATGGAAAATGTTCTGGCTGGCTGGATCGTCCCTGGGATTCAGGGAAGGATAATTTGGGAATTCTGCGCTGTCAGGGAAAGTTCTGCTTCATTTGTCCCCTTGGGAATGGTTGGACAGGTCAGAAAACCTGGAATTCTTCCTGGAGCAGCAGCCTGGGCTTGGAAAGGATTCCTGGATCCATTGCTGGGGATTTATGGAATGCTCAGGTAGGGTGAGATGGAGGAAAATCAGGGATTTGGTTGGGAATGGGGATGAGAGGCCTGAAATTGTGATAAAAAATGGGGAGGGAGGGATGAGAGGCTGGAAATCCTGGAAAAATATATGGAAAGGGAAGTCCTGGAAAAAAAAAAACAAACAAACATGGAAAAGGGAAAGGGAAGAGAGGCCGGAAATCCTAGGTGAAAAATTGGGAGGGGAGGGATGAGAAGTCAAAAATCCTGAAAAAAACTCAGGATAAGGGCAGGAATGAGAGGTTTAAATCCTGGAAAAAAATGGGGAGAGATAAGAGACTGGAAATCCTGGGAAAAATCAGGGAAAGGGATGAGAGGCTGGAAATTCTGGAAAAATATATGGAAAGGGAAATCCTGGGAAAAAATCAGAAAAAGGGGAGGGGTAAGAGGCTGGAAATCCTGGAAATAAATATGGAAAATGGCAGGGGTGAGAGGCTGGAAATCCTGGAAAAAATCTGGAAAAAGGCAGGGGTGAGAGGCTGGAAATCCTGGAAAAATAGGAAAGGGAGGGATGAAAAGCTTGAAATCCTGGAAATAAATATGGCAAGAAAATTCTTTGGAAAAATAGGGGAAAGGGCAGGAGTAAGAGGCTGGAAATCCTGGAAAAAATATAGAAAAGGGAAGGATGAGAGGCTGGAAATCCTAGGAAATTCCTGGAATTTTCAAATCCCAGAAATCACAGCAAAATCCTGCTCCAAAAATTCCATTTTGGAGCAGCGATTCCAGCAGGGAAAAGAATCCAGAGGGGGAAAAGTGAAAGTTTTTGGGAGCTGGGATTTCTTTTATTTTTTTTTTCCTGGCAGGAATTTTCTCTGGAATTGCTGCCAGGGGTGAGGAACTGCTTTTCCCTCCTGGATCATTCCCAGTTTTTCCATAGGAGTGGGAATGCAGAGTCATCCTCAGGGAAAAGCTCTTGTGGAGGGGGAGGAATTTCTTGGGAATTCTCTGGGAATTCCAGGTTTTTCCAGGATTCCAGTGAATGAGGGAAGGCAGAAGAAGGAAAACACATTTGAAATATTTCCCTTGGGAACATCCATCAGGAACAGCATTTTCACGATCATTCCCACTTTTTTTATTTTTTTTTTTTCCTCCTTCTCCTCAAATTGTTGGAAAACTGGTAAACAGCCGTGATTCCAACCCGAAATTCCCAATCCCAACCCTTTAGCAAGCACCAAAAATTCCCCAAAAAACCCCCCTGGAACTCTTTGGATCCACCTTAAATTCCCGGCTGGTTGCTCTCCAGGGAAAACGCTCATTCCCGGCTCATTCCCACTTTTCCAGCAGAAATTTTACCTCGATCAACTGCGCCAGGGAAAGTCTGGAGCGGGCCAGGAGGAGGCAGGAAAATCCCAAAGAATTCCAGGGTGGATCCCACGCCATCTTCTCTCTTCTCTTCCCCGGAATTTTATTTTTTTTTCCACCTCCTGCCGAGCTTGGGATTTTTTTATTTTATTTTATTTTATTTTTTTTCGGGATCTCGGGAAAAGTCCCGGCCTGGCTCTTCCAGCGGCGCTTTCCAAGCGGGAGCCGCGGCTGGGAGTCGTTAATTAATTAATTAAATTAATGAGGCGGTGTCGATGACGGAGCCCCGGGAGGGGGGATCGGGAGCACCGGGAGCGCTTCCTGCTTTTCCAGAGGGAAGGAATTCCTGCTTTTCCAAGGATGGATTCCCGCTTTTCCAAGGAGGAATTCCTGCTTTTCCAGAGGGGAAAAAAATCCCGCTTTTCCAAGGATGAAATCCTGTTTTTGAAAGGGAAGAAATTCCTGCTTTTCCAAGGATGGATTCCCTTTTCCAAGGATGGATTCCTGTTTTTGAGAGGGAAAAAAAAATCCTGCTTTTCTAGAGGGAAAAAAAAAAAAATCTGCTTTTCCGGAGGGAAAAAACCCTGCTTTTCCAAGGAGGAATTCCCGTTTTTCCAAGGTTGGATTCCTGCTTTTCCAGGGGGAAAAAAATCCTGCTTTTCTAGAGGGGGGAAAAAAAAAAATCTACTTTTCCAAAGAGGAATTTCTGCTTTTCCAGAGGGGAAAAAAATCCTGCTTTTCTATAGGGGGGAAAAAAAAATCTGCTTTTCCAAGGTGGAATTTCTGCTTTTCCAGAGGGAAAGAATTCCTGCTTTTCCAAAGACGAATTCCTGCTTTTCCGAAGATGGATTCCCACTTTTCCAAGGAGGAATTTCTACTTTTCCAGAGGGAAAGAATTCCTGCTTTTCCAGGAAGGAATTCTGGCTTTTCCAAGGATGGATTCCTGCTTTTCCAAGGAGGAATTCCTGCTTTTCCAGAGGGAAGAAATTCCTGCTTTTCCACGGATGGATGCCTGCTTTTCCAGAGGGAAAGGAATTCCTGTTTTTTCAAAGAAAAATCCCTGCTTTTTCCCCAGAGAGAGAGAAAAAAATCCTGCTTTTTTAGAGGGAAAAAAAAATAATATCTGCTTTTCCAAGGAGGAATTTCTTCTTTTCCAAGAAGGAATTCCCACTTTTCCAGAGGGGGAAAAAATCCTGCTTTTCCAAAGGAAAGGAATTCCTGCTTTTCCAATCCTGGCTTTGCCTTTTCAGGCTTTTTTTCCAGCTGTTTTCCCAAGCTCTTGGCTTAGGAAGGGATTTTTTTTTTTCCTTAAAATAAATGGGATTCAAGCCAAGCTAGAAGGGGATGTATGGAATTCCAGGATTTTGATCCCACGTGGATTTTAGGGATGTGTTCCTCCACCTGGATTTTCATGGAATTGTGGAATTCCTGAATTTTTTGGCTTTAAAGCTCATCCCATTCCAATATCCCACTGGATATTCCAGGGATCCACAGTTTTTCTGGGAATTCCATCCCAAAATCCCACAAAACTTTCTCTCCTTCCCTGATCCCTGAATTTGTGGGATTTTGGGATTCTGGCTGGGGAGAATCCTGGGATTTCAGGCAGGAAAACCCGAGATCCAGGAGGATTCCAGCATTTTTTTTTTTTTTTTTTTGGGAATCCAACAGAATTCCAGGATAAAAACATTCCCAAGAGGAAGGAATATCCCACCAGCTCCAGCTCCATGGATCAGCCTGGGAATTTTCCAGGAATTTGGAATGATCCCAATGTGGATTTGGACGAATTCCAAAGGGCTGGGAGCAGATTTTCCGGGAGAAAATCCTTGGGAATTTGGGAAGAGCCACGCGGTGGCAGCAGCGAGACAGGGCATTCCCTCTTCCCAAATTTCCTCTGGAATTCCAAAATATTAAGGAACCATTCCCCGAGCTGCTTTTCCAGCGGATTTTTTTTTGGGTGGGGGGGGAATGAGACTCCTGGATCCAAGATTTTCCTTGTCCCTCTCCCTTCTTCTCTATTTTCCTTGTCCCGGATTTCCCAAATTTGCCAGTTTCCAAAAAAAATCGGGAGAAAATTCCAGGAGATCTCGAGGAATTGCTGAGATTTTCATTTTGGGATAAAAAAATTTCCTGCGGAAGCCAGAGGGATAAAATCCGGGATAAATCCTGAATTCCACAGAATCTGGGAATGCTGGGCCCATCCAATCCATGGGAATGATGGAATTCTTCCCTTTTGGAAAATTCTGTGGGAATCCTGGGATGAGATTCAGAGAATTTTTTGGGAATGCATTCCATGGGCCCGGAGTATAAATTCTGGGAAGTCTGGGATGGGAATTCTGGATCATTCCCATCCATGAGCTGGGAATTCCAGCTCTATCCTTTTATTCCCAGAGATCTGGGAATGGGAACTCTGGAATCTGTCTCAGGATTTTCTGGGAATGCATTCCAGGTGCTCAGAGTATAAACTCCAGGAATTCTGGGATTGGAATTCCAGGTTATTCCCAGTGTCTCATCCATGAGTTGGGAATTCCAGCTTCCTTTTTTTTTTTATTCCCAGGGTTTTGGGAATGGAATTCTTTCCTTTGGAAAATTCTGTGGAATTCCAGGATGAGGTTCAGAGGATTTTCTGGGAATGCATTCCATGGGTTTGGAATATAAACTCCAGGAATTCTGGGATGGGAATTCCAGGTTATTCCCAGTGTCTCATCCATGAGTTGGGAATTCCAGCTTCCATCCTTTTATTCCCAGGGTTTTTGGGAATGGAGTTCTTTCCTTTTGGAAAATTCTGTTGAAATCCCGGGATGAGGTTCAGAGGATTTTCTGGGAATGCATTCCAGGTACTTGGAGTATAAACTCCAGGGATTCTGGGATGGGAATTCCAGGTGATTCCCATCCATGAGATGGGAATTCCAGCTCCGTCCTTTTATTCCCAGGGTTTTGGGAATGGAATTCTTTCCTTTTGGAAAATTCTGTGGGAATTCCAGGATGAGGTTCAGAGGATTTTCTGGGAATGCATTCCATGGGTTTGGAATATAAACTCCAGGAATTCTGGGATGGGAATTCCAGGGTATTCTCAATGCCTCATCCATGAGTTGGGAATTCCAGCTTCCATCTTTTTAATCCCAGGGTTTTTGGGAATTAAATTTTTTCTGTTCAGAAAATTCTGTGGGAATCTGGGACCTGGTTCCGAGGATTTTCTGGGAATACATTTCAGGTGCTCGAAGTATCAACTCTGGGAATTCTGAGATGGGAATTCCAGCTTCATCCTTTGATTCCCAGGGCTTTTATTTTAATTTTTTTTTATTATTATTATTTTTATTTATTCTATTTGTTAAATTTTTTAAATTTTTTTTCTCGCATTTTAACATTTTCTTTTATTTTATGCATTTAGTTTTATGTAAATTTATTTTATTTCATTTGTTTTGATTTTCTTTCTATTTAATTTTTGGTTTTATTTTTATTTTAATTCTTCACTTTTATTTTTCTTTTTATTATATTTTAATTCACTTGATTTTATTTTTTATTTCAACAAGAAGGGAAAACAAAAATTAATTTATTTAGATTTTTTACTTTTAAAATTTTTATTCTATTTTATTCTATTTTATTTTGTTTTATTTTTATTGTTTATTTTATATTTTAAAAAATTTAGTTTTATTTTAATTTTATTATTTAATTTTAATTTTATTTTATTTCAATTTCCTAATTTTATTTTTTTTGCTTTATACTTTTAAATTTTTATTTATTTTGTTTTGTTTTGTTATCTAATTTAGCATTTTTTAATTTATTTCATTTTTATTTTATTTTTCTATAATTTAATTTTATTTTTAAATTTTAATTTATTTTATTTTATTTCTAGAGGAATGAAGCTTTGCCATTCCCACATTCCCAAGGGGAAATTTGGGATTTCAGGGCTCTTTTCCTGTGGAATGTGGGATTATCTCCATCCCTCCTTCCCAAATTTCCAGGAATTACATCCAAGTTTTCTCCACTTTCCTTGATTTTCCCCCGGAGCAGCAAATCCAAGATCCAAGTGCTTCCCTATTTTATGGATGTTCGGAGATTTCCAGCATCCCAGTTTGTCCCAACTGGGAGGGAACCAGGAAAATCTGGGAATATCTGGGAAAATTCAGGAAAATCCAGGAAAATCTGGGAGGATCCCAGTTCTTCCCAGTCAGGAGGGAACTGGGGCTGAGTGCCAGGACAATCTGGGAAAATCCAGGAAAATAATCTGGGAAAATCCAGGAAAATTCGGTAAAATCCAGGAAATCATTCAGGAAAATTTGAGAGGATCCCAGTTCATCCCAACCAGGAGGGAACTGGGGCTGGGCACTGGGAAAATCTGGGAAAATCCAGGGAAATCTGGGGAAATCCACAGAAGTCTGGATAAATTTGGGAAAACCCAGGAAAATCTCAGAGGATCCCAATTCGTAACCAGCCAGGGGCTGAGTGCTGGGAAAATCCAGGAAAATCTGGGAAAATCCAGGAAAATAATCCAGGAAAATAATCCAGGAAAATCCAGGCAAATCCTTCTCAAATCCCATTTCGGCTGCAAAAAAATCTTTGGAAAAGGAGGAAATTTTTCCCTTCACCTTTCAGATTTAAAATTCCCTCTGTGGATTGTGGCCGGGAATTCTCAGTGGGAAAAATCCAGAAGCTTCATCATTCCAGGAGGAAAAATCGGGAATATCAAGAATTATGTGGCGTTTCCCTTTAAATCCTCTCCAGGCTCAAATTCCAGCCGCTAGATTTTTCCGCCTGCCAGAGGTTTCCATGCCGACCAGGAATGTTGTGGTGCACCTTGGGAGAAAGGAGAATTCCCAGAATTTCCCTTCCCTCCCTTTGGATTTGAGTCCTGAGAGGAGTTGGAGCCAGGAATTTTCCTCTTCCCATTCCCATGGATCTGGAGTCCATCTGATCCCGAGGTAAGAGGGAATTTTGCTGGGAGATTCCTCTGGAATTGTTCAGGAATGGATCCTGTGGGATCTAATCCTGTTGGATTTGTGCTGTTGTGGAGATCGGGCGGTTCTGGCTCAGGAATTTTGGGATTTGGGAATTTCTGTGCCGATGTTTTGGAGGGTCTGGAAGGAATCCAAAGGCACGGGGGAATGTGGGAAGCTGGGAATTCTGGAAAATCCCGTTCTGTGGGAATGTGCCTCATTTCTGAGAGATACTCCCAAAATTGCTGTGTTGGATGGAAAATCAGGAATGGGATAGAATGGTGGGATAGATATTCCCAAATCTCTGAGTTCCCCATGGAATGTTGGGAATGGGAGAGCACAGAGGGATAAATATTTCCAAATCTCTGAGATAAATGGAAAATCGGGAATGGGATAGAACAGTGGGATAAATATTCCCAAATCCCTGAGTTCCTGATGGAATATTGGGAATGGGATAGAATAACGGGATAAATATTCCCAAAATCCCTGAGTTGGATGAAAAATCAAGAATGGGATAGAACAGTGGGATAGATATTCCCAAATCGCTGAGTTGGATGGAATGTTGGGAATGGGATAGAACAGTGGGATAAATATTCCAAAAATCCCTGTGTTGGATGAATATCAGGAATGGGATAGAACAGTGGGATAAATACTTGCAAATCCCAGAGTCCCTGATGTAATGTTGGGAATGGGATAGAATAATGGGATAAATATACCTAAAATCCCTGAGTTGGATGGAAAATCGGGAATGGGATAGAACAGTGGGAAAAATATTACCAAATCGCTGAGTTCCTGATGGAATATTGGGAATGGGATAGAACAGTGGGATAAATATTCCCAAATCCCTGAGCTGGATGGAAAATCAGGAATGGGATAGAACAGTGGGATAAATATTTGCAAATCCCTGAGTTGGATGAATATTGGGAATAGGATAGAACAGTGGGATAAATATTCCCAAATCCCCGAGTTGGATAAATATTGGGAATGGGATAGAAGAGTGGGATAAATATTCCCAAATCCTTGAGCTCCTAATGGAATATTGGGAATGGGATGAAATAATGGGATAAATATTCCCAAATCCTGGTTCCAGTTGAATGCTGGGAATGGGATAGAATGTTGGGATTCCCTGGGATGAGGGGATTTGGTCTCTCCGGGTGGTGACAGAGCTCAAGGAATGTTTGGATAATGCTCCCAGAAATATTTTGGGATGTCCTGGGCAGGAGCAGGAGCTGGAGGATCCCGTTTTTTATGGATCATTCTGGAGCTGGTGTCCCTCACCTTTGGAAGTGGCTTCCAGCCCAGTGGGACAGATCCAGGTTGTCCCCGTGGATCTGGGAAAGGTTGGACATGGATGGGAAAGGTTGGATACAGATCTGGGAAAGGTTGGGTAGGGATGGAAAAGATTGGATAGGGATGGGACAAGTTGGATACAGATGGGAAAGGTCAGATATGGATCTGGGAAAGGTTGGATATGGACGGGAAAGATTGGATAAGGATCTGGGAAAAGTCAGATATGGATTAGAAAGGTTGGATTCAGATGGGAAAAGTTAGATACAGATCTGGAAAAGGTTGCATACAGATAGGAAAAGTTGGATATGGATGGGAAAAGTCGGATGAGGATCTAGGAAAAGTCGGATAAGGATCTGGGAAAAGTCGGATAAGGATCTAGGAAAAGTTGGATATGGATAGGAAAAGTTGGATATGGATAGGAAAAGTTGGATATGGATAGGAAAAGTTGGATATGGATAGGAAAAGTTGGATATGGATCTAGGAAAAGTTGGATATGGATAGGAAAAGTTGGATATGGATAGGAAAAGTTGGACATGGATGGGAAAAGTCGGATGAGGATCTAGGAAAAGTTGGACATGGATGGGAAAAGGCGGATGAGGATCTAGGAAAAGTTGGACGTGGATGGGAAAAGGCGGATGAGGATCTAGGAAAAGTTGGACGTGGATGGGAAAAGGCGGATGAGGATCTAGGAAAAGTTGGATATGGACAGGAAGGGTTGGATAGGGATCTGGGAAAGGTTGGATAGGGATAAACAGGGTTGGATATGGATGGCATGGGTTGGATAAGGATCTGGGAAAGGTTGGATAGGGATGGGAAAGATTGGATAAGATTGGAAAGATTGGATAAGGATCTGGGAGAGGTTGAATATGGATGCAAGGTCACTCCAAGGCCACCAACTCCACGAGGCCACAGGAAAAATCATCCATGGAATGTTTGGACAACACCCTTGGAAAAGCTGGAAAAGGCTGAATCCCAACTGGGTCCTGCTGGCCTCCAAAAGAAGGGACAAATCCTTGATTCCCATCCAAGGGCTGAGAATTCCCTGGGAATAAAACATTCCTGGTGCCAGTCGGTGGAGCCGGACCAGTTCTGTAACTTCCCGGGGGAATTCCGGCGGCAGCCACGCGGTGGAAGCGCCCGGGAGCTGCAGCTGAATTCCCACGGAATTCCGGCTTTTCCAGGTCCGTTCCCACCCTTCCCAAAATCCTCCTGCTCATCCCAACCCGAGTCTGGAAAATGCCCCAAATGGAATTTTCTCGGCATTAAACATGGAATTCTGTCTTAGTTTCCAACTGAATTTTATGGGATTAAATATTGATTCCGTCCTGGCTTCCAACAGAATTTCCTGGAATTAAATGTGAATTTCCATCCTGGTTTCCAGCTGAATTTTCTGGAATTAAGCATGAAATTCCATCCTGGTTTCCAAGGGAATTTCCTGGAATTAAACACAGAATTCCATTCTGGTTTCTGACAGAATTTTCTGGAATTAAACATGGAATTCCATCCTGGTTTCCAAGTGAATTTTCTGGAATTAAACACAGAATTCCATTCTGGTTTCTGACAGAATTTTCTGGAATTAAACATGGAATTCCATCCTGGTATCCAAGGGAATTTTCTGGAATTAACCATGGAATTCCATCCTGGTTTCTAAGTGAATTTCCTGGAATCAAACATGGATTTCCATACTGGTTTCCAAAGGAATTTCCTGGAATTAACCATGGAATTCCATCCTGGTTTCCCAGGAACATGAAAATCCCAGGATTCTGGGCTTGCCAGGCACAGAATTCCACGCTTGGAGCAGATCCCTCCATTTTAGGAATCTCCTGGATAAGCGAATCCCATTTTTTTTAAACAGCATCAGATCTTAAAAGCAGAGCAGATCCATGGAAATTCCAGGAAATTCTGAGCTCTATGTTCTTTTCCAAAACTTTGGATTGTCCTGGAGCAAAAGAGTGGAAATCCTGTTGGAATTAGCTGGGATTCTGGATCCAGTGATTCTAGAAATTGGGATTTTTTAATTTTTTTTTTTCCCCAAAATCCCATCTCTGTGTCCTCCATGTACATCGGAAACTCTTGGAATGTCTAGAGGGAAAAATGTTGCTGGAGTTTCAAATGAAAATCCTTAAGGAGGAGAGGATTTGGGAATTTTGGGATTGGATTTAGGATTTTTTAGGAGAAGGGGAAATGGTTAAAGGTGGCTGAAGTGCAGCAAAAAACTCTGGGACCCCCTGAGAGAAGGATTTGGGAATTTTTGGAGTTGGATTTAGGATTTTTTTTTAGGAGGAAGGGGGAGAATTCCTGGGGCTGAGATGTTTGGGACCTCCTGACTGAGGGATTGTGGGTTTGGGGTTGTTTTTAGGATTTTTTTAAGAGGAGGGGAAAGAGTTAAAAGCTGAGGTGCAGCAGAGAACTCTGGGAGCTCCTGAGGGATGGATTTGGGAGTTTTCACGCTGGATTTAGGATTTTTTAGGAGGAAGGAAAAGAATTCCTGGGGCTGAGGTGTCTGGGATCTCCTCAGAGGATTTAGGAATTTTGGGGTCGGGTTTAGGATTTTTTAGGAAGAGGAGAAATGCTTAAACGTGGCTGGGGTGTCTGGGATCTCCTGACCGATACATTTAGGAATTTTGGGGTTGGATTTAGGATTTTTTAGAAGGGGAAAGAGTTAAATATGGCTGAGCTGCACAGAGAACTCTGGGAGCTGCTGACCGAGGATTTTGGGAATTCTGGGATCGCGTTTAGAGTTTTTAATAGGAGGGAAAAGAATTCCTGGTGGCTGAGGTGCAGCAAAGAACTTTAGGACTTGTTGAGAAAAGGATTTGGGAATTTTTGGGGTTGGATTTAAGATTTTTTTAGAAGAAAAGGAAAGAGTTAAAGGTGGCTGAGCTGCACAGAGAACTCCGGGAGCTCCTGGCCGAGGGATTTGCGGCTTTGGGGTTGGATTTAGGATTTTTTAGGAGGAAAGAAAATGGTTAAAGGTGGCTGAAGTGTCTGGGATCTCGTGACCGATGGGTTTGGGAATTTTGGGGTCGGGTTTAGGATTTTTAAGAGGAGCAGAAAGAGTTAAAGGTGGCTGAGGTGTCTGGGATCTCCTGAGGGACAGATTTGGGATTTTAAAGGATTGAATTTAGGATTTTTTAGAAGGAAAGGAAAGGGTTAAAGGTTGAGATGCAGCGGAGAACTCTGGGATCTCCTGACCGATGGATTTGGGAATTTTGGGGTCGTTTTTAGGGTTTTTTGTGAGGAAGGGAAATGATTTTAAAGGTGGCTGAGGTGTCTGGAATATCCTGACCGATGGATCTGAGAATTTTAGATTTGGATTTAGGATTTTTTTAGGAAGAAGGGAAAGCATTAAAGGTGACTGAGCTGCAGAGAAATCTGGGACCCCTGAGAGAAGGATTTGGGATTTTTAGGGCTGGATTTAGGATTTTTTAGGAGGAGAGAAAATAATTCCTGGTGGCTGAGGTGCAGCAAAGAACTCCGGGACCCGCTGAGAAAAGGACTTAGGATTTTTCAGGGCTGGATTTAGGATTTTTAGGAGGAAGGGAAAGAGTTAAAAGTGGCAGAGCTGCACAGAGAACTCCGGGACCTCCTGAGCGATGAATTTGGGAATTTTGGGGTCGGGTTTAGGTTTTTTAGGAGCAGGGAGAATAATTCCTGGTGGTGGATTTGCAGCAGAGAAATTTGAGACCCGCTGAGAAAAAGGATTTGGGAATTTTTGGGGTTGGATTTAGGATTTTCTTTAAGAAGAGAGGAGACAGTTCCTGGGGCATGATGGATTTGGGAATTTTGGGGTTTGATTTAGGATTTTTAGGAGGAGGGGGAAGAGTTAATGGGGGCTGAGCTGCCAGAAAATTTGGGGAGCTCCCGACCGCTGGATTTGGAAATTTTGGGACTGTTTTTAGGACTTTTTTAGAAGGAAGGGAAAGAGTTAAAGGTTGAGGAGCAGCAGAGAACTCTGGGAGCTCCTTAGAGACGGATTTGTGAATTTTGGGGTTGGATTTCGGGGGTTTTTTTTTAGGAAGAGGGGAGAGAATTCCTGGGGATGAGGTATCTAGGATCTCCTGGCCGAGGGATTTGGGAATTTTGGGGTCAGATTTAGGATTTTTTTAGAGGAGGGGAAAGAATTTCTGATGGCTGAGCTGCACAGAACTCCGGAATCTCCCGACCGGGGGATTTGGGAATTTTGGGGTCAGGTTTGGGATTTTTTAGGAGGGAGGGAAAGAGTTGAAGGTGGCTGAGCTGCAAAGAGAACTTTGGGATCTTCTGACTGATGGATTTGCCAGTTTTGAGGTTGTTTTTAGGATTTTTTTAGGAGGAGCAGAAAGAGTTAAAGGTGGCAGAGAACTCCGGAATCTCCTGAGGGACGGATTTGGGAATTTTGGGGTTGGATTTAGGATTTTTTAGAAGAAGAGGAGAGTGTTCTTGGGGCTGAGGTGTCTGGGATCTCATGATGGGCGGATTTGTGAATTTTGGGGTTGATTTTAGGATTTTTTTAAAGAGGAAGGGAAAGAGTTAAAGGCGCTGAAATGCACAGAGAACTTGGGGAGCTCCCGAGGGACGGATTTGGGAATTCTGGAGTTGGATTTAGGATTTTTTAGGAGGAATGGAAGAGGTTAAAGTTGGCTGAGGCGCAGCAGGGAGCTCTGGGGCCCCGTGAGAGAAGGATTTGGGAAGTTTGAGGTTGTTTTTTTGGGTTTTAGGAGGAAGCGAAACAGCTCATGCTTCATCATGTGTCGTCTATCCCTCCCTGCCAGCAGGAAAAAAAAAAATAAAAACTTTTCCAAGGATTTCCTGCAATCTTCAGCAAGTGGGAGGGAGCCAGGCAGGAGGAGGGGGAGGAAAAAAATCCCAAAGTGGTTTTTTTTTTATTTTGTGGGAACAGAGAGGGGCTGAAAAAGCGCCGGGAGCTGCGAAACTGCTCCCCAAAAACTCCTCCTTGACCCTTTCACTTCCCGAAATTTGCAACTTCCCCAAAATCCGGCGTGACAAAATCCGGGATGACAAAATCCGGGATTATTAAAAAAAAAAAAAAAAATCAAAACAAAGGAAAGGGGAAGAGGAGGAGCAGGAATTTGGGAAGCCCAAGTTTTGGGATTTTGTAATCCCGGCTCCCGTGGGTGGTTGGGATTTGGGGCTCTGCCTCCAAATGTGGGAGGGAGAGATGGGAGGGAAAAGTTCCAGCCTTGAGAACACCGAGAATTCCCGGATTTCTGCATTTCCCGAAGTTTTTTCCAGCCAGGAATTTTCCTGCGCTGCCTCATGCCAGGTAAGTCGCTCCATAATCCACCAAAATTTGGGATTTCCCGGTTGGTTTTGGGATCAGAACTTGATTTGCTCCGCAGGAAATTTGGGAATGTTTTCCCCAGGTAGAAGCGGGATGCAATTCCGGAACGGATTTTCCCACAAAACCTCCTCTTTCCCCTAAGGAATTTCCATTTGTTTTTTAGGAATTTCACCCCGGGCAAAATCCAAACCCTGTCCTTGCTCCCACTGGGGCTTTTCCAGGAATATTCCCGGTGCTGCTGCAGCAGGGAGGGATTTTCCAGCCTCCCCTGGAATTCCAGGGCGGATGAAACAAAGCTGGAAAAGCCGCCGGGGTGCCAAGAGATCCAGAGTTAAAGCCGGGCTGATAAGCTCGGTTTAGCAGGTTTCTGTCCAGGGGGAGGTGATCTCCAAAAAAGAAGAAAAAAAAATCTTCCAGGAGCTCTGGAATTCCGGGAAAAGTCGGGATTCAAGGCTCAGTTTGGAGGGAAAACCGGTGCTTTGAGGGAGATTTAAAAATAATTCAAGTTCAAGGCAGAGGAGGGGCTGGGTTTAAACTGGGGGTTTAATTTAGGGCTGGGTTTAAACTTGGTTTTGATTTGGGTTTGGTTTGGGGCTGGGTTTGAACTTGGGTTTGATTTGGGATTAGTTTGGGGCTGGGTTTGAGCTTGGGTTTGATTTGGGATTAGTTTGGGGCTGGGTTCAAACTGGGGTTTTATTTGGGATTAGTTTGGGGCTGGGTTCAAACTGGGGTTTTATTTGGGTTTGGTTTGGGGCTGGGTTTGAATTTGAATTTGATTTAGGTTTAAACTTGAGTTTGGTTTGGGGCTGGGTTTAAACTGCGGCTTAATTTGGGTTTAATTTGAGCTTAATTTAGGGTTAAACTTGGGTTTAGTTTGGGTTTGGTTTGGGGCTGGGTTTTAACTTTAGTTTAATTTGGGGCTGGGTTTGAAATTTGGTTTAAACTTTGCCTTAGTTTGAGGCTGGGTTTAAATTTGGGTTTAATTTGGGTTTAATTTTGGGCTGGTTTAAGTTGGGTTTCTTTAGGCCTGGCCTAAAGCTGAGGCTGTTTAAGGAAAATCCCTTTGGCCCTGGAATTCCTGGAATGTGCAGCTGTTTCCTGGCAGCTTCATTCCCAAAAGGCAGAAAAATGTTTGGGAATGCGGGCGGGACTATCACAAAAATCTGGCCCTGAGTGGATTTTTGAGGCCAAAAAATCTGCAAATTCCAGAGAAATTCGGGAAGAACAGGAAATAAAGTTGGGAACTTGGAGATTCCTGATCCCAGAGTTGGGTTTTTTTTCGGGAGTAAGAGTGGAATAAACCCCAGGAAGCTCCTGGGTTTAGGTTTGGTTGCTAAAACCAGCTCTGGTTAATTCCGGCCTGGCTGAGCCACAGGCCCGACCTGTTTGGGAATGTTGACATTCCATTGGCATTGGAAAAGCACCTTGGGCTTCCCGAGCCAGAATTTCCTTGGGAAAGGCTTTGGGCAGGAAAGTGCCTGGGGAATTTCTTCTGGGAATTGGGGGAATTTCCTTTGGGGATTGGGGGAATTTCCACTGGGAATTTTTTCCAGGAATTGTGGCAATATCCTCTGGGAATTAGGGAAATATCCTCTGGGAGTTGTGGGAATTCCCTCTGGGAATTGGGGGAATTTCCTTTGAGAATTGGGGAAATTTCCATTGGGGATTGTGGGAATTATCTCTGGGAATTGTTGGAATTTCCACTGGGAATTTTTTCCGGGAATTAGGGAAATATCCTCTGGGAGTTGTGGGAATTCCCTCTGGGAATTGTGGGGATTTCCTTTGGGAATTGGGGGAATATCCTCTGGGAACTGGGAGAATTTTTTCTGCTAGTTGTGGAAATTTCCTCTGGGAATTGGAGTATTTCCTTCAGGGATTGTGGGAATTTCCTCTAAGAACTGGGGGAATTTCCTCCAAGAATTGGAGGAATTTCCTCCAGGAACTGGGGGAATTTTCTCTGGGAAATGGGGGAAATTTTCTTCAAGAATTGGGGGAATTTCCTCCAGGAATTCTGCTACTTGGAATGCTGAGTAGGAGTCGGAAAGTGCTGGACATTCCTGGTTTTTTCCTGCCTTCAGATTTGTTTTCCAAGAGCATCCAAAGGGTTGGATGGGACAGGAGGAACTTCCTGGTGCTCCCAGATTTTTGGGAAAGGCCATGGGAAAAAATTGGTGGAAAAAAATTGGTTCTTGAATTGGATTGGAACTGGAAATGATTCCAGGGAAAATTCCAGGTTTTTTCCAAGTGCCTGAAGGGGCTCCGGGAAAGCTGGAGAAGGATTTGGGATAAGGGATGGAATGACAGCAAAACAGGGAATGGCTCCCACTTCCAGAGTGGGAGAGATGGGATATTGGGAAGGAATTCCTGGCTGGGATAGAATTCCATGGCTGCTGCATCCCTGGAAATATCCAAGACCAGACTGGAGCAAACTTTTCCTCACATTCCCTATTTTTCTCCCACCAGAATTAGGTTCAATATCTCCAAGTGCTCCATGATTCCCTCCCCATTCCTTGAATTCCCAATTTTGCTTCCCAGCTCTGCAGGAATCTTGGAATTTTGTGGTTTTCTCGTGCTCTCAGCTGATTCTTCACAGGAAATTTTCCATTCCTGATGTTTTTCCATGCTCTGAGCTCATTTCCTGCTCGCTGATTTTTCCAGAGAGCCGTGGGAATGAGGAACTTCCAGAACTGCTGGGAAAGGAGCGATCCCAAATCGCTGCTCCTGGGAAAAGGGGATTTTTGGGACTGGAATCCCGAGAAGTGCAACTGGGTTCAAATTCCAATGAGTTGGATGGGAATGAGAGTGGTGGGAAGAGATTTCTCCTTCATCCTTTGGATTCCAGGGATTTAATTCCCTCTGGAATTAATTTGGATTGCCACAAAGAATTCCAGATTTTTCCAGATGTTTATGGTGCCAGAATCATCGGGAATTTGGGAAAAGAGGGCTGGGAATGAGCAGGATGGGAATGAGGAGGGTGGTAAGAGATTTCTCCTTTATCCTTTGGATTTCAGGGATTTAATTCTCTCTGGAATTAATCTGGATTACCACAAAGAATTCCAGATTTTTCAAGATGTTTTACAGTGCCGAGATCATTGGGAATTTGGGAATGAGCAGGATGGAAGTGAGAGGGGTGGGAAGAGATTTCTCCTTCATCCTTTGGAATTCCAGGATTTGCTCCTGGGAAAACTCCTCTGGAATGAATCAGGATTGCCACAAGGAATTCAGGTCTTTTCCTGACATTTTGAAGCCCTGAGATCATCAGGACTTTGGGAAAAGAGGGATGGGAATGAGCAGAATGGGAATGAGATGGGTGGGAAGAGATTTCTCCATCCTTTGGAATTCTGGGATTTGCTCCCGTGGAAAACCCCTCTGGAATGAATCAGGATTTCCCCAAGGAGTCTCAGGCTTTTCCAGACTTTTTACAGCCCTGAGATCATCGGGAATTTGGGAAAATTTGGCTTGTCTCCACTTGAGCTGTTTCCTTTCTGTTCCTTTCCCAACTTTCCCCAAGGATTTTCGGGATTTGCCCCACCTGGGAATGCTGCCAAGGGCAGGGAACCTTTGCTGAAACCTCAGGGAGAAGTCCAGAGAAAAGCTTTGGAGATGGAATCTGATGGCTGCTCTGTTTTCCAGGGATTTGATTCATTCCCGCTGTTTTCCAGGCCATGTCCACAGCTGGAATTTTGGGATCTCTGCTCCAAGTGGAGGAAAACTTCTCCTCCTGCCTGGCCCGGATTGACGCCCTCATCCTCAAACCTCTGCTCCAGGCAGGTAAATCCTGGGAATTTTTCTCTGGAATTCCCACCTGGAGTCCATCAAAGAAGGGATTTACAGCTGGAATTCCCACTGGGAAGTTTCCTTGGAGGAAATGTTTTGTAGGAGTGTTTTCCCTAAAATAAGGGACGAGGAACAAACTCAAGGTTGTGTTCTAGGGATGAATCCAGTGGGATCAGCATTCCCAATCCAACCTTTCCAGCATGGAAATGGAAAATTCACCCCACAAATCTCAAAAATTGGGCCTGCTCCCGTTCCAGGCTTATCCCAGCAGGGAAAATTTGTGGGAACAGGTTTGGGAGTTCCAGGGAAATGCCAAATCCAGGGAAATCCCTGACCCTGACTTGCCCATGTGGGGCCTTTCCAGAAATTCCTTTTGGGATGACTCCAGGGAAACTGGGAATGGTTCTCTGGGAAAAGGGAATTTTCTCTCTGGAGCACGGGGATGAGCATCCAGAGGGTTTGGGATGGAGTTGATCCCATTCCAGCAAAACAAGCTCCCTGAACTCCAAAGTTCTTGGAATTTCCCCTTTTTCAGTTCCATTTTTCCCATTTTTTTTTCTCTCTATTTCCCCAAATTATTTATTTATTCCAGCAAATCCAGCTCCATGGACTGCAAAAATTCCTGGAATTTCCCCTTTTTCAGATCCATTTTCCCTTTCTTTTTCTTTCTTATTTTCCCAAATTATTTGATTTATCCCATTCCAGGAAAAATGGCTACTTGGACTCAGAGAATTCCTTTGAATTTCCCCATTTTCCCATCAATTTTTCCAATTTTTTTCTCTCTCTCTCTGTTTTCCCAAAATATTTATTCCAGCCAAAACAGCTCCATGAACACTGAAATTTCTGGAATTTCCCCTTTCTCTGATGCATTTTTCCCATTTTTTTTTCCTCCTCGCTTTCCCCAATTTTTAAATTCCTTTATTCCAAAACAACTCCACGGACTGAGAAAATTCCTGGAATTTCCGCTTTTTCCCTTTTGAGGATTTACCACAGACAACACATTGTACAAAATTCTTTGGGAATCCCGACTTTCCCATTTTTTCCCGATTTTCCCCTGCCAGAGCCCCACGATCCCAAGGAGAAGGAGAATTTCCAGCTCTTGGTGCTCCTCAACGATCGTTTCCAAGCCCTCTGGAATTTCACAGAAGAGAATTCCCGGAACCTGAGGGGAAAACGTGGCAGCTCCGACTCGGGCTGCATCCAGGATTTTTACATCCTCTGGAAAGGAGATCTTTTCCTGAGCCTCTACATCCAGTGAGTGCTGGAATATTTGGGATTGCAACGATCCCATTGGGATAATTCCAAAGAGGGGAGTGGGAATATCGAGGAAAAGTGGGATGAGAGGTCACAGAGGGAAAATATCCTTGGGAAAGTGCATTGGATGTGGTTTTTCCATGATGTTGTGCTTTTGGGTTGGGATCTGAGATCCCAGTGGGAATAAAAGTTTAAGGAGAGCTGAAATTCCATAAAATTTTCAATTCCTCAATTTTTCTTCTCCACAAAAGTAGCCAAAGCTTTTCCAGCTGGGATTTTCCAGCTGGGATTTTCCAGCTGGGATTTTCCAGCTGGGATGTTCCAGTTTGGATGTTCCAGTTTTAATGTTCCAGTTTGGATTTTCCAGTTTGGATTTTCCAACTGGGATTGATCCAAAGGAATTTATCCTGAGATTTTATCCCAATTTTTAATGTTTAATGTGGTTTAGTGTGGGATTTGCATGGGAAATTGTGGAACTTGAATGGGGAATGTGGTATTTGCATGGAAATTGTGGAACTTGCATGGGGAATGTGGGATTTGCATGGGAAGTGTGGAACTTGCATGGGGAATGTGGGATTTGCATGGGAAGTGTGGGATTTGCTGGGAAAATTTTCTGGGAGAAAAATGTAAGATCTGCTGGGAATTTTTGGTCTTGGAAAATGCAGCTCTTGGAAGAAAATCTTGGCAAATATGAAGTGGAAAATTCTGAATTTTACTTAGAAAAATAAAGCAAGCTCAGAGCTAGAGTGTGACAGATCCATCATTTACATCCCAGAATTCCCAAATTTTCCAAATTCTGATGGGAATTATGTGGTGAGGGGTCCATGAATGAACAGCTCTGAAATTGCAGGCAGGAATTTCATTCCATAAAATCTGCTGGAAATGGATCCTGGTCTTATCAGCACTTTTGCCTTATCCAAATCTGCCAAAAAATTAAGATTGGGAAGAAATTCCAAGATCCAATCTAACCTTTGATACCAATCCATCAAATATCCTGACCTGGATTTTTCCAGAGGTGCATTTGTGGGATTAAAGGAACTTCCCAACAATTTGGGATCTGTAAACTCATCCCAAATTTCCCTTTCAAACTCCTCTCGTGTATTTTTGGAATTTTTTCCAGATATTTCGTCACCTTCGCCAACTTTGTCGTGGTCCAGGGCTTTGAGCAAGCCACCAAGAGCAAGAGGTCAGCAAGTGGAAAATCCTTGGGAATCTTGGGAATCTTTGGGATATGGGGACATTGAGCAGCTCTGAGCACTGGAGAATCACAGAATTCCGGAGTGGTTTGGAAAAAATCCTCCAAAAATCCTCTCGTTCCATACTGGGACAGCTCCCAGGTTGCTCCAAGCCTTGGCCAACCTTGGACAATTCCAGGATTGGATTTTCCTCTTCCCAAACTCCTCCTGGAGTTGGAAACTTGGGATTTGGGGATCTAGGGAAAAGATGGAATTGGAGAGAGGAATCTGGCTGGGAATTGCCATTTATCCCGAATTTTTATGGAAGCAGGGAATGAAAACGTGGATTTATAAGGAGCACATTCCCAAGCACGTTATTCCCTGGTTTTCCATGGCTCCCGCTATTCCAGGTTTCTCCAAGCCCAGGCCAACCATGGACAATTCCAGGGATGGATTCCCTCTTTGCAACCACCCCCAGCTCCTTCTGGAGTTGGAAACTTGGGCTTTAGGGAAGGGGTTGGAATCTGGAAATTCCCACTAATCCCAAATTTTTATGGAAGCAGCAGCTGGAAACATGAATTTATAAGGAGCACATTCCTTGGTTTTTTCATGGCTTTCTCCATCCTCTTCACGCAGAAAGTTTGAAAAACAAAGGAGTGGGAATTCTGGGATGATTTATGACCTTTTCTCATAATTCCCAATTTTCCAGTGAGGCCTGGAAGCTCCACAAGGTGGTGCTGAAGGAATTCCTGCGGGATTTCACCTCGGAGAGCTCCCTGGCGCCCGCCCTGCACGCCGCCCTCCACAAACCCTTCCGGGATCACGTCCAGAGCTACCTCCAGCTCCTGTCCCAGCTCCAGGGGCAGCTCCAGGAGGTGGGAATTCCCCTGGAGTAGCTCTTCTTGGTTGGTTTTGTGGGAAGAAATATTCCCTAAAATCCAATCTGGATATCTCCAAGCTCAGCATGGAGGCGTTGCTAAATATTCCCTAAAAAACAACCTGGATTTCCTATGCTAAATATTCCCTAAAATCCAGCCTGGACCTTGATAAATATTCCCTAAAGTCCAGCCTGGAACTCATTCAGTCCAGGATGGACATGTTGCTAAATATTTGTGAAAATCCAGCCTGGACATTGATAACATATTCCCTAAAATCCAGCCTGGATCTCCTTTGCCAAATATTCCCAAAAATCCAGCCTGGATCTCTCTTATGGACACGTTGCTAAATATTCCTGAAAATCCAGCCTGGACATTGATAAATATTCCCTAAAATCCAATCTGGATATCTCCAAGCTCAGGATGGAGGCGTCGCTAAATATTCCTAAAATCCAACCTGGATTTCCTATGCTAAATATTCCCAAAAATCCAGCCTGGACATTGGTAAATATTCCCTAAAATCCAGCCTGGACATTGATAAATATTCCCTAAAATCCAGCCTGGACCTTGATAAATATTCCCTAAAGTCCAGCCTGGAACTCATTCAGTCCAGGATGGACACGTTGCTAAATATTCCTGAAAATCCGGCCTGGACATTGATAAATATTCCCTAAAATCCAATCTGGATATCTCCAAGCTCAGGATGGAGGCGTCGCTAAATATTCCTAAAATACAACCTGGATTTCCTATGCTAAATATTCCCAAAAATCCAGCCTGGACATTGGTAAATATTCTCGAAAATCCAGCCTGGACATTGATAAATATTCCCGAAAATCCAGCCTGGACCTTGATAAATATTCCCTAAAGTCCAGCCTGGAACTCATTCAGTCCAGGATGGACATGTTGCTAAATATTCCTGTGAAAATCCAGCCTGGACATTGATAACATATTCCCTAAAACCAGCCCTGGATCTTCCTCATTCCAGGAGGGACATGCTGCTAAATATTCCTATAAGTCCAGCCTGGATCTCTCTTATGGACACATTGCTAAATATTCCTGAAAATCCAACCTGGTCATTGATAAATATTCCTGAAAATCCAGCCTGGAACTCCTTTGTTCCAGAATAGACACATTGCTAAATATTTCCTAAAATCCAGCCTGGATCACTTTTGTTAAATATTCCCTAAAATCCACCCTGGATCTTCCTCATTCCAGGAGGGACACGATGCTAAATATTCCTGAAAATCCAGCCTGGACATCCTTTGCCAGATATTCCTGATAATCCACCCTGGACATTGATAAATATTGCCTAAAATCCAACCTGGACATTGATAAATATTGCTGAAAATCCAGCCTGGAACTAGGATAGATGTTGCTAAATATTCCCTAAAATCCGGTTTGGATCCCCCTCATTCCAGGAGGGACATGTTGCAAAATATTCCCAGAAATCCAGTCTGGACATGGCTAAATATTCCCAAAAATCCAACCTGGACCTCTCTTGCTAAATATGCCCAAAAATCCAGCCTGGACATTGCTAAATATTCCCTAAAATTCAACCTGGACCTCTCTTGACCCAAATGTGAAGCGTTCCTGAAGCTTTTCTGTCTTTTTCCAGGGATCTGAGCAGGATGTGGTGGCTGCTGTCATCCGGGAATTTGGGAAGCTGGAATCTTTCATCAGCCAGGTCCTGGATGAAGCCTGCTTTACCAAGGAGCTCTGGAAATCCTTGGGCTACAAATTCACTGTGAGTCCAGAGGGAATTGGGGATGGATTGGGCATTTGGTAAGGATTAGGAATTTGATATGGATTGAGAATTTGATAAGGGTGAGGAATTTGGTATGGATTGGGAATGCAATGTGGATGGAGAATTTGAAATGGACTGGGAATTTGATGTGGATGAGGAATTTGATATGGATGAGAAATTTGATAAGAATGAGGAGTTTGAAGTGGGTCAGGAATTTGATATGGGTCAAGAATTTGGTATGGATGAGGAATTTGAAGTGGATCAGGAATTTGATATGGATAGGGAATTTGGTATGGACTGGGAATTTGATATGGGTCAGGAATTTGCTATGGATCAGGAATTTGAGGCTGGAATTCAATAGAGCAAAGTTGGTGAAAGAGTTGGAGAAACTTCCTGGGGGCTTAAAGAAGAATTTGTGTCCTAAGTATGTCACTGTCACTGGAACCCTGAGTGAGAAGAATTTGATGTGGATCAGGAATTAGATATGGATTTGATATGGATTAAGGATTTGAGGCTGGAATTCTGTAGAGCAGAGCTGGGTGGAAGAATTGGAGAAAGTCCCTGGGGGCTTTAATGTTGTGTCCCAAGTGTGTCACTGTCACTGGAACCCCAAGTCAGAGGGAATTTGATATGGATTGGGAATTTGAGGTTGGAATTCAACAGAGCAGGACAGGGTGGAAAAAGTGGAAAAGTTGGAGAAACTCCCTGGTGTGGGGGCTCAAAGAGGAATTTGTTTCTCAAGTGTGTCACTGTCACTGGAACCCCGAGTGAGAGGGAATTTGATATGGATCGAGAATTTGCTATGGATAAGGAATTTGATATGGATCAGGAATTATATATGGATTTGATATGGAATTAAGGATTTGAGGCTGGAATTCCTTAGAGCAGAGCTGGGTGGAAGAATTGGAGAAAGTCCCTGGGAGTTTAAAGTCAAATTGGTGTCACAAGTGTGTCACTGTCACTGGAACCCCAAATCAGAGGGAATTTGACTATGGATTGGGGATTTGACTATGGATTGGGAATCTGATATAGGTTGGGAATTTGAGGGCTGGAATTCAACAAAGCAGAGCTGGATGGAGAAAGTGGAAAAGTTGGAGAAACTCCCTGGGGAGCTTAAAGTGGAATTTGTGTCCCAAATGCTTCACTGTCACTGGAACCCCAAGTCAGCTAGGAATTCCTGCCTGGAATTCCATGTCCTCTCCCAATCCTGGCTTTTTCCAGGACGTGCTGTGTGTCCCTGAGAGGAGGCTCCTGGAGGACAGCAGGAACCTCCCCATCTCTTCTGGCAGCGCCCGCTCCGAGCGGCTCCTGCTCTTCGACGACGTCCTGGTGCTCATCCAGGTCAGTCCAGGATCCTGGGCAGGGAACACGGATAAACAACCCTAAAACTCCAATGGAATGGCAGAAATGACAGGAATTTCCAAGGGAATGGCAGAAAAATTGCCATTTTTTTGATGTTGAAAGTGCAACAGAGTTTGGTTGTTGGGAAGAGTTGGGAAAACTTTATCTCAGATCCATCCATGTGTGGAAAATAAAGGAAAATCTGGGAAGGAGTAGAGGAGATCCACAGATTTTCCCAGGAAATGTGGTTTATCCAAACACCACAGGCACCTTTTGAGTGATCCAAACCCTTTTCTATAGGGAATTGTAGCCCTTGGTTATTCCAAGAGATCTCATGGATCAATGATGAGATTCCATGGGCTCCCATACATTGGGATTTTATTGGGATAAACCAGATTTTATTTGGATAAAGAAGATTTTATTAGGATAAACAAGGTTTTGTTGAGATAAACAGTATTTTCCATGTTTGTGGCACGACTGCAGACAATGGAGGTGGTTTTGGGGCTATTTTGGGAATTTTGGGGTTTGGGGATGTGTTCCCATGAGAGAATTGCAGCTTGGATTGCTCCAGCTGATCTGCCTTGGGAATGATGAGGATCCAGACTTGGGAATGGGATGGAGATTCCCTGCTCCACCTGGACACTTTGGAATTCTCATCCTGCTGATAGAATTCCCTAAAAACTCTGGGAAGAGCCACCTGTGCCATGGAATGTGGTTTATCTGCCCTGTTTTGGATGAGTTGGATCACGGCCTCACGCCAGTGGCTGGGATGGGAACATGGGATCAGCAAATCCATGGAGTTATCTCCGTGTTCAATCCATGATTCCCATCTGTGTCTCACCTGCTGATGCTGAGCTTTATGGAGGTTTGGGAATTTGAACTGGATTGGGATTGACCTATTTGGGAATCTTGATATCCCTTCTTTGACAGGTTTCCCAAATCTGGGAAAACCCTGGGGAATTCTTCGGAAAACTCCATCCTGCCAGGCAGCAGCTCCATGTGAAAACCTGGATGTGAGGCAGGGAAAGGAGGTGGAAAATTTCAGTTTTCCTTTTAATCCAACCATTGGAGTTTGTTCTGTTAGGGTGCTGCTGGTCCCAAAAGTGACTCCTTAAATTTGAGATTTCTGGGATATTTTTGGTGGTGCCACCTTAAGTCCAAATCCTAAATAAATCCAGGAATGGATTGGATGGAAAGGGAGCTTAAAGATGATCCATTCCCACCCCATTCCATTCTTCCCACCCCATTCCATGGTTCCCACCATCCCAGGTTGCTCCAAGCCCTGTCCAACCTTTCCTTGAATACTTCCAGAGATGGGGCAGCCACAAATCTCTGGGAATTTTAGCTGGAATGATTTGGGAATGTTGCCATGGGATAGGGAAGGAATTCCTGTGGAGATCAGGGTCACATGGAAGGTTTTACTCCTGGATGTGGGCCATGGAATTTTGGAAGAGCTTTAGGAGTGTTCAGACAAGAACTTCCCTCCTTTTCCTGTAGTTTTTCCATCTCCAACGTCTCTCATCCCAATGTGGGATGGATGGACCAAAAAATGGGGAATTTGTGCTGCCTGTCCAGCTCTGCCATTCCATGGATGTTTCCAGCAATAACAGAGCCATTTTTTTCCAGGGAAACAGCTTCCAGAGTTTTGATCTCAAGCTGGTGTGGGTGGATGAAAACTGTGGAGAGAAATCGGCTCCAGGATTGTGAGTGACAAATTCCCACTGGGAGTTAAAAAAAAAGAGAGTAAAAAAGTTCAGGCTGATGTGGAAATGATCCAAAGCTTTTGATCCATCTCCTTTCTGAGCAGTGGGATTGGGTTATGGATAATGGGGTCTCAACAGCTTGGAATTTGCTGCTGGATTGAATTCCCAGAATTTTTGAGGTTCTCTGGGATCATCAAATCCAACCTGTGTCCCATCCCCACCTTGTTCCCAGCCCAGAATTCCTCGGACACCTCCAGGGGTGGAGACTCCAAATCTCTGTGGGCAATTCCAATGCTTTCCATGTTTTCCATGAAAGAATTCCTGCTGAAGTCCAACCTGACCCTCCCCTGGCACAACTTGAGGTCATTCCCTCTCATCCCATTTGTTGCCAATGAATCTCAAAATTATTTAATCCAGCCCTGGCAAACTTGAGATCTCTCCAGAAAAACCACCTGGAAAAGCACCAGGAGGGGAATGGAAAGAGCTGATGGATTGGGAATTGTGTTTTCCATTCTTTCTTTGTCCTCCCAGGTACAATCTGCGCATCACAACCCCGGAAGAGACGTTTGTCCTCTCTGCCAAGGACCCCCAGATGAAGGTCAGGATTTTCCCACCTCTTTATTATTTAAAGCAGGATAATAATCCAGTCTGGGGTTGGGTTGAGATTTTTCACTCCTTTTCCAAGAAAATCCTGGATTTTTGGCTCCTTTTCCAAAAACATCCTGGCCAGAGGTGGCTCAGAGTTGATGGCGGGTGAGGAATGCTGGTGGGAACCCATCGATTTCTTGCCGCTTTTCCTGAAGTTTCTCTTCTTCAAATCAACTTGAAATTTTGATTATTTTTTTTTAAATATCCAAGCAGAAATTTCTCCTGCTTTTTAACATCCAAGTGGGAATCCCTCCCTCACAGCTGTTGTGTCTTGGTGAATTATCCAATGTCCAGGAGAGCTGAAGCTGCAGATGGGCTTTGATGGGAACCCATCCGTTTCTTGCCGCTTTTCCTGAAGTTTCTCTTTTTTGATTTTTTTTTGAGTATCCAAGCAGAAATTTTTCCTGCTTTTTAACATCCAAGTGGGAATTCCTCCCTCACAGCTGTTGTGTCTTGGTGAATTATCCAATGTCCAGGAGAGCTGAAGCTGCAGATGGGCTTTGATGGGAACCCATCTGTTTCTTGCCGCTTTTCCTGAAGTTTGTCTTTTTTGATTTTTTTTTTTTTTAAATATCCAAGCAGAAATTTTTCCTGCTTTTTAACATCCAAATGGGAATCCCTCCCTCACAGCTGTTGTGTCTTGGTGAATTATCCAATGTCCAGGAGAGCTGAAGCTGCAGATGGGCTTTGATGGGAACCCATCCGTTTCTTGCCGCTTTTCCTGAAGTTTCTCTTTTTTGATTTTTTTTTTGAATATCCAAGCAGAAATTTTTCCTCCTTTTTAACATTCAAGTGGGAATCCCTTCCTCACAGGTGCTGTGTCTTGGTGCAATATCCAACATCCAGGAGATTTGAAGCTGCAGATGGGAACCCAGCGGCTCCTCGCTGCTCTCCTGGAGCTGTCTCCAGTTGATTTTCCCGGGACTGGGGCTGATTCCCTGTTTTCCGTGCCCGCAGGCCGTGTGGAGGTGGAAGCTGGAGCAGGCTGTGCGCCAGGCGCTGAACGGGAAGCGGGATTTCCCTCTCTGGGGCCGGAGTGGGGAGGGCAGCGAGGCGCCGTCCCGCCGCTTCTTCACCTACGTGTTCCGCACCGAGGGGCGGCTGCGGGGCGCCACCTACGAGGGCGAGTGGCTCTGGGGGAAGCCCCATGGCAAGTAAGGAACCCTCTGAGCCCCTTTTCCAAGTGGGGATGAGGCTGGAAGTGCTGGCTTGGAATTTCCGTGAAGGTTGGGAAAGATCTCCAAGGTCAACCCAAGCTTCTCCAGGTCATTCAACCACATTATGAACAGTGGCACTGGAGGAAGCTCCATGGCAAATAAGGAACCTTTTGGGCCACTTTACCAAGTAAGAATAAGGTTGGAAGGGCCTTTTGGGCCCCTTTTCCAAGTAGGACTAAGGTTGGAAGTGCTGGCTTGGAATTTCCCTGAAGGTTGGGAAAGATCTCCAAGGTCAACCCAAGCTTCTCCAGGTCACTCAGCCAAATCATGAACAAGTGGCTCTGGGGGAAGCCCCATGGCAAGTAAGGAACCCTTTGGGCCACTTTTCCAAGTAGGAATAATGTTGGAAGTGCTGGCTTGGAATTTCCCTGAAGGTTGGGAAAGATCTCCAAAGTCAACCCAAAATTCTCCAGGTCGCTCAGCCCCATCAAGAACAAGTGGCTCTTGAGGAAGCCCCATGGCAAATAAGGAACCTTGTGGGCCACTTTTCCAAGTAAGAATAAGGTTGGAAGGGCCTTTTGGGCCTCTTTTCCAAGTAGGATTAAGGTTGGAAGTGCTGGCTTGGAATTTCCGTGAAGGTTGGAAAAGATCTCCAAGGTCAAGGTTGGGAAAGATCTCCAAGGTCAACCCAAACTTCTCCAGGTCACTCATGAAGGGGTTACTCCTTTTCTGGGCAGGCTCTGGGGGCCACCTACGAGGGTGAGTGGCTCTGGGGGAAGCCACATGGCAAGTAAGGAACTTTTTTGGCCCCTTTTCCAAGTAGGGATAAGGTTGGAAGTGCTGGCTTGGAATTTCCATGAAGGTTGGGAAAGATGTCCAAGGTCAACCCAAACTTCTCCAGGTCATTCAACCACATTATGAACAGTGGCACTGGAGGAAGCTCCATGGCAAGTAAGGAACCTTTTGGGCCACTTTACCAAGTAAGAATATGGTTGGAAGGGGCTTTTGGGCCCCTTTTCCAAGTAGGACTAAGGTTGGAAGTGCTGGCTTGGAATTTCCCTGAAGGTTGGGAAAGATCTCCAAAGTCAACCCAAACTTCTCCAGGTCACTCATGAAGGGGTTGCTCTTTTTCTGGGCAAGCTCTGGGGGCCACCTACGAGGGTGAGTGGCTCTGGGGGAAGCCACATGGCAAGTAAGGAACCCTCTGAGCCCCTTTTCCAAGTGGGGATGAGGCTGGAAGTCCTGCTTTGGTGTTTCCGTAAAGGTTGGGGAAAATCTCCAAGGTCAACCCAAACTTCTCCAGGTCACTCAGCCCCATCATGAACTGTGGCTCTGGGGAGAGCCCCATGGCAAATAAGGAACCTTGTGGGCCACTTTTCCAAGTAAGAATAAGGTTGGAAGGGCCTTTTTGGCCACTTTTCCAAGTAGGATTAAGGTTGGAAGTGCTGGCTTGGAATTTCCGTGAAGGTTGGAAAAGATCTCCAAGGTCAAGGTTGGGAAAGATCTCCAAGGTCAACCCAAACTTCTCCAGGTCACTCATGAAGGGGTTGCTCTTTTTCTGGGCAGGCTCTGGGGGCCACCTACGAGGGTGAGTGGCTCTGGGGGAAGCCACATGGCAAGTAAGGAACTTTCTGTGCCCCTTTTCCAAGTAAGAATAAGGTTGGAAGTGCTGGCTTGGAATTTCCGTGAAGGTTGGGAAAGATCTCCAAGGTCAACCCAAACTTCTCCAGGATTACTCAGCCCCATCAAGAACAAGTGGCTCTGGGGGAAGCCCCATGGCAAATAAGGAACCTTGTGGGCCACTTTTCCAAGTAAGAATAAGGTTGGAAGGGCCTTTTTGGCCACTTTTCCAAGTAGGATTAAGGTTGGAAATGCTGGCTTGGAATTTCTGTGAAAGTTGGGAAAGATCTCCAAGGTCAAGGTTGGGAAAGATCTCCAAGGTCAACCCAAACTTCTCCAGGTCACTCATGAAGGGGTTACTCCTTTTCTGGGCAGGCTCTGGGGGCCACCTACGAGGGTGAGTGGCTCTGGGGGAAGCCACATGGCAAGTAAGGAACTTTTTTGGCCCCTTTTCCAAGTAGGGATAAGGTTGGAAGTGCTGGCTTGGAATTTCCCTGAAGGTTGGGAAAGATCTCCAAGGTCAACCCAAACTTCTCCAGGATTACTCAGCCCCATCAAGATCAAGTGGCTCTGGGGGAAGCCCCATGGCAAATAAGGAACCTTGTGGGCCACTTTTCCAAGTAGGGTTAAGGTTGGAAGGGAGTTTTGGGCCCCTTTTCCAAGTGGGAATAAGGTTGAATGTGCTGGTTTGGAATTTCCAAGAAGGTTGGATTTGGATTGACCAAGCTCAGCCCAAACTTCTCCAGGTGACTCATGAAGGGGCTGCTCCTTTTCTGCTTTATGGTTTAAATCCTAAAGTTTGCCTCAAAAAAGTGGTGTTGATCACCCTGAGCCTCTACTTAGGATTTAGGCTTGGCCTAAAATCAAGATCTCAGCCTTGAGGTATGAAAATCTCACCCTCACAAGGAGGAAAATCTCCACAAAATATCTTTTTTATTCTCTGCTATCAAAACCTCTTTGGACTTTATCCAAACGTGAAACATCCAAACTTTTATGCCAGGAATTAAGGAAAGCTGAAATACAACAGGAGCTCAAATGGGAACATGGGAACTGTTCAGTAAATCGGAGTTTAAGGGAGGGAATGGCTGTAAATCAAAGATGCCAAGCAGAATTTTTTTTATATGGGATAAAGAAGAGTCTAGGGTTTTTTTTGGAAAAAACCTGAAATATGACCAAGCTCCTCAGCCACCCAAACATTTGGAAATTTTCTTTTCCATGGGTTTGACACAGTTTGCTCTGGAAGCAAAAAGGATGGAGAGGGACTCAGTTTGAGAGAGCCTTAAAACAGTGAAAGAATCCAGAACAGAAAGGGCTTGGAAGGGATTTGAACCCAGTTCCAGCCCCAAATCCAAAACTGAATCCTGAAAATTCTGTGGAAGAGTTAAAGGAGCGTTTAGGGCACAAGACCTCTGGATCATTCTCACCTTCACTCCCTCAAAACCATCTCCTGGTTTTTGTCCTCTCCTGCCTTAGCGATGGAAAATTTGGATTAATCCAAATCTCTCCAGTTTCCCATGGAGTGACTTGGGTGAGGCAACCCAGGAAATTTGTGGCAGAATTAAGGGACTTCACATGTTCAATTCCTTGGATTTGAGTTCCCTTCCCACTCCTGGAATTCCTGTGCTGGGATTTTGTTGCTGGAAGGTTCCAGAGCAGCATCCTGGCCTCGGTGGCTGCTCTGGGATTTCTGAGGGAGGAGAGCTGTGGGAGTGGGAATTTGGGCTCTTTGGGAAAAGCATTGGTGTTGTCCACTGGCTCTCCTGGAATTCCATGTGACCTGGGGTGGGGGAAGGCCAGACTCCCACTCAGATGTGCCTTAAACATGCCCGTGCCTGGGGCAGACATGGCGTTATGGAATATCCTGAGTGGGAGGGGCTCACAGGGATCAGGTCCAACTCCAAGCCCTGCACAGACATCCCAACAGCCCCACCCTGCAGCAGCCTTGGGAATGTGCCCATTCCCTGGGGAATATTCAGTGCCCAGCACCCTCTGGGGGAAGGACTTTTCCCTAAAATCCAACCTAAGCCTGAGCCAGCTCCAGCTCTTCCCTCATCCCTTTTGACTGCTCCCTTTTTCCATTCCCCTACACAAAGCCAAAGGAAATTCATTAAAACATTGAGATTTTCCAACTGTCAGAGCAATCCTCTGGAAAACCTGGAAAAGAGCCACTCTTGTGGAGGTGTTTGAAACAACCACCTTGGTGAAAGTCAAACAACCTCGTCCTGGTTTTGGTGTTGCACCATCCCCTGTCAAACAGACCCAGAGGAGGTTTGGATGAAACATTGGGATGCAATTCCTGGCTGGGAGGGTGAGGAGGGGCTGGGATGGAATTCCCAGAGAAGCTGTGGCTGCCCCTGGATCCCTGGAAGTGTTTGAGGCCAAGCTGAACATTCAGAACAGCCTGGGACAGTGGCAGGTGTCCCTGGCATGGGGTTGGAACTGGATGTTCTTTAGGAACCCATGCAGCCCCAAAAATTCCAGGATTCCATGATTTTGAATGGTTCCAATTGGGGTTTTGAGGCAAAGCAGACAAGCTTAGCATCAGCCCACAGGAAAAATATTCCAGCATTCTCACAGGGATTCCAAAGCTTTGGCCTCCAGCTCCAAAAAGAGCTCAGAATTCCTCAAATCCCTGATATTCCAGGCTGCTGTCATTCCCTCAGCCTAATTCCCAGCTTTTTTATTTCCAGGCTCAAGATCCATTTAAACTCAGTGTGGGAAGGAATTCCTGGCTGGGAGGGTGGGGAGGGGCTGGGATGGAATTCCCAGAGCAGCTGTGGCTGCCCCTGGATCCCAGGTTGGACACTTGGAGCAGCCTGGGACAGTGGGAGGTGTCCCTGCCCGTGGGATGAGATGATCCTTTAGGTCCTTCCCACCCAAACCATTCCAGGAGTTTGGAATTCCGCTGTGTCTGGCTGGGGAATGTGCAGGGATCTGATGGTCCGGGCTGAGGATGGAATTCAGGCTGTCCCTGGGTGGGAGGAGTGGGGCCCGGGCGGGAGGGAAATCGCTGCGGGCCTGGGCACGGCCGGGCAGGAATTTCTCCATCACTGACCATTCCCGGCTCTCCTGGCTCTGCTGGCACCTCCTGGAATGGCTTTTCCAGCCCCCACAAACCATGGAATCCACCCTCCCTTGGGCTGATGCTGCTCTGTGTTCTCCCGGGGCCTGAGCCGCTGGCCCTGCAGCCGTGGTGTCGCCGTGCCCGCGGGCCGTGCCAGGCTGCAGCTCCCGCTGGGCTCAGCCCTGTAATTAACTCTGGGTCGTGGGCGAGCTCCTGAAGGCACGAGCCAGCACCTCCACAAAATACTTTTGGGATTAGGGGATGGAATGGGTTCTTCCCACTCATGCCAGAGCAGGAAAACATGATGGGATTAAATCCTCCCGCTGAAAACCGAGGCCTGGAGGTGCCTTTTGTGTCTTTGCCCTCCAAGGAATTTTTGGCATCTTTGCCATCAAATCTGGGGATGGTTTGGGTTGGGAAGAACTTTGGGAAAGATCCAATTCCAGCCCTTTACCACGGGCAGCTTGCACTGGGCTCAAAGCTCCATTTGAGCTGGCCTAAATATTTAGGAATGTTCCATCTGGGAATGTTGTGATGAGAGAATTCCTTGGATTCCAGGGGGACGCTGAAGTGGCGCGATGGACGCAACCACGTCGGGGATTTCCAGGAGGGCCTGGAGCACGGGTAAGCCTTGGAAAAATGGGATATTCCCTGCTCTTAAAATCAGCTGGAAGGGTTCCTCCCAGAGGTTGGGACCTGGAGAGAGGGGATTGACAGTGACTGCCCCCAGGGGCTGGAATCTGATCCCAGATCCCTAAACCCATGGGATTTATTCCTAGGAAGTGTCTTACAGCTATTTTTAGATCCTTCCATGAACCTCACTTAAATGAGGAATTTTTAACAGCAAAAACCCGAATCCCACAAAATTCAAATTGTTTTTAAACTTCATCCACTGCAATGGAGTCGCTATTTTCCATGCTGAATTTTTCCATGCAGACATTTCCATCCACCTGGAATCTGATCCCAGATCCCCCAAAATCCCATCGGGAATTTACTCCTGAAGTGATTTACAGTCATTTTTAGATCCCTTTAAAACCTCACTTAAATGAGGAGTTTTTACAGAAAAAACCCAATCCCACAAAATTCAGACTGGTTTTTAAACTTCATCCACTACAGTGGAGTCACCATTTTCCATGATGGGTTTTCCATGCTGGATTTTTCCATGCTGGATTTTTCCATGCTGGATTTTTCCATGCTGGATTTTTCCATACTGACCTTTTTCCATTCTGACCTTTTCCATGCTGATCTTTTCCATTCTGGATTTTTCCATGCTGGCTTTTTTCCTTACTGACGTTTCTGTGCAGGATTTTTCCATGCTAGATTTTTCCATGCTGGATTTTTTCATGCTGACCTTTTCCATGCTGGATTTTTCCATGCTAACCTTTTCTGTGCTGGGTTTTTCCATGCTGACCTTTTCCATGCTGACCTTTTCCATGCTGGATTTTTCCACGCTGATGTTTTCCATTCTGGATTTTTCCACGCTGACCTTTTCCATGCTGGATTTTTCCATGCTGACCTTTTCCATTCTGACCTTTTCCATGCTGATCTTTTCCATTCTGGATTTTTTCATGCTGGATTTTTCCGTGCTGGTTTTTTCCATTCTGGATTTCCCCATGCTGACCTTTTCCATGCTGATCTTTTCCATTCTGGATTTTTCCATGCTGGCTTTTTTCCATACTGATGTTTCCGTGCTGGATTTTTCCATGCTAGATTTTTTCATGCTGATCTTTTCCATGCTGGCTTTTTCCATGCTGGCTTTATCCATGCTGGATTTTTCCACGCTGGATTTTTCCATGCTGACCTTTTCCACGCTGGATTTTTCCACACTGGATTTTTCTATGCTGGAGTTTTTCCATGCTGACCTTTTCCATGCTGACCTTTTCCATGCTGGATTTTTCCATGCTGATCTTTTCCATTCTGGATTTTTTCATGCTGGCCTTTTCCATGCTGGCTTTTTCCATACTGACCTTTTCCATGCTGGATTTTTCCATGTTAACCTTTTCCATGCTGATCTTTTCCATTCTGGATTTCTCCACGCTGGATTTTTCCATACTGACCTTTTCCACACTGGACCTTTTCCATGCTGGCTTTTTCCACGTTGGATTTTTCCACGCTGACCTTCTCCACACTGCATTTTCCCGTGCTGACCTTTTCCCTGTGCCCCTGGCAGGTTTGGGATCTGCCTGGTCCCGCGGCGCTCCGAGGACCGCTATGACTGCTACAAGTGCCACTGGCACCAGGGCAAGATGCGGGGCTATGGAATCTGTGAGTAAGTAAAATCCAGGGTGGGTTCCAGGGAAAATGGGGGGTTCCAGGGATTTAAAGATGGAAATGTTCCCTGAAATCTTTGGAACCTGGTCTGGAAATGCTTTGTGGGAATTTAGAGTTCCAAAATTGTTTGGGAGCTTAAGGATGATCCCACTCCCATCCCATTCCATGGGAGACTTGCCACTATCCCAGGGTGCTCCAAGCCCCAATGTCCAGCCTGGCCTTGGACATTCCAGGGATCCAGGAACAGCTACAAACTTCTCTGGGAATTCCATCCCAACCCCAATTCCCAATATCCCATCCATCCCTGCCCTCTGGCAGTGGGAGCCATTCCCTGTGTCCTGTCCCTCCATCCCTTGTCCCCAGTACCTCTCCAGCTCTCCTGGAGCCTCTTTAGAGCCCTGGAAGGGGTTCTGAAGTTTCCCTGGAATTTTTTCTTCTGAGGTCACCCCAAATGCTTTGGCCCCTGGGAACACTGGGCTGCCCCTGGTTCCTGCTCATCCCTATCCCTGATTTCTCCATGCCAAGTGGGACACACCCAACATTCCAACAGGGATCAGCCTGTCTCCAGCTTGGATCTTCTGCTCTGTATTTAAACCTGGAGCTGCTGTTCCCAGAGGGACCAGTCCAATTTTCCAGGCTGGATTCACCAGAGTTCCCTGTGCCCAGGCTGGTGAGAGGTCAAGGCCTCTCCCAGGACAATTCCAAGCCCATGTGTTTTGAGTCCTTGGGTAATTTGGGAAGCTCTGGAGTGTGCAGTTTGGGTGGTGCACATTCCCAACAGCAAACAAGATTCAAATCCGGCACAAATATTTGGAATATTTTGAGATGGATGAGCCTGATCTCGCTTCCCTGGTTTTCTACTCCAGTAGAAAGATTCCCAATCAAATCAAATATTCCCAGGCTGGAATTCCATCCCTCTTCCTGCAGGTATGGGAGTGACCTGGTCTACAAGGGTTACTTCAAGGACAACGTGCGCCAAGGGTTTGGGATCCTGGAGAACTTCTCTGCAGAGCATCCCTTCAAATACACAGGACAGTGGGAAAACGACAAAAAGAATGGATATGGAGTCTGGGAAGACAAGGAGAGGTAAAGACAGGATGGATCAGAGGTGGGGGACAGCTTTGGGTTTGATGGGATAAATCCTGGAGATTTGGGATGAATGGGACAGGATGGAAGGCTTGAATTCCTTGGAAAACATTCCTGGAGCTCAGTTTGTGTGGGACATCCAGACCAGTGTCAGGAGAAAGTGCCCTCAACAGGACAAATCCAATGGATTGAGAGCTGGGAAAACAGGGAGAATCCATCCTTTGGCTTTCCCTTGCATTGCAGAGGGGAGAGGTACATCGGGATGTGGCTGGATGACCAGAGGCACGGGGAAGGCATCGTGGTGGCCCAGTCAGGGCTCTGCTACCAGAGGACATTCCATGCGGATAAAATGGTGGTGAGTCCAAGATTTCCATGGAATCTGGAGATCCCTGGCATGGGGGATTCACCAGCCAGGCTGAGATTGAGGCATCATTCCCGAATTCATCCTGGAGTGTTGTGTTTTATTTTTGTTTTTTTGTTTCTCCAAGTTTCCTGACCTCCTTCTCTGTGGGTTTTTACTGGAGCTTCTCCCAAACCTTGAAAGGAAATGTTGGGCTTTAAAAAATAAAAAGTCCGCGGAATCTGCATCCCATCAATTTTTCCAGGATGAATTGTAGCATTGGTGGGAAGTTCATGCCAGGAATTCCTGACTTTTCTTTTCATCCCAAGGGTTCAGGAATTTTGCTCCTGGAAGACGACTCCGTCTATGAAGGGAACTTCACAGAAGATCTGACATTTGTTGGAAAGGTGGGAATTTCCTCCCTCTCCTCCAGGAATTTCCAGTGGATTCATCTCCTTCCTGCTCCACTTCCCCCAGCTTCCTAAAAAAAAAAAAACAAAAAAACAAAAAACCATTTGCCAAATTTTTGGGATTTTTCTCCCAGGAGCAAAGCTGCAGCTGGGAGATTTTGGGAATTTTGTGAAGAATTTGGGATTCTAATGGCTTTTCTTTACTTCAGGTTTTGTTTGTTTGGGGCTTTTTTGCTTGAGGTTTTGGGGTTTTTTATTGGGTTTTATGGGACATTTTTGGTTGTTTTTTTCTCTATTTTTGGGGTTTTATTTGGTTTAAGGGACATTTTTGGATGAGTTTTTGGGGTTTTTTTTATTGGGCTTTATGGGACATTTCTGATCGAGTTCTTGGGGTTTTATTGGGTTTTACAGGACACTTTTTTGGGATTTTTTTTCTTCGTTTGTATGTTTTTATTGGTTTTTTTTTTGTTTGTTTGTTTGTTTTTGAGGTGGGGGTGGTTTGGCTGTGCTTTGCAGCTGCACCCAAGATCCTTTTTTATTTTTAAACCAAGAACATTTCAGCCTTTGGGGCCACAGGAAATATTGCAAAACCCCCAGAGCTGCTGTAACCGAGACAGCGGAAATTTGGGATTTCGCAATCCAGGCCCTGCCCTGACATGTCCAAGGTTTTGTGGTTGGATTTGCACAGAAATTTCTCCTCCAAAGTGTTGAGAAAATCCTCAGGGCGGGGAAAACGAGTTTTCCAGCACGTCCCAGAAATCTGAGATGAGCCTGGCAGGAATTCTGGGATATTGCATAATTAACACTCATTAATTAATGCAAATGAGCTTTGGCAGTGGAGGAAGAATTTGTCATCATCTTCCTCCTCCAGAGGCCACTCCTTGCAGATAAAATGGGGGGGAATCCAAGATTTCCTTGGGATCTGGAAATCCCTGGGATGTGGAAAATCAGGAAATCCTTGGGAAGCTCCAGGATGGATTAATTCCAGTGCTGGGATATTTTTCCCAACAAAATTTTGAATTAGATTTAGTGGCGAGTCCAGAAAATTCCAGAATGTGCTTCCTGCTTTTCTGGCTGGAATTCCACAGGTCAGACTCGGTATATTAGTTTGGATTGAATTTTGGGGGTATTAATAATTAATAGAGAATTGAATTATAAATAGAGAATTGAATAATATAATTTAATAATAGAGCATTTAATAATAATTTTAAAATTTAATACTAGAAAATGTAATAAGAAATTTAATATTAATAATAGAGAATTGATAGAATAGAGAATTCAGTAACAAATAGAGAATATAGTGACAAATAGAGAATTTTTGTAATAAGGAGAAAATTTAATTACGGATAATTTGATAATATATAGAAAATTTAATAATAGAGAATTTAGTAATAAAGAATTTAATAACAGAGAATAATATATAGAAAATTTAATAACAATTTATATCATAAATAGACAACTTAATAATTGAAAATTGATATAATAGAGAATTTGATAATTGATACAAAATTTAATAAGAGAATTTAATACTAAACAGAAAAATTAACAATTGAAAATTTAATAATAAATAGAGAATTTAACAATAGAGAATTTAATATTAAATAGAAAATTTAAGAATGGACAATTTAATACTAAATACGAAAATTTAATAATAGGAAATATAATAGAGAATTTAACAACAGAGAATTTAAGAACAGAGAATTTAATAATAAATACAGAATTTAAGAAGAGCGAATTTAACAATGGATAATTTAATACTAAATAGAAAATTTAAGAATAGAGAATTTAACAATAGATAACTTAATCACAGATAATTTAATAATAGATAGAAAATATAATATTAGAAAATTTAATAAGAGAGAATTTGACAAGATAGTTTAATAATAGAGACTTTAATAACAGAGAAATTAACAACCGATAATTTATTAATAAAAAAATTAACAATAGAAAATCTAAGAATATAAAATTTAATAAAAGAAAATTTAAGAATAGAAAATGTAAGAATAGAAAATTTAAAATAGAAAACTTAATAATAGAAAATTTAATAATAAAAAAATTTAAGGAGAGAACTTAATAATAGAAAATTTAAGGAGAGAAAATTTAAGAATAGAAAATTTAAGAACAGAAAATTTAAGGAGAGAAAATTTAAGAATAGAAAATTTAAGAACAGAAAATTTAAGGAGAGAAAACTTAATAATAGAAAATTTAAGAATAGAAAATTTAAGAACAGAAAATTTAAGGAGAGAAAATTTAAGAATAGAAAATTTAAGAACAGAAAATTTAAGGAGAGAAAACTTAATAATAGAAAATTTAAGAACAGAAAATTTAAGGAGAGAAAACTTAATAATAGAAAATTTAAGAACAGAAAATTTAAGGAGAGAAAACTTAATAATAGAAAATTTAAGAATAGAAAATTTAAGGAGAGAAAATTTAAGGAGAGAAAACTTAATAATAGACAATTTAAGAATAGAAAATTTAAGAATATAGAATTTAAAAATAGAGAATTTAATACTAAATAGAGAATTTAAGAATAGAGAATGAAGTACTAAATAGAGAATTTAGAATAGAAAATTTAAGGACTGGGAATTTAAGAATCGAGAGTTTCATAGAGAGCCGAAGCAGAGAGATGCCAGGAAGGGATTCCCGAGATGCCGGGAGGGAATTCCCGACTCCCGGATTTGCTCTCCTCTCTGCAGGGAAAGCTCTCCTTGGCCAACGGCTTCGTGCTGGAGGGGACGTTCAGCGCGCGCAGCGGCCGCGGGCTGCGCACCCGCGGCGTGCTCAACACGGCCCCCGAGCCCGAGGAGCCGCGCCCCGCAGCGTGAGTGCCCAGCCTGGGGACAGCTTCTGCCAGTACAGGCAGCAGCTTCTCATGGAAATGGAGAATGTAAACCCCCTCCTTCCAAATTATTGTAATTTTGAAATTAAGGGGCTCTCAGGCAAAGATGTGGGAATTAGGAATAACGGTTCTTTGCTAGGAAAATTAAAATAGAAATGCAGTATTACAAAGAACCATCCCAACCCTGCCAGAGTCAGAATCCAAGCTGACACCCGTCAGTCAGTCAGGGTGTTGGCAGCAGTCCCATTCAATGGTGGCTGCATCCTCCTGCAGTGGCAGGTGTGGTTCAGCTGGAGCAGTGCTCCTGGAGAAGGTGCAGTTTCCTCTGAAGCTCCAGGGATGATGTGGAAAGGTCTGGCTTTCCTCTGGAATCCAGTGGAAAGAAGGTACCTTGGTGTCCAAAATCTCAGTTTTTATCTGGGTAGGAAAGGCTTGGCTCCTCCCCTGGCTGGAGCATCTCCCAGTGGGATGATGTAATTTTATCAGTCATGCCCTGGGACTCCATGGCCATGAACAGGAGATATCTCCTGGAGGGAGGATGGGCTGTGGGAAAGATAAAGATGATTGCCCAGCTGGTTTGAAGCTGGCCCATTAGCAGATAATATGTGCCAGGAGATCAGGGTCACTGCCCCAGCGAGCTGCAACAGATGGGGACAGAATTCACATTTTTGGCCACATCCTGTATCACAACCCAGGACACTGAGCAGCGGGATCCGCCCGAATTCCACATCCCACAGCAGCTCCGGAGCCATCCCGGCTTGGGCTCCTGCCTGGGAATTCATCCAGGCTGGATTGATGGGAAAGGGAGCCCGTGGGGTTCATTCTGTGTGGGATTGAGGGATGGGGTTTCCCTGAAAATCCTGGGGTTGTCATGGAGTTAATTCCATGTGGGGATGAGGAAATAGATGTTTTCCGGAAATCACAGGGTTAATTCCATGTAGGAATGAAGGAATGGATGTTTTAGTGCCATCCTGGGATTTTCATGGAGTTAATTCCATAGGGAAGCTGGAATGGATGTTTTCCTGAATTTGTGGGATTGTCAAGGAGTTAATTCCATGTGGGAATGAGGGAATGGATATTTCCCTGAAATCCTGGGGTTAAATCTATGTGGCAAGTGGGAATGGATGTTTTCCTGAAGTCCTGGGATTTTCATGGAATTAATTCCATGTGGGAATGAGGGAATGGATGTTTTGATGCCATCCCGCCCAAATTCCCCCCCAAATTCCAGATCCCCTCACAAATCCCAGTCCAATTCCATCTTTTTTCCCCTCTAGAACATTCCCAGGCCCTCAGAGCATCCATGGGACAGAAATTCCTTTTTTCAGAGCAGGACAGCTCCTGGGAATGGTGCTCAACTCTTGTCCAGCTTTTCTTCAGGAATTCCGAGGAGATAAAGAATCTGTAATTAGAAAATATTTAGGAATATCCAGCAGTGCATGGAGCAGGAAGACTTGGATTGATTTAAAAATTCCAGATTATTTCTGTCCATGGGAATTCCATCCCAGCCAGGAATTCCTTTTCAAAATTCCATCTAAATCTAATTTTTTCCAATAGGGAGCCATTCCCTATTTTCCTGTCCTTTAATCCCTTATCCCAAGTCCCTCTCCAGCTCTTCTGGAGCCCCTTTAGTCCCTTTTCCAGGAAAACATTCCTAGCTCTCCCAGCCCTGTGTTTCTATCAAATCCTACAAAATTTTCCCATTTTTAGAGGAAAATCCACAAGAATTTGGGAAGAACATGACAAAATCCCAATCTCGTGTTTTCCAGCCAGCTGAGCCTCAAGGAATTCCCAGTGGAGAAGAGATGGACGGGAATCTTTGAGCAATTCCTGGAATTCCTCCAATCCGGCTGCAAGGAGGAAATGGAGGAATCTTTCACAGGATTCCACATCCAATCCAGCAAGGAGCTGAGGAAATCCCAGGAATATCTGTTCTGCCAAAGGTATGGAGGGAATCCCGGGAATTCCTGAGGAAATCCTGGGAATTCCTGTTCTGCCAGAGGTACGGAGGGAATCCCAGAAATCCCTGAGGAAATCCTGGGAATCCTAGGGGAAATCCTGGAAATTCCTGTTCTGTCAATGAGTAAATCCTAGGAAGTCCCATTCTGCCAATGAGGAAATCCTAGGAATTCCTGTTCTTACAAAGAGAAATCCCAAGAACCCCTGAGGAAATCCCAGGAATTCCTGTTCTGCCAATGAGGAAATCCCAGGAATCCCTGCGGAAATCCTGGAATTCCTGTTCTGCCAGAGCTAATGCAGGCCCTCATTCCCACTCAGGAATGTGATGCAATTCCAAGAATTTTCCCATTTCACACCTTAGGTGGAATTTTTTCTGCTGAGGTTCATCCACACCCATGAAAATTCCGTTTATTTGAATTTTTTAATTCCCCTTTGGAATTTGCCAGTCTGGATTTATCCCTGACTGGTTTTCCTTCCTCACTTCCTGGTTTTCCAGAGGCACTGAGGAGATCTCCTGGAAAACTGAGGATATCCTGGAAGAGCTCATCCAGCATCAGGATCTCCAGTCACTCCAGAGTTACTTGGAGAAGGTAAAGATAGAAATTATTTGTTAAAGTTATCAATATCCACATTTTATGGTAAATAATTTAATAAATAATTTAATAATCAAGGATTTAAGAAATAATTTAATAATATATAATTTATGGAATAAATAATGTAATAATAGTTAATAGAGAATTTAATGATAGACAATTGAATAACAAAAAATTAAATAATAGAGGATGGATATAATAAAGAATTTAATAATAGTTAATAGAGAATTTAATGATGGACAATTGAATAATAAAAAATTAAATAATAGAGGATGGATATAATAAAGAATTTAATAATAGTTAATAGAGAATTTAATGATGGACAATTGAATAATTAAAAAATTAAATAATAGAGGATGGATATAATAAAGAATTTAATAATAGGGAATCGAATAATAAAAAATTGAACAATAAGTAGAGAATTTAATAATGGAGAATGTAATAATAAATAGAGAATTTGATAAAAAATAGAGAATTTATTAATAGAGAATTTATACAATAAATAGAAATGTAATAATAGAGAACTTATTAGTAAATAGAGAATTTTATAATAACAATAAGAAGATAATTTAATAAGAAATAGAGAATTTATATTAAAAACAGAGAATTTATAGAACAGAAATTTTATTAATAAAAGAATTTTTATAACAAATAGCAAGGTTGTTTCTTCCTTTCCCACTTTTCCCTCTGGAATATCCCAGGCAAATCCCATCCTGGAAAGGGGAGCAGGAAACATCCAAAACATCCCAAATTCCTGCTGGGAATTCCAGGAGAAATCCAGGTGCCCTTGTGGAATTTCCCTCTCCTCCTGATCCATAAAATTGGATTTTCCAGGCGCTGAAATCCTCCCTGCATCCCTTGGGAAAGCTGCTGAGGGCTCTGAGCGTGGCGTTCCAGGCCACGTATTCCGGGATCGGGGCCAACCGGCACCTGCTGGGAATGGCACAGGAGGAGGTCAAGTTCTACTCCAAGAAAATTTGGGAATTCTACCAGTGAGTCCAACATGGAGCTTTTCCATGGGGTGGGAGCATGGAATGGATCTTTGGGATCGTGGCATTAGGGGAGTTCTTTGGAATTCTTGGGAGTTCTTGGGAGTTCTTGGGAGTTCTTGGGAATTCTTGGGAGTTCTTGGGAATTCTTGGGAGTTATTGGGAATTCTTGGGAGTACTTGGGAATTCTTTAAAATTCTTTGGAATTCTTGGGAGTTACCGGAAGTTCTTGGGAGTTCTTGGGAATTCTTGAGAGATCTTTGAAATTCTTGGGAGTTCTTGGAAGTTCTTGAGAATTCTTAGGAATTCTTGGGAGTTCTTGGGAATTCTTGGGAGAGTTGCTGCCTCGAGGTGACAGTGTTGATAAGAGCACAAATCCGTGGGGTTGGAAATCTGGGATCACGGAATGATTCAGGTTGGAAATCTTATCCAGTTCCAATCTCTTCCCACCATCCCAGGTGCTCCCAGCCCCATCCAGCCTCTCCTTGGACACATCCAGGGGCAGCCACAGATTTTCTGGGAATTCCATCCCAGCCAGGAATTCCTTCCCAATATCCAACCCAAACCATTCCAGGATTCTCTGGGAAATCAGGACAAATCCCAGCTGCTTTTCCAGAGTGGGATCATCCTTGAACGCTCATGGATGGATCAGGGAATTGGGACCACTCTGCTCCTTGGAATCCATGGAAATTCTGGAATTCTCAGCCATTCCTGGTGCTTGTGCTGCTCAGGGAGAAACCCCTCCAACACTGGAATAACTCTGCCAGAATTCCAGGGATTTTCACTGATCTCCCACTGGATGCTGGGAAAGCTTCTCCTTTGGGAACAAATTATCCTTAAAAAAACAGGGAATGACTAATCCTTGTTTTTGCTTTTCCAGGGGTTTGCTCCAGCTGGCCCTGGAGCAGAAGGGCCAAGTGCCCTCAGAGGAGGCGGATCCCAGGTTGGTGGCACCTCCAGAGGTTCCATGTTCAGCTTTTGGGATTTACCAGGGGTCTCTGGAAATTCAGGAAGTTCTGAGCTTGTGTTTGTGTCCTTGAGCCAGGCTTAGTGCTCAGACTTGTCTGCTTGAGCCAGGCTTAGTGCCCAGATTTTGTGTTTGTCTGAGCCTGGACTGGGCTCAGAGTGCCGAGTTTTCCATAGTTTTCCACGGAGCATGGAACCAGCTCCTTCTCCTCATGTTCTGGAGGAGAAAACGGTGCCAGAGGAGGTGGAAAATATGGAATAAAAACTGGGAATAATTGTGGGAATCCAGATTTAGGATTTTGTGATCAAGAAGCCAGATTTTGGTTCCTCTGGCTCTGCTTGCTCTGGGTTTTCCTGCTATTTTTTCTGCAGCCATTCCCACAAATCCAGGAGAGGTAAAAGTTAATTGAAATTAATTTATTTGGTCTTGGTGGTCAAGTTATTCCATGGGAATATCTTGGAAAAAACAGCTGGGAATTGGCCTCTGGTGCTCCAGGTTTTTCCCAGTGACTCTGGAGATGTCCTGGAGCTCCAGGTTTTTTTTTTTTCCCCAGTGAATTTCCTGGAGTTCTCCTGGTGCTCCAGGATATTTTTCCCAGTGACTCTGGAATTCTCCTGATGCTCCAGGATTTTTTTCCCAGTGACTCTGGATATCTCTTGGAGCTCCAGTTTTTACCCAGTGAGTTTCCTGGAGTTCTCTTGCATCAACTTGTGGCCACCACAACCCAACCATGCCAAGCTCAGAAGAGCAAAAACCAAGAACACCTCAGAAACACCTCTTCCATGGGATGCTGGGTGGGTTTGGGAATATCCACATGGATTCCCCTGGAAAATGCCATTTTTTTTTCCCTCTTTTCCAGTCTCCAGAAGGGCTCCAGCCTGGTCCTGCCGCTGATCCTGCCCGCCTTCTATCCCGAGCTCTCCATGCTCTACATGCTCCAGCACCAGCGTGAGGACGACCTCTACTGCCAGGGAATCGTGGAGCTCAGCCTCTTCTCGGATATCCAGCTCCTGGAATTCCTGGATGTGCAGAAGTAAGCGGGAATTTTCCATCCCCAGTGAAAATTCCGGAAATGTTGAGTCGCTGTTGGATTCATCATTGGTTTTTCCCAGTTTTTCACTGGAGTTTCTCCCAGGTTGCTGGAGGAATTCCTGCTCTGGAATCTCTGGTTGGAAGGAGAATTTTTAATTGAAAACTGTTTTAATTGAAAGCAGCTTAATGCTAATCCTCATTTTTGGTTGAAAATTCCCATTTTCTTTGCTCCAAATCATCCTGATTTTACAAATATCTATAAACTTAGAAATGTGGAAGATTTCCAAATTCTTTGCTCTAAATCATCCCATACTTAGAAATGTCTATAAATTTATAAATGGTGGAAAACTCCCAAATTCTTTGCTCCAAATCATCCCAAATTTAAAAATTCCTTGGAAAAGGAATGTTTGTTCCCTGTTAAAATGTGGGAATAATGATGGAAAAGATGGAAGAAGTGGAGGCAGATGCTTCCCTCATCCATTCCTGCTCCTGGATCCACTTCTGGAAAGCAGATTAGGGAATTTTCCTCTGGGATTTCAGGAGAGCAGCAGATCCAGAGTCTCAACTGGATTTTCAGTCCAAAAGAAATGAGAGGAATTGGATGGAAAATTGCCAAAATTTCTCATGGATTATCCCAGGATCATCCCTGAGGAATGCAAACTCTGATGGGAGCTCCCAGTGAAGTGGATCCATGGGATGGGAGCTCAGGGAAGTGAATCCATGGGAATTGAGATCCCAGGGAAGTGGATCCTTGGGATGAAGGCTCCCAGGGAAGTGGATCCGTGGGATGGAGCTCCCATGAGGAGATGGAACACTGGATTCCAGATGTAATCCATCCTAAATCCCAGTTTTCCCTTTCCAGGCACCTGTGGCCTCTCAAAGATCTCACCCTGACCTCCAACCAGGTGAGGAAAACCCTTGGAGCCAGCTGGGAATGGGGCATGGAATTTGGCTTGGATGAGGATGGAGCTTCTCCAAATCAATCCCAGGAATCCAAACTCCATGATCCGTTTCAATCCAGAGTTGCTGCCTGTGGATTTCCTCGGATTTCCTTCCCAGTTTTTGTGGGATAGCTCTGGGATTTCTGTCACTGCTGTTCCAAAGGTATCCCTGTCTCTTTTCCAGAGGCGCTCCCTGGTCAAGGATAAATGTTTCCTGTCTGCCACCGAGTGTCTGCAGAAGCTCATGTGAGTCCCTGTCCGCCTCTTCCCACTGAAATCCAGGGATTTTTTTTGGGAAATGCCAGGAATTTTTACCTGTTTCAAAAGCACTTCAGCACCATTCCAATGATTTCTTAAGGAAAAGTTGTTTGGGATGTTCTTTGTTTCCAAGTGAATTCCGTGGAATTTTTTCCTCCATAACTCCCATGCAGACAGCGATGATTAAATCTGGCAATTCCCTGCTCAGCACCTTCCACTTCCCAAAGATACTCCTTAGGAAGGAATTTCCAGCTGGGAATGTGGGGAGGGGCTGGGATGGAATTCCCAAAGATTTCTGGCTGCCCCTGGATCCCTGGAAGTGTCCAAGGCCAGGTTGGAACACCCTGGGACAGTGGGAAGTGTCCTTGACCATGGAATAGGATGATCCTTAAATCCCTCCCCACTCAAACCATTCCATGTTTTCTCCCTATGGAAAATGGGACTGGAACACCTCCTCCAGTCAAACCTAAATTGGGATTGGAATTGGGATTGTTCTGTGGACATGTTTGGTTTGGGATCCTTTCATATCCATTGGCTTTTCTGGGAACATTCCCACTCCTTCAAGTTCCCTTTTCCCCATCTCTGCCTTGGAGATCCCAGGAATGTCCCATTCCATACTGGAGATCCCAGGAATGTTCCATTCCATACTGGAGATCTCAGGAATGTTCCATTCCATATGGGAGATCCTGGGAATGCCCCATTCCATACTGGAGACACCAGGAATGCCCCATTCCATATTGGAGATCCCAGGAATGTCCCATTCCATGTTGGAGACACCAGGAGTATCCCATTCCATGTTGGAGATCTCAGGAATGTCCCATTCCATACTGGAGATCTCAGGAATGCCCCATCCCATATGGGAGACCCCAGGAATCTCCCATCCCATATGGGAGATCCTGGGAATATCCCATTCCATACTGGAGACACCAGGAATGCCCCATTCCATATTGGAGATCCCAGGAATGTCCCATTCCACATGGGAGACCCCAGGAATGTCCCATTCCATATGGGAGACACCAGGAGTATCCCATTCCATGTTGGAGATCCCAGGAATGCCCCATTCCATATTGGAAATCCCAGGAATGTCCCATTCCATGTTGGAGACACCAGGAGTATCCCATTCCATGTTGGAGATCTCAGGAATGTCCCATTCCATACTGGAGATCTCAGGAATGCCCCATCCCATATGGGAGATCCTGGGAATGCCCCATTCCATACTGGAGACACCAGGAATGCCCCATTCCATATTGGAAATCCCAGGAATGTCCCATTCCATGTTGGAGATCACAGGAATGTCCCATTCCACCCTGGAATATCTCCTGGCCCAACCTCGCTGCCTCCTCTTTCCTCCACCCTTTGGAGCCAATCCATGAACTCCAAATCTCCTGAAATCCCTAATTTTTTTTTTTTTTTTAAATCCCACTTTCCCATGGCTCTTTTATCCCAACAGTACCACGGTGGATCCCAGGGAAAAGCTGGAAATCCTGCGGAAAACCTACGAGGAGCTGGAGCACACGGTGTCCCGGCTGCTGGAGAAGGAATTCCGGCTGCCCATGGATGATCTCCTGCCCCTCCTCATGTTCGTCGTATCCCGAGCCAAGTGAGTGGAATTTTTTCCCTCTGGAATGTTTCCAGATGGGGAAATTCCAATGAAAACCTTTGGGATTTGGGGTTGGATGTGGTTTTTTTTTATCCAGAGCAATGGAATTCCGGTGTGTGCGTGTCTTATCCTAAAGGATGTTTCATGGAAAATGGGATTCCTTTTATCCCAGAATTCCAGAGTGTCTGTGTCTTATCCCAGAGGATATTTCATGGAAAATGGGGATCCTTTTATCCCAGAATTCCAGAGTGTCTGTGTCTTATCCCAGAGGATATGACAGGGTTTTCATGGAAATGAGATTATTTTTGTTCCAGAATTCCAGAGTGTCCATCTCTTATCCCATAGGAAATTCCAGGGTTTTCATGGAAATGAGATTCCTTTTATCCTGGAATTCCAGAGTGTCTGTGCCTTATCCCAAAGGCTATTTCATGGAAAATCAGATTCCTTTTATCCCAGAATTCTGGAGTGTCCATCTCTTATTCCAGAGAAAATTGGGATAGTGGGAGGTCCCTGCCCATGGATCGTCTTGAAGGACCTGTGCAACCCAAACCACTCTGGAATTCTGGGATTCCAGGATTCCTACAGGAATTTCCCATTCTCAGCAGGGACTGGGATTCAGCTGGGAGATGAGGAAATCCAAAATTCCATCCAGCAATTGGAATTTCCTGTGGATGGATTCGGAATTTCCTTGGGATGGAGCATCTGAAGTTGTGGCTGCTCCATCCCTGGAAGTATTCCTGGTTGGAAGCACTTGGAAAAAATTGGGATAATGGGAGATCCCTGCCCATGGATCATCCTGAAGGAGCTTTCCAGCCTCAAACCCTCTGGAATTCTGGGATTCTGGAATTCTGGAACTCTGAGATCCCAGATCCGCCTCCAGCAGATCAGGATGTACCAGGAATCAGCTCTGGAATTCCAGAGTTTCCCTCCTCTCCAAAATTCCCACCCCCCCACATGACCAGAGATTTTCCCCAGATTTTAGGATTGGTTTTTCCCTAGGATCCAACACCTGGGAGCTGAAATCCATCTGATCCGGGATTTGATGGATCCCACCAACCAGGGCGGAATGCTGGATTTCCTGCTGACAGCACTGGAGGTAAGGGAGTATTTTCCAGGAATCCCACTGCAGCCTGAGCAGCAAAATTCCAGTTTTCCAGAGTGGAATTTTTGGGAATTTATTTCCTTGTCAGGCTGGGAAAAAATCTTTATCCTTAATTTCGGACAGATTGAATTCTGTTGGAATTATCCTCGGGATCAGCAGGGATTCTCTGGCTGCAGGAGCTTGGATTTGATCCCAGAATTCCCAAATTTTTCCCTAATTTTTTGCTCTGTTTCCTCCCCAGTCGTGCTATGAACACATCCAGAGGATCCGGCTGCATCCAAAGGAAGGCTCCCACAGCTCCTGATCCATAGGGAAAATCCTCCTTTTCCCAAACTTTCTGGACCAAATCCCACTGGAAAAAGTGGGAATTGTATCCCTGGCTGCCTTTAAAGGGAAGAATTCCTCCCCAGCCGAGGTTTTCCTGATCCCAAACACACTGGAAAGGCTGGAATTTCCATCTCCAATCTTTGGGAATTTTTTTTCCAAGCAGAGAAGGTTTTTGTTTGGTTTTTTAAAAATTTTGTTAGAGTTTTATCTCCCTTTTCCACAAAAATTCCCAGGAAAAGAAAAAAAGTCTTTTCCTTTTCTGGATGAGTTTTTTTTTGCACTGGAGAATTCCCAGAAAAAGAATTTTTTTGGGAAACACAAATTTTGGATGGGATTTGTTGGAATGGGACAGAGAGCTCATCCCAAAGCTCCTCAAAATTCCTGGAATGAGAGGAGATTTTTCCCACCACTCCTTTTCCTACTTTTTCCAGCTCAGGACTTTTCCCATTGCAATTGGAAGCTGCTATTCCCGAATTTCCTGGTTTTTCCCATGCTCCAATGTTTTTATTTCTCCTTGGGAGACCTCAGGGGTGATCCCACACTGCTTTGGAATTCTGGGGGCTTGGAAAAAGCTCGGATTTATCCTGGATTTTGGGAAATTCTGGGAAAAAAACCAGAAAACATGGAATAGAAACTCTAATCCCAGCTGGATTTTTGCCCTGAGCTGGAATTTCTCTTTGGAGTAAGAATCTTTGGGATATTCCCAATAGATATTTGGGATGCTGTTCCCAGCATTCCAAAATTTTTTAGTAATAGCCCCAAAAAAATCTCATTTTTGACAGTTTTTATCCCATTTTTAAATTTTTTCTTGGGATTTTTTTCCCTATCCAGGAAAACAAAACTTCTCAGGTTTTTTCCTGCTGCTTTTTCCAAGTTTTCCTAATTTTCTAAATTAAGGGAAGTGAATCCTTGATATTTTTGGGGATGAAAAACTGGAAGTCCAAAGCTTTCAAAGAATGGGATTTTTATCATTTTTCCCTTGGGATTTTTTTCATTTTTCTCAGGAATTGTTTTTCCCAGGAATTTTTTTCCTTATCCAGGTGACTCCCAGAAAACAAACCCCCCCCCCCCCAGGTTTTCTCCTCCCATTTCCCCAAATTTTATCCCTTTAATATATAACAGATTAATTACAATAATTAATATATTAACAAGAGAATTCCATGGGAAGCTTGCCAGGAATTTCTATTTAAATAAAACTCTTGGAATTTTGAAGAAATTCCAGGCTCCATGTGCTCCTTATTCCAATGTTTTTGTTTTCAGGAATTTGGGAATTTTCTAAATAAAGAAAAAGCAGATCCTTGCTATTTTGGGGGATGTGAAAAATTTGAAGTCCAAATCTTTCAAAAAATGGGATTTTGTCTCCCTTGGGATTTTTTTCATTTTTCTCAGGAATTGTTTTTCCCAGGAATTTTTTTCCTTATCCAAGTGACTCCTGGAAAACAAAACCCCCCAGGCTTTTTCCTCCCATATTTCCCTAATTTTATCCTTTAATAAATAACAGATTAATTACAATAATTAATATATTAATGAGAGAATTCCATGGGAAGTTTGCCAGGAATTTTTATTTAAATAAAACTCTTGGAATTTTGAAGATTCCAGGCTCCATGCACTCCTTATTCCAATCTTTGCTGTCTTCAGGAATTTGGGAATTTTCTAAATACAGGAAAAGCAGCTCCTTGATATTTTTAGAAATGAAGAAAAAAATAAATGCAAATTTCCTCCTGGAAAAGGACATGCAAAGTGCAGGGGGGGTAAAAATTCCAAGGAATTCTCTGGAAAACGAGGTGCATTTTCAGTTGGAATTCATAAAATTTCCCAAAATTCCAGTTTTTCTTGGCTTTTATTTCAGGAAGAGTTCAAGTGAGGCCTGAAGGTAACAGTGTGCAGCCATTTGTGCTTCCAGGTTTGTTTTTTTTTCCAAGGAAAAGCAGGAGGGGGATGTTCCACTGGGAATATTTGGTGACATTCCAGGTGGGAATTGTGCTGTGGAATCATGCAGGGAATGCTGGATCCCATTTTTCCTGGAGGGAATGCTGGGCCTTGGGATTGAGCATGGAATTGTGGGAGCACATTCCCATTCCTGCTTTTTATTGGGATGAGTCAAGGCTCAAAGTTTAATTAAATTAAATTTATCCTGAGCTTCTCAGCTTTGGAAATCCTGCTTGGAAGACATGGAATCAACATTCCCAAATCCAGGCTCCAGCTCCAGGAATTCCATGGAATTCACCAGCTGGAATTCTCTAAAAAAAGATGGAAAAGCTGAGCTGCACCTGGAAGAGGAGGTTTTAACAAAGCTGAGCTTAAGCACAAGGGAATTTGCTTCATTCCACTTCCAGACTTGATCCATAGGGAATTCTTTCCCTGAGTGATGCTCAGAATCCTGTTTGGGAGTTTCCTTTGGCTGGGATTGTTTTTTTCTCCAATTCCTCCAAACCGCTCAGAATTTTGGGAATGCTCCTTCCCAAATGTTCTCTCTCCTCCTGCTGGAGTAAAGCTCTTATCCAAGTCAGTTTCCTGCAAAACCTTTGGAAAAAAGCTTGGAAAAGCAGGAATTCAGAGCAGGGCCATGTCAATGGCTGATTCCAGCTGCTGGCTCCAGCTCAGGCTTCCATGGAAGCATCACCAGCTGGAATTCCATAAAAAGAGGATGGAAAAGCTGAGCTGCACCTGGAAGAGGAGGTTTTAACAAAGCTGAGCTTAAGCACAGGGAATTTGCTTCATTCCACTTCCAGACTTGATCCATAGGGAATTCTTTCCCTGAGTGATGCTCAGAATCCTGTTTGGGATTTTCCTTTGGCTGGGATTGCTTTTGCCCTAATTCCTCCACACCGCTCAGAACATTGGGAATGTTCTCCCTCCTCCTCCTGGAGTAAAGCTCTTATCCAGGTCCATTTCCTCCAACCCTTTGGAAACAAGCTTGGAAAAGCAGGAATTCAGAGCAGGGCCGTGTCAATGGCCGACTCCAGGTGCTGGAGCAGAGCCTCTGGGGAAGGAGAGAGGGAACTCAGATCCAGCTTGCGGAAATCCTCGTTAGCGCTTAACGAGCTCAGCACCTTCACCGTCCTCTTCAGGTCGAAGACGGCGTGCAGCATCCCCAAGGTGGAAATGGCAGCTTTGGAATTGTTCTGGGATGAGGATTCCTCATCCAGGCCCTTCTCCAAGATGGAAATGCGGTTTTCCGCGATGACTTTGAGGAAGTTGTAGAATTCCTTGTAGTCGATGCCCGTGCAGGATTTCATGATCAGCTAAAGGGGGGAAATGGAATTTGAATGGCAATGACAGCAGGAAAAATCCCCCAAATTGATTTTATGAAGTTAGGAATTCTCTGGGATCATAAATAATTCTGTTTAATATTTTTTTTTACTCAGAATTGCCTCTGGATCCAAAGGCCTAAGGTTGTTTTTCCCAAATATTAATTGTGGGAATGTTGCCAAATACTAATTTTTGGAAGAAAATGAACCCAAGGAGAGGGAACAGCTTCCAGAAATAAACTTGGAATTTATCTCATCCAGGAGATTCTGGAAGGAATCCCACCTATTCTTTTCCTCATGGAATTTTGGTTGGATTATGGAGTTTTGGGTTCTTTCCCAGCTCCAGGAGTAGGGCAGCCACAGCTTGTCTGGGAATTCCATCCCAGCCAGGAATTCCTTCCCAAAATAAGAGGGAAGCCATTCCCTGTGTCCTGTCATTCCATGCCTTATCCCAAATCCCTCTCCAGCTTTTCTGGAGTTTCTTTAGACTCTGGAAATGGCTCTGAGGTCTCTTCCCTGGAATTTTCCCTTCTCTAGGTGAACATCCCCAGCTCTCTTGATCCTGAAGTTTTCCAGCTTTCCAGCCAACATTCCAACCTGGACACGGCCAAAACCCAAAGCAATTCCCAAACTTTTATTGGGAACATTCCAAACTTTTATCGGGACTATTTCCCAACAAAACAAAGCTGTCCCCAACTCCTTCTTCCTTACAAACCACTGCAATTCTGCCATGCAACTCTAGTAATCCCAGAATTCCTGGATGATCTGGGATTGGGGTGTACCTGGCATTGGAGGTGCCAGTCATCCATGGGTTCTTTCCATTGGCTGATTTCCCGCTGGACGGCCGCCAGCTCATCCTGCAGGAAGCACCACATGACGGCCACGTTGCAGCCGTTGACCCAGTTGTGGTTGATGGAAATGGTGTCTTCCTGAGGGAAAAAGTTGGGATAGCCCACGGATAATTAATGCTTAGCCACTAATTGATATTTAGGAATAATATTATGGATTCTGCTGTTCCAAAATTCCCATTCCTGAGAAGGGAAATGCTTCCCTGGCATCAAAATCCTGGAAATTTCCTTCTTTAGAAACCCAAAATGTCCCAAATTCCCAAAATGCAGCTGTTGACCCAGTTGTGGTTGATGGAAATGGTGTCTTCCTGAGGGAAAAATTTGGGATAGCCCATGGATAATTAATGCTTAGCCACTAACTGATATTTAGGAATAATATTATGGATTCTGCTGTTCCAAAATTCCCATTCCTGAGAAGGGAAATGCTTCCCTGGCATCAAAATCCTGGAAATTTCCTTCTTTAGAAACCCAAAATGTCCCAAATTCCCAAAATGCAGCTGTTGACCCAGTTGTGGTTGATGGAAATGGTGTCTTCCTGAGGGAAAAATTTGGGATAGCCCATGGATAATTAATGCTTAGCCACTAACTGATATTTAGGAATAATATTATGGATTCTGCTGTTCCAAAATTCCCATTCCTGAGAAGGGAAATGCTTCCCTGGCATCAAAATCCTGGAAATTTCCTTCTTTAGAAACCCAAACTGTCCCAAATTCCCAAAATGCAGCTGTTGACCCAGTTGTGGTTGATGGAAATGGTGTCTTCCTGAGGGAAAAATTTGGGATAACCCATGGATAATTAATGATTAGTCACTAAGTAAGTTTTTAGGAATAATATTAGGGAATTTCCAACATTCCCATTCCTGAGAAGGGAAAGACATCTCAGGCATCGACATCCTGGAAAATTTCTTTTTCCATGTCTGAACAACCCAAAACACCCCTCATTCCCAAAATCCAGAAGGTGGGAGAAGGTGGCAGGAATTTTGGAATGGAATCCTATGGAATCATTGTTAATTGGTCGTGATTCAATTCAAGTTCCCAGGATTAACAATCCCACCCTAGGTCTGGCTCATCCAGGATCCCATTCCTGACTAAAGAGCAAGACAAGGGGATGCAGGCAGCTTTTTTCATGGAATACTCTGAAATTCCAGTGCCCCAAGGAACTTTTGATGGTTTTAGCATCCCAGAATTCCAGAATGGTTTGGGGTGGAAGGGATCTTAGGGATCATCCCATTCCATGGACAGGGATACTTCCCACTGTCCCAGGGTGCTCCAAGCTGGAATTCCTCCTTCCTGGGAAGAACTTCCATCCTTTCCTCTTTCTTTTTCCTGGGATCTTCCTCCTCTTCACCCTAATTCTATGCCATGGAAAGGACTTTAATGATCCTATTCCCACTATCCCAGGGTGCTCCAAGCCTCATCCTTGGACACTTCCAGAGTCTCTGCAAAGACCATTCCAAGACCTCCATTCCTTCCCTGACATCACCCAGGAGAACACCTCAAATCCCAATCCCAAAATCCCCATTTCCATCCCAACAAAACCTTTGGGATCCCCCTTGGTGATGATCCAAGAGCGATTCCCAGTGGGATCCATTATTCCCTCACCAGGTTATAAACCTGGTGGTGCCATCCACTGGGAATAAAGACGATCTCTCCGGCTTCCTGGATAATTTCCAGAGGGGGCTGGCTCTGGCTGTAGCGCGGATAAATTTTCTTATCCCTGAAGATCCGAGCTGTCACGTCAAAGGGCAGATTCCCGTGGCAATCCTTGAGGAATTCCTCCTGTCCCTGCGGGATACAGGAGCCATTTCTTCCTGCCGCAGACGTTGGCCGACCAGCTGTAAGAGCGGAAGACGTCGGCGTGGAACGGAGTCCTGGGAAAAATCAGGGATGGGCAGGAATCAATCCCGAAAAATTCCAACAGGGATTCGAGTTGTTGAAGAGCTGAGGTGCTGATCCCAGAATTTCTCATGGAATTTTGGCTGGATGATGGAGTTTTGGCTATTTAAAGCCACTGTATCCGTACCAATCCCGAAATTCCTCATGGAATTTTGGTCGGATTATGAAGTTTTGGCTGTTAACTGGATACGGATCCCATGGAATTTTGGGTGGATTAAAGACTTTTGGCAATTGAAAGGCCATTAAATGGATACTGATCCCAAAATTCCTCATGGAATTTTGGTTGGATTATGAAGTTTTGGCTATTAACTGGATACTGCTCCTAAAATTTCTCATGGAATTTTGGTTGGATTAAAGACTTTTGGCAATTGAAAGGCCGTTAAATGGATACTGATCCCAAAATTCCTCATGGAATTTTAGTTGAATTATGAAGTTTTGGCTGTTAACTGGATACCGAATCCCATGGAATTTTGGCTGGATTATCGACTTTTGGTTATTAAAAAGCCATTATATGATACCAATCCCTAAAATTCCTCATGGAATTTTGGCTGGATTATCAACTTTTGGCTATTAAAAAGCCATTATATGATACCAGTCAGTCCCAAAATTCCTCATGGAATTTTGCTTGGATTATTAACTTTTGACTATTAAAAGGCCTCTGTATCCATACCAGTCCCGAAATTCCTCATGGAATTTTGACTGGATGATGGAGTTTTGAGATTAAAAGGCCATTATATGGATACTGATCCCAAAATTCCTTATGGGAATTTTGGTTGGCTTATGGAAGTTTATCTGCTAAAAAGCCAGGATATCCATCCTGATCCCACCCATCCTTTTCCTCATGGAATTTTGGTTGGATTATGGAGTGTGAGTCATTAAAGAGCCACTGTATCCCAAAATTCCTCATGGAATTCTGCCTGGATAATGAAGTGTTTTATATCCTCTGTGTTTCTGCTCTAATTTATTTTAAAAAAAATCCTTGAGGGTAGGGAATTCTGATAAAAATACCCCAAATCCAACTTTAGAACCAACACTGGGGTGGAATTTTCCCCTGGAACACACTGGAGTTACTCCTGCCATTCCAGGCTCCTGCACATTCCCAAGGGAATTTTTCCTCTCATCTCCCAGATAAATTTTTTTTTTGTGTGCTCAGTTTGGGCTCCCTCCCATCCGGAGCCAACCAGGACACCGGGAGACTTGCCTGGTTGTCCTGAGGGATAACAGGATCATTTCCTGTGATATGCAGCTGGAAAAGAAGGAATTTTGGGGGATGAGAGCCTTACCAGGATCCCTTGGGTCCCATGCAGACAAACCGAAAATCATCCACGGCCACGGCATCCCAATATTCATTGAGCCAATCCGAGGAAAAATACACGGGAGTGGTGTAAACATCCTGCTCTGGGAAAGCTCTGGAAAATAAAAACACTTGGAAAAGCAGTTGGGATGTCCCCCAAATCCAGTGGGAAGAGCAAGATGGATCCTTTAGGATGGAATTCCAGTGGTTTGGGAACAGCTCATCCCAACTCTTTGCCATCCCAGGTTGTTCCAAGATGGGTTTGGCCACCTCCAAGGATTCAGGGGCAGTCATGGCTTCTCTGGGAATTCCATCCCAGCCCCTCCCCATTCCCACAGGGAAAATTCCTTCCCAAGGTTCTTTTCCTGCTGGAGAAGGAAAGGCAGAGCTGGAAAGGATCCCAAATCCATCATATCAATGGAATAATCCCAATCCCAATTTAGGTTTGACTGGAGGAGGTGTTCCAGTCCCATTTTCCATAGGGAGAAAACATGGAATGGTTTGGGTGGGGACGGGATTTAAGGATCATCCCATTCCATGGCCAAGGACACTTCCCACTATCCCAGGGTGATCCAGCCTGGTCTTGGACACTTCCAGGGATCCAGGGGCAGCCATGGTTTCTCTGGGAATTTCATCCCAGCCCTTCCCCACCCTCCCAGCCAGGAATTCCCTCCCGCATTGAGTTTAAATGGATCTTGAGCTTGGAATAAAAGCTGGGAATTAGGCTGAGGGAATGACAGCAGCCTGGAGTATCAGGGATTTGAGGAATTCTGAGCTTTTTTTGGAGCTGGAGGCCAAGGCTTTGGAATCTGTTTGGGATCCCTCAGGGAATGCTGGGATATTTTTCCTGTGGGCTGATGCTGAACTTGTCTGCTTTGCCTCAAAACCCCAATTGAACCATTCAAAATCATGGAACCCTGGAATTTTTGGGGCTGGATGGGATCCTGAAGAACATCCATTTCCAACCCCGTGCCAGGGACACCTCCCACTGTCCCAGGTGGCTCCAAGTTGGCACTGGGCACTTCCAGGGATGGAGCAGCTTCTCTGGGAATTCCATCCCAGCCAGGAATTCCTTTAATTAAGTGCAAAGCCATTCCCTGTGTCCTGACATTCCATGCCTTATCCCAAATCCCTCTCCAGCTCTCCCTTTAGGCCCTGGAAGGGGCTCTGAGGATTCCTTGGATCCTTCCCTTCTCCAGGGGAACATTCCCAGTGCTGGAGCTTTGGGAATGAGCCCTGACCTGCTCAGGTGCCAGTCCTTGAGGTAGAGGCAGCCACGGGAGGAGCGATGGCCGTTCCTGATGTATTCCCGCCAATATTCCACAAATTCCTTGAAGGGCAGCTGCTCCTTGGGGTTGGAATTGTATTCCTTGACATCACAGTTGGCAACGGGCACCACGGCTTCTCCTGGAATCACAAATCCCTCAGGAATGCTCCTCAGGAATGGGGAGGACTCATGGAGTCACCTCCCCCTCAAGCTCATCCCTGTGGAATTCCAGATTCCAAATATTCCAAAGGATCCATTCCAATCCCAAAACCATAATTCCAGCGAAACACAATCCAGGAATTTCAAATTCCTTGGGAATTCTCAGGAATGAGGATTCATCAAATCAACTCCCTCGAGCTTATCCCTGCAGAATTCCAGATTCCAAATATTCCAAAGGATCCATCCCAATCCCAAAACCATAATTCCAGCGAAACACAATCCAGGAATTTCAAATTCCTCAGGAATTCTCCTCAGGAATGAGGACTCATCAAATCAACTCCCTCGAGCTCATCCCTGCAAAATTCCAGATTCCAAATACTCCAAGGGATCCATCCCAATCCCAAAACCATCATTGCTGGGAAACACAATCCAGGAATTTCAAGTTCCTTGGGAATTCTCAGGAATGAGGATTCATCAAATCAACTCCCTCGAGCTTATCCCTGCAGAATTCCAGATTCCAAATATTCCAAAGGATCCATCCCAATCCCAAAACCATTGTTGCAGGGAAACACAATCCAGGAATTTAAAATTCCTCAGGAATTCTCAGGAATGAGGATTCATCAAATCAACACACTCGAGCTCATCCCTGCAGAATTCCAGATTCCAAATATTCCAAAGGATCCATCCCAATCCCAAAACCATCATTGCAGGGAAACACAATCCAGGAATTTCAAATTCTCAGAATTTCTCCTTAGGAATGGGGAGGACTCATCAAATCAACTCCCTCAAGCTCATCCCCACAGAATTGGAATTTTTTTATTTTTTGTGTTTTTATCCTGAAAATTCAATCCTAAAAAGCTGCATCATTTAGAATTTGGAATAATTAAAGGATCCAACATTTTTAATTGGCTTATAAATAATATTTATTTAATAATAATATAATAATATTTATTAATTTAATACTATTTAGTTGAAATATAAATAAGAAGTAAAATTTGGGAATAAATTTCAGCTTGGAATCTGCAAACAAGACCGTGAATAAATGAGAAAAATTCTATGTATTAATTTAGGCAAAAAGCTTGGAATTTCAGGTTTTTTAGTGATTTTATCCTGAAAATTCAATCCTAAAAAACTGCATCTTTAGGATTTGGAATACTTAAATTATCCATAATTTTAAACTGACTTACAAATAATATTTATTTAATAATCATATAATAATATTTATTAATTTAATAATATTTAGTTGAAATATAAATAAGAAATAAAATTTGGGAATAAATTTCAGCTTGGAATCTGCAAACAAGACTGTGAATAAATGAGAAAAAGCTCGGAATTTCAGTTTTTTTAGTGCTTTTATCCCAAAAATTCAATCCTAAAAAGCTGCATCCTTTAGGATTTGGAATCAGGCAGGAGAAAATTCCAGGACTTACCAAACTTCTGCAGGAGATACTCAAAGTTGGGTTTCCCATCCCGTGTCACCCAGGTTTTCCTGCTGCCCCAATCCTCGGTGAACTTGGCTGAGAAAATGCAGGGATGGTTGGGAATGAGATAATCCCGAAAAAAATCTGAATAAGTGAAGGAATCAGCTTTGTCAATAAAATCCACGTGGCCCCCGGGAAGAGCACCTGGAGCAGAATTCCCAAAATCCCGGAAAAAAGCGGTGGAACAGGCAAAGGTTGCTCTGTCCATGCAGGCTGGGAAAAAAATTCCTGGCTGAGCCAAGAAAGTTTGGAGCAGGTGTTATCCCAAAAAACCAAACCTACTAAAAAATGGGATTTGAGGCTTTAAAGCTGTGGAAAATCACGGGAAAATTGAGGGGAAATCACAGAATTGAGGGAAAAGGAGGAATGGTGCAGGAGTGTTGGGATAATTGGGATTTTCCATGGTTTCTAGAGCTGGGAAATCACCCTCTGGATGCTTTGCTGTCTTGCCAGAGATGGTTCCATCCTAAAAGAGCAGGGAAAGAAAATTTCAGGGGGATACTCCCAAAAAAATTAATTCATTGGAAGGGGTGGAAGGAAAAAAATTAATGAAATATTTGGGAATATTTTGTTCCCCTTCGTTCCGAGGTCTGGCACCTCCCACATTCCCGCAGAGCTTTTCCCAAGGATTTGGAGCAATTGCAGGATAAAAATAGGACAAAAAAAAAAAAAAAAAAGGAGGTAAAGGAAAGACTAAACAGAGAGGGAATAAAGCAAAGAGGCTGCAGGGATGGGATTTGGGAGACACTGAGGGAAAAGGGGATTGAGGGAATTCCTCCCTCAGAGATCTCCAAGGGAACAGCAGGATTAAGGGATTTTAATAAAAAATTTATGAAAATTATGGAGCTTCCTCACGGAGCTCCAAGGGAATATTATAATTAAGGGACATCCATGAGGGAATTTCTCTCTGAGAGATCTCCAAGGGAATATTTGGAATTAAGGGAAATCCATGTGGAAATTCCTTCCTTAGAAATCTCCAATTGAGTATTATAATTAAGGGAAATACATGAGGGAATTCCTCCCTCAGAGATATCCAAGGGAATACTGGAATTACGGGAATTTCATGAGGGAATTTCTCCCTCAGAGATCTCCAAGGGAATACTGAAATTAAGGGATTTCCATGAGGAAATTCCTTCTTTAGAAATCTCCAATTGAATATTATAATTAAGGGAAATCCATGAAGGAATTCCTCCCTTATGGAGCTCCAAGGGAATATTGGAATTAAGGGATTTCCATGAGGAAATTCCTTCCTTAGAAATCTCCAATGGAATATTATAATTAAGGGAAATCCATGAGGGAATTCCTCCCTCAGAGATATCCAAGGGAATACTGGAATTAAGGGATTTCAATGAGGAAATTCCTTCCTTATTATTCTCCAATTGAGTATTATAATTAAGGGACATCCATGAGGAAATTCCTCTCTCAGAGATATCCGAGGGAATATTGGAATTAAGGGAAATCCATGAAGGAATTCCTCCCTCAGAGATATCCAAGGGAATATTGGAATTAAGGGATTTCCATGAGGAAATTCCTTCCTTAGAAATCTCCAATTGAATATTACAATTAAGGGAAATCCATGAAGGAATTCCTCCCTCATGGAGCTCCAAGGGAATATTGGAATTAAGGGATTTCCATGAGGGAATTCCTTCCTTAGAATTCTCCAACTGAATATTATAATTAAGGGATTTCCCTGAGGGAATTCCCGTCAGGGAGGTCCCCGGTGGGTGGGGAGGACCCGGACCCCACAGCGCGTCGCACACGCCATCCCCTCCTCGCTCTCCCGTCCCACCCGCGCTTCCCGCAGGAACCGGGAGCACCCCGAGAGCGCCACACTCACCCCCGTGCCCTGCGAGGAAGCCCCTGCTGCGAATGGCGGCGGTGGCGGCGACAGTGAGGGGCTATGGCGGGCGCCACCGGAACCTCTGCATCGGGCGGGTGGGGGCCGGGGGGGAGCGAAAAGCGGAGCGCAGCGGCGCGGGGCTCAGCCAATGGGAACGCGCAGCTGCGCGGGGCTCAGCCAATGGGAACGCGCAGCTGCGCGGGGCTCAGCCAATGGGAGCGCGCGCAGGGCGCAGGCGCGGAGCGGGGCCGGTGCCGCGCTGAGGGAGGTGCGTGAGGGGCCGGGGGGGCTCGGACGGAGCCGGGGGGGCTGGAGATGGAGCTTGGCGGGTGGAAATGGGGCTGAGGGGTCACAAATTGGGGCTGGGGTGGTCTCGGGCTGGGATCGGTGGGGTTTGGAACCGGGGTCTGGTGGGTCCGACCGGCGTGGGATGGGCTCGAACCGGGAATTGGGGAGGGTTTGGTGTTGGGGCATGGGGAGGGATCGAAGCGGGGCTGGGGCGGGTTTGGTGTTGGCCTGGGATGGGGGGAACCGGGGACTGGGGTGGTTCCGAACCGGGAACCGGGCACCGACCGGGCTTGGAGCCGGCCCTTGGGAGGACTTGGAACCCCCAGAACGGGGGGCTCCGATCCACGGCCGCGGTCTCGGAGCGGGGCCGGGACAGTTCCGAGCCGCGGTCTCGGAGCGGGGTTTGGGGAGGTTCCGAGCTGGGTCCGGGGCGGGGTTTGGGAGTGTTACAGATAAAAACGAGATCAAGCCGAATTAAATATGATTAAAATAAGCGATATTTATTTTGAGACCGAAACACGGTCCTCGATAGCCACAATCAAGGACAATGCCCAGGCCGGGGTCGGCATCGGGTGAACACACAATGATTGGAACTCTATCACTCCGAATCCCCAAATGTTCACAAACCCTTTGGTTACTCCAGTTTTTATACAGTTTTTATCCAGTTTTTCCTTGCCCGGAGCGGAGGTCTTTGCCTTCTCTTGTCCTTCAGCACGTTCGTGTAGTTTTCTTTCACCGCCTTGGGCTGGACAAAACCATATCCTGGGAGATGATGAATTTTGAGTGAAGGCAAGTTCAGGTTTACAGGAAGATGGAACTGAGATGTAACTTGCAGGTTTTGGTTTACTGGAAATGGGCATTCAGGTGTGTTTTTTTTGATGGCACTGATTACCTTAATTGTGGGTGTTTATCGGGCTCTTATCTTTTGGGTGTTCCCTGGGCAGAGCCATCTCCACCATGTGCATCTATTGCCTTGCTAACCCAGCTCTTCAGCTTTGTGTTGGAATTACAGTGTTGTGATTAAGCAATCCCTGTTCCTCCCTTTGCAGCTTTTGGTTTTGAAGTTTTTATTACTTTATACAGACATTGCTTATTCTACATTAATTTAAAACTTTACAAGAATTATTTTTTATTATATATTACGGGAGGATTTGGGGCTGAGCTCTGGGAATGGGGTTTGGGGGGCTCCCCAAATGGAGCCCGAGGGTGACAATTCAATCCTGGGCTGAGTCAAAGCTCGACCCGGGAGCTGGGTTGGGAAGTGGAGCAGGGAATTTATGGATAGGGAAGGGATGGTGTGGGCTGAAGGGATTTTGAGGATCTCCAGTAAATTCCTGGAAAACACAGAGCTGTGTGGAAGTGTGGCCATTGAGGGGTTGGAGAATTCCTGGGGGAGCTGGGAATGTTCATCCCTGAGCAAAGGAAGGACCTTGTGGCTCTGCACAACTCCCTGACAGGAGAGAGTTGGGAATTTGGGATCTGCTCCCAGGGAACAGGGACAGGAGGAGAGGGAGGGTTAGGTTGGATTTTGGGACAATTCCTTCCTGGAAAGGGATCAAAAAGAGCTGCCCAGGGAGATTTGGAGTGCCCACCCCTGGATGTCCAAGGAATTCCTGGAAGTGACACTCAGGGATCAGGCACAGCTTGAACTGGATGATCCTGGAGATCTTTCCCATCCTCAGGGATTTTAGGATGCAATCCTAAACTCAATCCCTGCTGCACAGCCCCCAGCCCCTCCCTCAGCCCTGCCCAAACTCTCCAGGTGAATTTAGAAACTCCAGAAGAGGATTTTCCTGGGGTTTAGCTCCAAACTCCTCAGGACTTTTGGGAATTAATTAACTCCCAGTTCCAGCACATCTGAGGGAGGCTCAGGTTGGACACCAGCAGGAATTTCCTCATGGAAAGGGTGGTCAGGCCTTGGAAGTGCCCAGGGAGGTTTGGAGTGCCCATCCCTGCAGGTGCCCAGGGAATTCCTGGATGTGGCACTCGGGCACAGCTTGGATTTGATGGCCTTGGAGAGCTTTTCCAAGCTCAGGGGTTCTGGAATTCTGAAATTCTGGAGGAGCCTGGCCCTGCAGTCAAAGGGGTTTGGGTGTTGTCCTGTAGCTTTGGGATTGGGAAAAATGGGGAATTTTCTGGGATTAGGGAAAGATCCTTCCAGTGCCTGAAGGGAGAGAGATTTGGGACAGGACACAGGGAATGGCTTCTTGCTGAGAAAGAGGAGATTTGTGTGGGATATTGGGAAGGAATTCCTGGCTGGGATGGAATTCCCAGAGAAGCTGGGGCTGCCCCTGGATCCCTGGAAATGTCCCAGGGCAGCTTGGGCCCACCTGGCAGAGGGAGGTGTCACTGCCCATGGAATGGGATGATCCTTAAGGTCCTTCCCAACCCAAAAATTCTCTGGGATTCTCTCTTCTTTGGGGTGAGGGAGGAGAAAAACTGGGAAAAAAGGAAGAAAAAAAGGATGGAAATCCTTGGCAGGAGGGAGGAATTTCAGAGGTGAGGCTTGGGAATGATATTGAGGAAGGAAAGAATGAGGTCAGGCTTGGATATTTAATGTTCTGGAGAATCCTAAATTTAGAATTTGTGGATTTAATAATCCTGGTATTGAGTCTTAATTAAAAAAGAGGGAGAGTGACAGGATTAGATTTATAAACTCATTTATTGAAGGTTGGTGGCTCCCAGGAGTTTGAAGCTCAGCATTTCCCAGATTTCTTTCTGGGAATAAACCACCCTGTGGAATTCTCAGCTGTGCAGGAGGAGAGATTAAAAAAAAGAAACAAGAAAAAGTGCAGGAGTGTTCTGGCCATCATTCCCAAGGGCAAGTGGGAAAAACTTGGGAATTCACCCAGGGATGCTGACAGCTCCTCATCCCTAATTAACTAATTAGTAATGCTCCCAGTTAATTGGGTGAGCTCACCAAAGGTGAATCAGCTCCTTTTTATGGAGGCAGCCACTGGATGATGTTGCAGGGAAAGAATTCCTGCAAAATCCCCATGATGCTGCTGGATGGAATTCCAGGATTTTGGGGCAGATGTGACCAAAAAAATCCAATTATTTCCTTAAAAAAGAGTGTGGATAATGGGAGAGTCCAGATCTGATCTGGGAACATTTTGGGGAGAAATAAAAGGAATTTCTTGTGGAATCATTGAATGAAGGATTGTGACATTCCCAGGTTTCCAAACCTATTCCTGAATTTCCAAAGCAGCAATTTGAGGTTTTTTATTTTATTTTTCTACCACTCCTGATTTTTCTCTGGATGTCAAATCCACATCTCCCTGTTCCTAATCCAGGGCTTGCTGTGGATGGAATTCCAGGATTTTGGGGCAGATGTTGTCAAAAAATCCAATTATTTCTTTAAAAAAGAGTGTGGATAATGGGAGAGTCCAGATCTGATCTGGGGACAAATTGTGAGGGACCATTTTGGGGAGAAATAAAAGGAATTTCTTGTGGAATATTTGGGATAGTGGAAGGTGTCCCTGCCCATGGCAGCTGGAAAAGGATGATCCTTAAAGATCCTTTCCTAAACCATTCCCTGATTTTATCCCAGAATCCAGGCTGGTTCCAATTTCCAATTGAAAATTCCAATTTCCAAAATTCAGGATATTTCTGACCACTGGTTTCCAAGAATTCTGACCATTCCCTTTTTTTAACACTGAGAGAAATCTTTTTCTCTTCTAACTGGAAATTGAAATTTCTTCTCTGAGAGAGAAGAATTCTCCAGATCTGTTGCTAATTAAAATACTATATTGAAAAAAAAAGACTGGATTTCATTCCCAACTGAATTTTTCCATGGAAAATTTGCCCTCAGGCACAGCAAGGAGCTGAGTAAAGGCTCAGAGCTCTCAGGTGAGTCAGGAATCACAAGACCAGAGGCACATCCAGGTATAAAAACCCTGGGAAGTGACAGCTCTGCCCTGCCAGGCCTTGGATTTCTTCCTTATGGAATAGAAATCCTGGATTTTTGAAAGGAATTTTCATTTTGGGAATAGCCTTCATTGTATTTTCCTTTACTTCAAGTTATTTTTGTTTAAACTTGGAAGAGAAAAAAAAAAACCCAGGGAAAAAATTCCACCCTGAGGGGGAAGATGCTCGCTGAGAATTCCAGGGATGCAAATCCAGGTAAGAAACTGGGGATAAGGCTCAGGAAGAGTTTATTTTAATTTATTATTAAATATAAATCCTTGATTTTCTAAGGAATTTTCATTTTGGGAGTAGTATCAGTTGTATTTTCTTTGGGAATTTTTTTTTTTGGTGAAAACTTGGGTTAAAAGTGCTGAGGGAAAAATTTTTCCCTGAATATTCCATAGATACAAATCCAGGTAAAAAACTTGGGATAAGGCTCAGGAAGGGTTTATTTTAATTTATTATTATTAAGTATTATTTATTATTATTAAGTGTAAATTCTTACTTTTAAAGGAATTTTTAATTTTGGGAACAGTCTCAGTTGTATTTTCTTTTGGAATTTTTTTTTTCCTTGGTGAAAACTTGGGATAAAAACACACGAAAAAAATTCTTCCTTGAGGATTCCATGGATAAGGCTCAGGAACAGTTTATTTTAATTTATAATTAGATACAAATCCTTGATTTTAAAGGAATTTTTAATTCTGGGAACAACCTCAGTTGTATTTTCCTTTGGAATTTTTTTCTTTGGTGAAAACTTGGGGTAAAAGTGCTGAGGGAAAAAATATTTTCCCTGAGGATTCCATGGATACAAATCCAGGTGAAAAACTTGGGATAAGGCTCAGGAAGGGTTTATTTTAATTTATTATTATTAAGTATTATTTATTATTATTAAGTGTAAATTCTTACTTTTAAAGGAATTTTTAATTTTGGGAACAGTCTCAGTTGTATTTTCTTTTGGAATTTTTTTTTTCCTTGGTGAAAACTTGGGATAAAAACACAGGAAAAAAATTCTTCCTTGAGGATTCCATGGATAAGGCTCAGGAAGAGTTTATTTTAATTTATAATTAGATATAAATCCTTGATTATGAAGGAATTTTTAATTTGGGAACAGCCTCAGTTGTATTTTCTTTTAGAATTTTTTTTTTCCTTGGTGAAAACTTGGGATAAAAATCCTGAGGGAAAAAAATTCTTCCCTGAGGATTCCATGGATAAGGCTCAGGAACAGTTTATTTAATTTATAATTAGATATAAGTCCTTGATTTTAAAGGAATTTTTAATTCTGGGAACAACCTCAGTTGTATTTTCCTTTGGAATTTTTTTCTTTGGTGAAAACTTGGGATAAAAATCCTGAGGGAAAAAATATTTTCCCTGAGGATTCCATGGATACAAATCCAAGTAAAAAACTTGGGATAAGGCTCAGGAAGGGTTTATTTTAATTTATTATTATTAAGTATTATTTATTATTATTAAGTGTAAATTCTTACTTTTAAAGGAATTTTTAATTTTGGGAACAGTCTCAGTTGTATTTTCTTTTGGAATTTTTTTTTCCTTGGTGAAAACTTGGGATAAAAACACAGGAAAAAAATTCTTCCTTGAGGATTCCATGGATAAGGCTCAGGAACAGTTTATTTAATTTATAATTAGATATAAGTCCTTGATTTTAAAGGAATTTTTAATTCTGGGAACAGCCTCAGTTGTATTTTCCTTTGGAATTTTTTTCTTTGGTGAAAACTTGGGATAAAAATACTGAGGGAAAAATATTTTCCCTGAGGATTCCATGGATACAAATCCAAGTAAAAAACTTGGGATAAGGCTCAGGAAGAGTTTATTTTAATTTATAATTAGATATAAGTCCTTGATTTAAAAGGAATTTTTAATTCTGGGAACAACCTCAGTTGTATTTTCCTTTGGAATTTTTTTCCTTGCTGAAAACTTGACTCCTTTAAATCTGATTTTTGTGGGATTTTCCTCCCTCTCTTTTCCCACAATTTTCTCCAGGGTTGTGGATTTATTGGATCTAAAGAGGTGGAGAATTTTCACTTGAAATTCCAATTTTTTGTCTATTTATGGCTGATTTTTTTTTCCATTTCATCTCTAAAATTAATGATGAAAAAAAGTTACTAAAAATCCATGGAAATAAGAGATGGAAACTAAATAAAAGTGTTTTATTGGGGTATAGCATTGACTAATTCTTAATTATATTGAAGTTTTGAGTGTATTTAATTAAAATAAATAATTTAAAAATATCTATCTTGAAAATATTTATTAAAAAAATATTAAAATAATTAATAATGACAAAATCTCTGAAATTGGACTTTTTAAGGAACTAATGATGCAGCAACCTGGGAGATCTCAGTGTGGGATCAGGAATTCAGAATTTCTGAAGAAGGAATTTTTTTTGTTTTCATGGGAATTTCTCAACTATTCTGGTCTGGAATTAAGGAGGATAATTAAGATCTCATTAATGAATTCACAGTTGAAGCAGCTCCTGGGCTGGGATGAATCCATGAAATCCCAAAATCTTGGAGATGATGATGTAGCAATGAAATCCCAGTGATGTCATCAGCATTCCCAAAAAATTTGGGATGTAACTTCTGGAATTGTGGAGAGAAGCCATTCCAGGGGTTTGGAATTGCCCATCCCAAAATCTGATTTGAGGTGGTGGATTTTTTTTTTTTTTTTTTTTTTTTTAATTTTTCTACCAGAATTCCAGGTTCTGCTTGGATTTATAATTTTTGGGATCATTTGGGAAAGTCTCTCTGGGAACCTGGAGGGGAGGTCTGAGAGTGTGATAATTCCTGGGAGAATACTGGGAAGTTTTTGGGGAATACTGGGAAATTTCTGAAGGAATACTGGAAATTCCTGAGGAATACTGGAAATTTCTGGGGAATATTGGGAATTGCTGGGGAATATTGGGATTTCTTGGGGAATATTGAGAATTTCTGGAGAATATTGGAAGTTCCTGAGGAATACTGGGAATTCCTGAGGAATATTGAGAATTTCTGGGGAGTACTGGGAATTCCTGGGGAATATTGGGAATTCCTGAGGAATACTGGGAATTCCTAGAAATGTTGAGAATTCCTGGGGAATTTTGGGAATTCCTGGAGCATACTGACAATTCCTGGGGAATACTAGGATTTCCTGGAGAGTTCTGGGATTTTTTGGAAAATACTGAGATTTCCTAGGAATATTGGGAATTCCTGGGGAATATTGAGAATTCCTGGAGAACATTGGGAATTCCTGGGGAATACTGGGATTTCGTAGAAATGTTGAGAATTCCTGGGGAATATTGTCAATTTTTGAGGAATATTGTCAATTTTTGAGGAATATTGTCAATTTTTGAGGAAATATTGACAATTCTTGAGAAATATTGACAATTCTTGAGGAAATATTGACAATTCTTGAGGAATATTGACAATTCTTGGGGAATATTGACAATTTTTGAGGGAATATTGACAATTTTTGAGGAAATACTGACAATTTTTGAGGAAATATTGACAATTTTTGAGGAAATATTGACAATTTTTGAGGAAATATTGACAATTTTTGAGGAATATTGACAATTCTTGAGGAATATTGACAATTCTTGGGGAATATTGACAATTCTTGAGGAATATTGACAATTCTTGGGGAATATTGACAATTCTTGGGGATTATTGACAATTCTTGGGGATTATTGACAATTCTTGGGGATTATTGACAATTCTTGGGGAATATTGACAATTCTTGGGGAATATTGACAATTCTTGAGGAATATGGACAATTCTTGGGGAATATGGACAATTCTTGAGGAATATTGACAACAATTCTTGAGGAATATTGACAATTCTTAAGGAATATTGACAATTCTTGAGGAATATTGACAATTCTTGGGGAATATTGACAATTTTTGAGGGAATATTGACAATTTTTGAGGGAATATTGACAATTTTTGAGGGAATATTGACAATTTTTGAGGGAATATTGACAATTTTTGAGGGAATATTGACAATTTTTGAGGAAATATTGACAATTTTTGAGGAAATATTGACAATTTTTGAGGAAATATTGACAATTTTTGAGGAAATATTGACAATTTTTGAGGAAATATTGACAATTTTTGAGGAAATATTGACAATTTTTGAGGAAATATTGACAATTTTTGAGGAATATTGACAATTCTTAAGGAATATTGACAAATCCTGGAGAACTCCTGAAATGTGCTTAACATGCCTGGGTGTTGATTTGCCAGAGGGTAAGGGGATGGAGCAGGGATTTATAAAGAAGGATGAGCTGGAATTTTGGGATATCCTGGAATTTCCTCAGTACCTCTTGATGTATGTGAAGCCAAGATGAGCTGGGAATGGGAATATTCCAATAAATGAATGGAATTATTGAGAAAATACAATGATGCTGATGGGCTTTTCCAGAGCACAGATATTCCTGTGGTTCAAAATTCCAGAAGAATTTTGAGAAGAGCTGGGATCCAGCCATGGCTGGCATGAATTCCTGTGTGTTAATTAGGAATTCCTGCTTTTTTAGTGTCTCCCACTGGTTTGGAGAGTGTTTCCCTGGGAGAGGAGTTTGGGAAGAGCGAGCTGATGAACGAGGACATCCGGATCCACTCCTGGCCCTGCTCCTACTACCTGGACAGCAGCAAGCAATGGATCCCTGGGAAGCTCTGCCTGACTCCTCTTTCCATCCAGTTCAGAGCTGACAAAACAGGAGAGCTCCTGGTGGATTTCCATCTTTCTGGCATCAGCGAGATCAAGAAGGAATCTTCCCATTTAATTTTCAGCTCTCTCACCATCCTGGAGAAGGGCACCAAGCACTGGTTCAGCTCCCTGCAGCCCAACAGGAATGTGGTGTTCAACATCCTGGAGCATTTCTGGAGGGAGCAGCTGGTGTCCAGGCAGGAGGCTGGAGCAGGAGCAGCCTTGGAATCCAGCAAGGGCAAGGAATTAACAGGGATGTTGGAGGGATCCCAAAAACGCCTGGAGGACACGGCCAAGGTGCTGCATTCCCAGGGGGAGCAGTTTGATAACATCATGAGGGGGCTCCACAAAATCGAGGGGGACATGGATGTGGCTGACAGGTATGGGATGGGAATGGTTGGGTGGGCTTGGAATTTTTGTGGGAAATGAAACTGTGGAATTTTGACTGAGCAGCTCCATGAGGAAAGGATGAGGGAGTTGGGAATGTTCAGCATGGAGAAGATCCAGGAGAGCTCAGAGCTCCTGAAGGGGCTCCAGGAGAGCTGGAGAGGGGCTGGGGCCAAGGGATGGAGGGACAGGACACAGGGAATGGCTCCCACTGGTTAGATGGGATACTGGGAATTGGGAATTCCCAGAGCAGCTGTGGCTGCCCCTGGATCCCTGGAATTTCCCAAGGCCAGCCTGGGGCAGTGGGAGATCCCTGCCCATGGAATGGGATCATCCTTAGGATCCCTTCCATCCCAGCCTTTGGTGCCCATGGGCTCAGGGAATTTGGGAATTCAGCTCTGGGAATTCAGGAGTCCTTCCTCCCAGCCATGCCCTGCTCCATAGGAATAAAAATCAGGATAAGTGGGGCTGAGCAGTGTCTGTGTGTCCCTCCTGCTGCCATTCCTGGGGAATCCAGAGCTCTGCCTGCTCCTTTCCCAAATTCTTTCTTTCCCACCTTTTTTTCCTGCTTTTTTCCCCCCACTTTTTTCTCCACCATTTTTGTTTCCCTCTGTTCTTTCCTTGCCCTTTTTTTTCCCTTTCCTGCCTCTTTTTTCCCCCACAACTTCCTGGAAAACCTTTGCCTTGATTTTCTAGCAATATCCCCAAGCCTTTAAAAAACTTTGGATTTATTAGGAAAGAAGCTGAAATTGGCAATTTTGGATAAACTCGTGGTGGGATTGGAATATCCCAATATTCCAACAGCCAGGGAAAAGCAGGAATTGTCAGGAGTGGGAGCAGCCAGGGCTCCTTGGGAATATTTTTGCCAAGTGTTTTCCTTATCTTTGAGCTCTGTGGATAAAATTCCAGCAGGAATGAGGGGAATGCAGGCCCTGGAGTGTGAGGGGAGGAAAGAAATGGGAAAGGACTTGGAATTCCACAGATTCAAGGGCAGCTAAACATTACCCAGCTCAGAGCTCCAGCAGAAAATTCCAGAGGGCTCTTCCCAGTTTTTATTGAATTTAAGGAGCAGGGAATTCCTGAGGGTTTTAATGGACTTTAAAACAGGGAATTGAAACAGAATTAAATTGGGATTTTAAGGATATTAGTGTTGGTTCTCTATTGGGGAAAAAAAACAGGAATATTTTCCTTTGTCCTTGGAGCAGGAGCTGAACTTGAAATTCCAGCCCCTGGTTCCCTTCCCTGTTTGCTGGGAATGTTTTCCTTAGGGAGCTGCAGCAACACTGATGGGAAGGTGGAGCCAGGACATTTCTGGGAAGTTTCTGCTGGATTTTGGAGCCTCCACCTGGAATTTTTAGTGTTTTATCTGGGAATTTGGGTGTGGAGCAAAGGAAAAAGTGAGGAGGTGAAGGAAAAGGAGCAGGAAAAGGCCTTGGAAGTGATGATGGATGGGCAGGAGTGGGAATATTGAGGAGCAGACATGTGGGAATGGACCTGGAAAAATCCAGTTCCTTCCCTCCCAGCTGGAATTCTGGGAGTTTTCCCAATGGATTCTGAGGAGAAAGTAGGATTGTAACTGGCTGGATTCTGGGAGTTTTCCCAATGGATTCTGAGAAGGAGTGGAGTTTGAACTGGTTGGATCCTGGGAGTTTTCCCAGTGGATTCTGAGGAGAAAGTAGGATTGTAACTGGCTGATTCTGGGAGTTTTCCCAGTGGATTCTGAGGAGAAAATAGGATTGTAACTGGCTGGATTCTGGGAGTTTTCCCAATGGATTCTGAGGAGAAGGTGAGATTTGAACTGATTAGATCCTGGGAGTTTTCCCAATGGATTCTGAGGAGAAAGTAGGATTGTAACTGGTTGATTCTGGGAATTTTCCCAGTGGATTCTGAGGAGGAAAGTAGGATTTGTAACTGGTTTAGATCCTGGGAGTTTTTCCCAGTGGATTTTGAGGAGAAGATGGAATTTGAACTGGCTGGATCTTGGGTAACTGAGGATGGGTTTGAGGAGGGAATAACAGGCTGGATTTGGGATTAAGGAATTTCCATGTCTGTGAGAATTTTCTTGGAGCTGCTGGAATACCCAGAGCTTTTCCCTCTCCAAACCCTCTCTTCCTTCTTCCAGGCTGCTGACAGAGCTGGAATCTCCTTCCTGGTGGCCCTTCAGCACCAAACTCTGGAAAACCCCTCTGGAATGGAAACCGAAGGAACCCCCGGCAGCCGCCGATCCCAAAAAAGAGGAAGAAATCCTGCTGCGAATCCCCGTGATCATCACCCACAGGACAGATTCCAACTGCAAACCAGGCAAGCTCACCCTGCTGCCCTCAGGCCTGGAGATCAGGGATTGCAATTCCCAGCTGCTGCAGCGCTTTGAGTGCCGGGAGGTGGATGACATCCGGGTGCACAGCCCCTACGAGATCAGCGTGCGGCAGCGCTTCATCGGCAGGCCCGACCGCTGCTTCCGGCTGCTGGCGGCGCGCATGCCCGAGGCCATCCCCCTCCTGCAGCTGCGCTTCAGCAGCAAAATGCAGTTCTTGGAGGATGCTCTCGGCTTTGCTGGAGCCAGGAAATCTCCACAGGCCGATTTGGGAGCTTCCATCTGGCAGGCAGGTGGGTGGCAGGGAATTCCAGAGGTTTCCAGGTGTTTTCCAGGGAGTATTTCAGAGGCAAATCGTCCCTGGTGAGGAGAAATCCAAGGAATCAACTCCTGGTGCTGGTTTTTCTGGAGTTAATTCCCAGCTGGAAAGGAATTTGCAATATTTAATAGCTAATATCCTGTAATTAATATCCAACCTCCAGATTTAATATCCAGCATCCCATATTCAGCATTTAATATCCAGCATCCCACATCCAGTATTTAATATCCATTATCCCATATCCAGTATTAATATCCAGCATCCCACATCCAGTATTTAATATCCAGCATCCCATATCCAGTATTAATATCCATTATCCCATATCCAGTGTTTAATATCCAGCACCCTATATCCAGCATCCCATATCCAGTATTTAATATCCCATATCCAACATCCAGTATTCAGTATCCAATATCCCATAGCACATATCCAGTGTCTAATATCCCACATCTAATCCTATATCAAATATTCCATATTTAATAAATATCCCATATCCAGTATTTAATATCCAGTATCCCATATCCAGTATTTAATATGCCATATCCAACATCCAATATTCAATATCCAATATCCCATATAACATATCCAGTATTTAATATCTCACATCCAATCCTATATCAAATATCCCATATTTAATAAATATCCCATATCCAGTATCCCATATCCAGTATTTAATATCCCACATCCAATCCTATATCAAATATCCCATATTTAATAAATATCCCATATCCAGTCACATATCTAATATCCCTTATCCAATATTTAATAATCAATATCCCATATCTGATATTACATATCCAATAATTATTATCCAGTATCCCATCATCAGCATTTAATAAGCAATATCCAGTATCCCATATCCAATATTTAATATCCCACATCCAATATCCCATATCCAGTATCATATATTTAATAAATATCCCATATCCAGTGTCCCATATCCAATATTTAGTAATCAATATCCTATATCTGATGTCCCATATCCAATATCCAGTATCCCATATTCCAAATCCAGTGTTTAATATCCTACATTCAATATCTCATATTTAATAAATATCTCATGTCCAGTGTTCTATATCCAATTTTCTATATCCAATATTTAATAAATATCCCATGTTTAATATCCAACATTCAATATTCAGTGTCCCATATCCAATAATTAATAATTAACAGCCCATATTCAGTAATTAATAAACAACATTGAGTATCCCATATTTAATATCCAGTATCCCACATCCCATATTTACTATTCCATGTGCAATTTCCAATATCCCATAATTAATAATCAGTATACCATATTTAATATCCCATATCTCCTAATTAATGACCAACATCCAATATCCCAATCCAATATCCCATATTTATATTAAAACTTTAATTCCCTCAAATCCTGAAAATTCACCCCAAATACCCTGGAAATCTTTAATCAAAACCTGGGATAAAAAACCTGATTTTCCCAGATTAAAAATCCAGGGTTTTGATATTAGAGAAGTTCAGGTGTTGAAATTTTAGAGATTTTGGAATAATTTGAAGAAAACTTTAGAAATTGAAAATTCCCAACAAGAAAATTGACATTCCCTACTATTAATCCTAAAATTCCAGCATGGGTTGGTTTTTTTAACCCAACCTTGGGAATTTTGGAATTTATTCCTCCCAACATCCCTGAATCCTTTTTTTTTTTTTTTTTTTTTTTTACTGACCTTTAATCCCAAAGGAGCAAACCAAAGATGGATTCAGTGCCAAAAAAACAACTTGGAAAATTAGAATAAATTAATAAATCCACCCACTTCCCTGCTGGAATTCCATATCCTGTTATTGAGGAATATCCCAGCTTGGAAAAGCTGCTTTATTTTTTTAGGAAGTGAATTTTGGCCTCTGGAATTCCAGCACAACAACTCCAAGGAAAAACAACCTGCTGGCTTCCTGTTATTCCAAATCCTGATGGAATTCCAGAAAATAATTGGATTTTACTCTCCTTCCCTGTTGAATTTGGAAAAGTTTGGGGAGCAGAGGGGAGGTGATGGAAATCCTGACTTTTCCAGGTTTTTTTTGTTTGTGTTTTCCTTGGATTTGTTGCTGTTCCCATTCTGCCACAAGGTGGCACTCACGGACTGTGTGAGATCTTTTGGGATTTTTCCATGGAAAACTGATTTTTTTCCTGATTTTTTTTCCATTTTTCTCAAATCAGGAGGTAAAAAACCCCATTTTTTTTTCTGTGCCTGTCTCTCTGTTTTCCAATAAGGAATTGATCCAGGGATTTTTAGGATAAATATCCCTGCAAGACATGGGAGTGTCTCAGAAAATTCTGAATTTTCCCTCAAAACTGGCACAATCCCACCTGAATCCTTTGTTTACACCAATCCTGCCCTCAGTTTATTCAGAAATCTATCAAATTAAATTCCCAAAAAAGTCAATTTTGGCTCCATTCCATGTGGAAAAAAAATTTAGGTATTATGTGGAATTATTTTTAGCTGCTTTACACTTTTTTTTTTAAGTAAATGTTGAAATTTTGGAACAGCCTTTATCCAATTTTATCCCAAAAAACAGCTGAGAGTTTCCCAGGATAAAAAAGCTGGATTCAAATCCTGAATTCCACCTTCAGAGGAATCATTTAGGGGAACTTAATCCTGATATTCCCAGATTTTTATCCCTGGAGAGGATGAATTTTCCCTGCTTATCCCTGAGAAAAAATTCCCTGATTATTTTGATTTCCTAGGAATTCCTGGAAAAATTGGATGTTTTTTTTGTCTTTGATTTAAATGATCCCAAATATTCCTGATTTAGTTTTATGCCTAAAAAAAAATCCTGGAATTCCAGCTCTCCTTCCTCATCCCTTTTTTTTTGCTGGCCCTTTGGCATTCCCATATTTTCTTCCTTATTCCAGGAATTATTCCTGTCCTGTGGGATGAATGAGGGGTGGAAATGATGATTAATTGATTTTCATGGAATAATTAACAGGTGGCTGTTGGTGACCATTGGAAATTTTGTCATTTCCCACTTCTCCTGAGGAAAATTAGGGAATTTTTCCAATTTCCAATTCTGAATTCCCAATAAACAGTGCCTGGCTTTGTCCCCTTTGGAAAACAAAAACAAGGAATAACTTCCTTGTTTTCCACTTGGATGGAAGCAGAATCCAGGGATGATCAGATCATTGGATAATCCCAAGGATTCAGAATTTGTAGGAATTCTCAAGAGGGATTTAGGGTTTGGTGCTTCTGGGGCAGCTTTTCCCAGGGAAGAGTGGTTGGGATATTGGGAAGGAATTCCTGGCTGGGCTGGAATTCCCAGAGAAGCTGATCCAAGGAAGGTTTGGGATAGTGGGAAGTGTGGGATGGGATCATCCTTAAGGTGCATCCCAACCCAAATCCTGGGATAATCCTGAATTTTTCTGGGAATGTGCTGCTCTGATGAATCCCCACATGCCAAATATTCCCATTTCCCTGGAATAAAAAATCCTCTCCTGGCAACTGGCCCACATCCAGGAGAGAAATTGTAAGGAATACACTTTGAATATTCCCAGAAAAACAGAATTTGATGAGAAAAATTGGATTCTGAGCCCTCCCACCGAAAATTCCACAACGATCCTTAAGAATTCCATGAGCGACAATTCCATTCTCCGACTTTTTCCAACATTTCCAAGGATCCAGGAGCTTCTCTGGGAATGCTGAAGCCTCCCCTCCTTTCCAGGCAGGAATTTTTCCTTAATATCCAAGCAGGGCAAAGGTGGCTGAGCATGGAATTTCTCTGGCAGCCAGTGGATTCCTGGGAGCGACGGCAAATCCCGGAATTCCGGCGGGAAGCGCCGAAGGGACGGACCCGGAACAGGCACAGCTGCAGAAAGTTTCCCAGGAAGAAGCCAAGGAGCTCAGACAGGTAAAAATCAGATTAAAATTTCTGGATAAATAATCATTGAATTCATTAAATTAATCATTAAATTTCATTGCTTTCATCAATTATTCCTGCTAATTAATTTCCATGGGAATATTTGAAATATTTCTCAACCCCGGGGTGAAAATTGCCAGAGAATTTTTAATTAGGGTTTTCATTTTTTTTAAATACAAATCAAGGATGGATTGATTGGAATGTGACCTCTGGAAAATGCTGATTTAAGCAATTTTATCATTTTCCAGCTTTTTTTGGATTTTCTCACTGGTGTCTTACTCCAGAAAAATTCACAAAATATTCCATGAACACACAGAGGGAATTTTGAGTTAGGAATAAATGTGGAATTCAGTAAAGGAATGAATTTTCCCTGAGATTTCAATGGAAAAAAAATCAATATTTCAAGGAATCAGGTCGGGTATTTTTCCTGAAATGGCTTTTTAAGGAATTTCTCTCACAGAACTTTAAGGGAAAAATTCCTCTTTTGAATTTTTTCAAACATTTTATTTTTTTTCTGAATTCTTTGCTAATTCAGTTGCCTGCAGTTTTCCAGCTATTTTATTATGTTATATGGTATTTTATGTTTATTTAATTTAATTTTAATTTTATTTCTATTTTTAAATTTAATTGTTAAAATTTATTTTAATTTATTTTATTTCATTCTATTTCATTTTTATTTTGTTATTTTATCTTTATTTTTATTTTAATGTCATTTATGTTATTGCATTGTATTACATGGTATTGGATTTTCATTTCATTTTCTTTTTATATTTTTAATTTTATTTTTATTACCTTTCAATTTTATTTTGTGTTTTATTTTACTTTTTGTTATTTTATTTTTAAACTATTTTTATTCTGAAAAAAAATTATTTTATTTTTATTTTTTATATTTTATTTCCTTTACAAAATTTAATTTTGTTTTAATTCATTTTAATCTTATTTTACTTTATTTTAGTTTTATTATTTTATGTTTATTTATTTATTTTTATTTATGTTTTTTACGTTTTTTACATTTTACTTTTGCTATTTTTAAAATTTAATTATTTTTATTTTAAAAAAAGATATTTAATTTTAAATTTTATTGATTTGATTTTAATTTATTTTTTATTTTATTTTATTTTTTTTTTATAATGGGCAAAATATCCTGCCAGAGGACAGGGCTGGATGGGATATTGGGAAGGAATTTCCCAGAGCAGCTGTGGCTGCCCTGGAATGTCCAAGGCCAGCAGGCTGGTGGGAGGTGTCCCTGCCATGGAATGGGATCACCCCTAAGATCCTTCCAGCCCAACTTCAGGGATACAAATCGGTGCCACTCCCCTCCCTGGCAGATCCTGCAGAAGCTGAAGGGGCTGGCGCTGGAGACGGAGGCGGAGCTGGAGAGGCAGGACGAGGCCCTGGACTGCATCGGCAGCTCGGCGGATCGCGCCACGCTCACCATCGAGCGGCAGAACCGGCGCATGCGGCGCCTGACGTAACCCCGGGGCTGGCTGCTCCAGAGACACTGTGGGAGGGCTTGGGGGTCAGGTTTGCAAAATGGCAGTGCTGGGGTGAGTTCCTGAGAGGGGTGAAGTGGTGCCAGGACATGGATTCGTGGTTGGATCTTGGGTCATGCTTGGATCTTGGGTCATGTTGGATCTTGGGTCATGTTGGATCTTGGGTCATGCTTGGATCTTGGATGGGGTTTGGCTCTTGGATGATGGTAGGATCTTGGATGGTTGGATGATGGTTGGATTTTGGGTGGTTGGATGATGGTTGGATTTTGGATGGTTGGATGATGGTTGGATCTTGGATGGTTGGATGATGGTTGGATCTTGGATGGTTGGATCGTGGTTGGATCTTGGTTGGATCTGGGACAGTTGGATCTTGGATGATGGTTGGATCTTGGATGGGGTTTGGCTCTTGGATGATGGTTGGATCTTGGATGGTTGGATGATGGTTGGATCGTGGTTGGATCTTGGATGGTTGGATCATGGTTGGATCTTGGATGGTTGGATCATGGTTGGATCTTGGATCTTGGTTGGATCTGGGACGGTTGGATCTTAGTTCATGCTTAGATCTTGGATGGTTGGACCTTTGATGAGGTTTGGATCTTGGATGATGGTTGGATCTTGGAATGTGGTTGGATCTTGGATGAAGTTTGGATCTTGGATGAAGTTTGGATCTTGGATGAGATTTGGATCTTGGATCACGGTTGTACCTTGGATGGTGTTTGGATCTTGGGTGATGGTTGGATCTTGAATGAGGGTTGGGTCTTGGTCATGGTTGGGTCTTGGATGGTTGAATCTTGGATAGTTGGATCTTGGCTCATGCTTGGATCTTGGTCCATACTTGGATTTTGGATGAAGTTTGGATCTTGGGTGGTTGGATCTTGGCTCATAATTGGATCTTGGATGAGATTTGGATCGTGGATCACAGTTGTACCTTGAATGATGGTTGGACCTTGGAAGAGGTTTGGACCTTGGAAGAGGTTTGGACCTTGGTTCATGGTTGGATCTTGGGTGAGATTTGAATCTTGGACCATGGTTGGATCTTGGACCATGGTTGGATCTTGGACGGTTGAATTTTGGATGAGCTTTGGATCTTGGATAATGTTTGGATCTTAGATCATGGCTGAACCTTGGATGAGCTTTGGAACCTTTTTTTGATGGAAAGATCCAAATTTCCAGTCAGGATGAAACAGAACTCGTGGATTCTCCACTGCAAAACCTGTAAATAGGAAGGGATGTGACAAAACCTGACTTAATTTAATTAATTCATTAATTAATGTGCTTTTTCATGTTGCTGCTTTCCAACCCATGAATTCCCTCTCCAGCTCTTTCCCTGAAATCCTTCAGAGCTGATCCTGGTTTTTTTATTTATTTGCACTTTGTGGTGATGAAACATTTCAAGGCTTTTCCAGAATTCCTTAAAAAAAGGGAATATTTCAATTAAAGTCTGAAATTTCTTGAGAGCAGATTCCCCCTCCTAAATTATTGATATTCCATAGGAAAAATTCCCATTTCATCAATCCCAGCCTTTTCCAGTTGTTTTACCTCCAAGGAGCTGTTATAAAATATCTTTTCTTAATTATTTTTTTTAATTTTAATTTAAATATTTTTAGTGTCACTTTCAAATCCAACACTTGCTGTGCAATATTTTTCAACAGTGAACCTTCAAATCCTTGAATTGAGTGGGAATTTTTCCCATTTTTTTGGAATCCAGCTGAATTTTGGCAGAAAAAGACACCAAACCACATCAAGGGTGTTGCTTGCAAGGTTTGTATTCCTTCATCTTAGTTAGGACTGGAATAAAAATTATTCCAGGTTTTTCCTGGCATGCACTTTATTGGAAAATCCAGTGATAATTTCATATCCATCCATTTTTTTCCTGGGAATAAAATCCTCTCAGAGCTTCTCCTGTTGTATCCCACCCCCAAATTGCTGCTGCTTTGCTCAGAGGGGAAAAGAAACTTCCCACACCTCATTTTTCCATGGATTTCCTGGTGGATTTTGCACCAAATCCGTGTTTGTTGAGGCTGGGATGGGATCTGGGAGTGGGATGAGCCCACCCCAGAATTCCCAAAAGGAAATCTTTTGGATTGGAGTGGTTTTTTTGAGTGTTCTTTGTGCCATATTTTTTTATTTTATGGGGTTTTAGCTCTGACTCATTATTTTGTGGGTTGTGTTGAGTCCAACATATCCCAAAAAAATCGGAATATTCCTTGGAAAACCCATCCTGGAGCTGTACATTGGCTGAATTCCATGTACCAGAAGGATTTTCCACCTGTAATTCCTTCTTATTAAATCTCTTGGAATTGTGATTTTCTCTCCTGTCTTCACTTGGCTGGGAATTTTTGGGAAAAATGAAAAATCCATCCCTGTTTTCCTGTGGAATGGGATTTCATGGATCCTCTGGAGGGTTGGGGTTTAGGATGGGTTTATTTGGGGTTAAAAATATGGAAAATATTCCCTGCTGGGAGGTGGCCTTGGATGAGCTTTAAGCTTCCAACCCAAACCATTCCAGAATTCCATGATCTTTGGTGAGGCTGGGAAGAGTGGCTGATATTCCAGAGGAGCCTCCAAATCCTGGAAAATTGGATCCTCATGGATTTAACAAGAAGAAATCCTGCCCTGGGGAGGAGCAATCCTGGGAATTGGGAACAGCCAGCTGGAAAACAGGAGCTGGATGGAATTCCCAAATGGATTGGGTTGGAAGGGATTTTTTAGGATCATCCATGGACACTTTCCAATATCCCAGTTTGCTCCAAGTTCTTTTTTCCATGAGAGGGGGATTGGAATGGGATGTTCCTTAAAATTCCTTCCATCCCAAACATTCTGGGATTTTCTGGGATTCTTTGTGCTATATCCTCATTCCTTTTGTTGGCTGGAAAACCCAAACTCTGTTGGAATCCCACACCTGTTCCTGCAGGTGTAGAAATTCCACAGGGGAATCCCAAAAATTCCCATCTGCTGCTGGATTTGAGGGATTCCAAGTGGGAATTCCCTGTCCCAAGTGAGAAATGTGGAAACAGAACCCAAAATTGAGATTCTGGTGACCTCAGGAATGGCTCCCTCTGGAACAACCTGGATCATCAAAGGATCCTGGAGATTCCTGGATTTGGGAATTCTCTCTTATCCAATCCTCTCCAGAGCCTTTCCAGCTCCTGGAGTTGAGTCAAGCTTGGAAAACTCATCCCAAAAAAGAGAGGAAACATCTTGGGAGCTGCTGCTGTTGTATCCCAGAGAGTGAAATTCCACAATCCCAGTGCCAGCCATGCTCTGTGTCCTTAGGGCTGCTGCTTTTTCCACACTTTTTATGGATTGCTGCTTCCAAGCACAGCAAATTCCCAGAGGGAGAAAAATCCTGTTCCAGGTTGGGTTTGGCTCCTCCAGGGCCCTTTGGCCTCGTTTTTCTGCTTTATTACAGCAAATGCCCACGGGATGTTTTTTGGGAGAGCCATTAGGGAAAGGAGGGATGAAGGGAGGGCAGAAAAAAAAAAGGAAAAACTCCTGAAATGCATCGTTTTCCACCTTTTCATAAAAAAATGTTGGGAAAACTTAAGCTCATAAACACCCCTGGAGAATAGGGTGAGGTTTTCCCCCCTCTCTCCTTGGCTGTAACCACAGTTGGGGATTTTTATTTTTTTTTAATCCATGGAAATAATGGGAAAAAAAAAATCCTGTTCCAATTTACAAGGAAATACCTTGGGCCAAATTCCTTAAAAAAATCAAGAAGAAAAGGGAAGGAAGGCTCGTGGGAATATGGATATGGCTGGATGGGGAATGGGAGTGTGGATTTGGAATTCAGATTCTGCTGTTCCTGTTTGTGGAGAACAGAATTCCAGGATGGATTGGATGGGAAGGGACCTTAAGGATGATCCCATTCCATGGGCAGGGACCTCCCACTGTCCCAGAGTGCTGCAAGTGTCCAGCCTGGCCTTGGGCACTTCAGGGATCAGGGGCAGCCACAGCTGCTCTGGGAATTCCATCCCAGCCAGGAATCCCCAATTCCCAATATCCCAATATCCATCCATCCATCCCTCTGGCACTGGGAGCCATTCCCTGGGTCCCTGTTCCTGAGGCTCAGAATTCCTGTGGCATCTCCTGACACACCCAAGACCCTCCAACACTGGGTAAGAACATGGGAATTTAGGAAAACCTCAGGAAAAACTTTCCTGGCATGAATAACAGCTCTGCTGTCACCTGAAGTACAGGTGGGAGGGCAGAGCTGCTCCTGGCAGGAAATGGAGAGGGAGAAAAGAGCAGGGAAGAGAGTTTGATCTCTTCTCTTCTCTTCTCTTCTCTTCTCTTCTCTTCTCTTCTCTTCTCTTCTCTTCTCTTCTCTTCTCTTCTCTTCTCTTCTCTTCTCTTCTCTTCTCTTCTCTTCTCTTCTCTTCTCTTCTCTTCTCTTCTCTTCTCTTCTCTTCTCTTCTCTTCTCTTCTCTTCTCTTCTCTTCTCTTCTCTTCTCTTCTCTTCTCTTCTCTTCTCTTCTCTTCTCTTCTCTTCTCTTCTCTTCTCTTCTCTTCTCTTCTCTTCTCTTCTCTTCTCTTCTCTTCTTCCCCTTCCCCTCCCCTCCCTTCCCTTTTCTCTTCCCTTTTTCTCTTCTCTCTTCCCTTCCCTTTTCTCTTCCCTTTTTCTCTTCTCTCTTCCCTTCCCTTTTCTCTTCCCTTTTTCTCTTCTCTCTTCCCTTCCCTTTTCTCTTCCCTTTTTCTCTTCTCTCTTCCCTTCCCTTTTCTCTTCCCTTTTTCTCTTCTCTCTTCCCTTCCCTTCCCTCTTCCCTTTTTCTCTTCTCTTTTTTTTTTTGTTTTCCTGGTGCCTCCTTTCCCTTTGCCCTTTTTCCCAATGGAGAATGTGGGTGCTGGGATGAGCTCTGGCAGAGGGAAAGCAGCCCGGGGAGATGATCTGGGTTTGGTAAAAGCTTTTGTCAATGCTCCTCGTTATCTGTGTGGGATGGGATTGATCCAGGGTTTCATCCTGCCCTCGTGGATGCTTTTCCTTCGGGTTTAAAAGATCAGGAGGAGCTGGTGACTCCCTGGATCAGGGCCAGGTGAGGCCAAGTTTGGACTTTTTGGGAAGGTTGGAGGTGAGGAAAATCCAGGATCACAGAGAAAATGTCAGCTACCAACCACTGGAGCTGTTGGGAAGGGGAAAATCCACACTGGGACACTACCCATTATCCCAGGAGATCCAAATCCATCCAACCTGGCCTTGGACACTTCCAGGGATCCAGGGGCAGCCACAGCTGCTCTGGGAATTCCATCCCAGCCAGGAATTCCTTCCCAATATCCCATCTAAACTTCCCCTCTGGCACTGGGAATCCATTCCCTGGGTCCTGTCCCTCCATCCCTTGTCCAAAGTCTCTCTCCATGTTTCCTGCAGCTCCTCCAGGTCCTGGAAGGTCACACTGAGGTCACCCCAGAGCTTCTCCTCTCCAGCTGAACATTCCCAGCTCTCCCAGCCTTTCCTGCTCCATCCCTGGGATCATCCTGGAGCCTCCTCTGGATCTCTCCAGCAGCTCCAGCTCCTCCCTGTGCTGGATCCAGGCTGGACCTGCAGGTGGGGCCTCACCTGAGCAGGAGCAGAATTTCCCCTTCCCTGGATCTCCCAGCTACATTTCTTTTGGATCCTCATTTTTCCAACAAAACTGTTGCCTCAAAGCCTCCTAGGATCATGTTTAATATCAAGCCTGATGTTTTTTTAAATTTCGCTCTGGTTTAGGATTTTTAGACTTTGTGCTTTCTGGTGTTTCTCCATGGAGAGCATCATGGGCACCTTTAATTTTTTCCACCAGGATCTGGGGTCCACATCTTTGTGGGATTTCAGGAATTCCATCCCTGTAGCACTGACATCCTCCAATCCCTTCAGGCTCATCCCATCTAGAATCAGCCAGAGCAAGTTTTATCACTCCCTGAGCACAGGACCATGTTCCAGGTGCTGCCTGGACTCCCCCCACTTTTTGGGCTCCCAGGAAAGTGCATATTCCAACAGAAAACAGGAGGAAAACTCAGCCAATTCCCAGCTTCTCCAGTGCCAAGGAGTTTGGCACTAAGCAGCTTTTTGCTGCCTGGTGTCTGGCAGTGCTGGGTCTTATTTTCAACAAACCCTGTTAAAGGATTACGAGGGCCTTGTTAAAATAATGCCCTTGGAGCTTATTCCCTATTGGAAGGAAAACAAGGATAAACAGAAAGGCTTCTCTCATCCCCAGGGTTATTGCTTGGAGTGCTTTGAAAGGAGAAAAAAGGAGGAAAACTGGCAGGAATTAGGGAATATATAAACACACACACACTTGTCTGGGAATATAAAGTGAGTTTTGTTTCATTTCTGCTTTACAGCCTTAGAAAAAAAAATAATTAACAGCTCCCCCCACTACTTAATCTAATTAATGCTGGTGTTTGGCCATTGCATGAAAAGTTTTACCTCAGAGAAATAATCAATTAAAAGGGAAAAGGGAAAGGAAGCCATTCCAAAGGGCAGTTGCTATATTTGCCTTTTTAATGGAGTTTAATAAATGGGAATTAGAAATCCAGGGAGTTCTGCATGGGCTGGAACAACAACAGCAAAATGGGAAATTTTAAACAGCGTTTGCCACAAAGTGCTCACGTTTTCCAAATAAAGGGTGGAAAGGCTGGATGGCTCCATGGGGAGCTCTGGGGGTCCTTCAGCTTCATCCAGAGGGGGCAAACAGGGAAGATCCCAATTGTGCTGATCCCTGAAATTCCCTGTGCTTCCAGGGGATCAGAGCCACCCTGTCCTGCTGCAGGGGAGGAACTGGGGATCTGGAGCCAGTGGGAGCTGAGCAGGGATCTCTGGGATGTCACCCCAACACAGCAGCTCAGATTGGATGGGGGGAAATATTCCTGGTGGGATGGGGATATCCCAGAATTCCAGGTTTGTGTTGGAAGAGCCCTCAGAGATCATCCTGCTCCAAGCAGGGACACCTTCCCCTCTCCTGGGGTGCATCCAGCCTGGCCTTGGACATTCCAGGGATCCAGGGGCAGCCACAGCTGCTCTGGGAATTCCATCCCAGCATCCCATCCATCCCTCTGGCAGTGGGAGCCATTCCCTGTGTCCTGTCCCTCCACAATCATCTCCCAGTCATCTTTGGGATCATTGTTTTATCCCCAGTCCTCTCTGCCTTGGGAGCACCCAGGAGGAGTGACTGGGATTCCATTTCCCAGGCCAGTCCCTGGCATGGATTTCTCTCCCCAAATCCAGGTCTGACCATGGAATGGCCACACTGGGCCAGCCCCAAGTCCCTCCCTGTGTCCCTGCTGGAAGCAGGACTGGAACAGGGCAGTGTCCATTGCTCTTTTCCCAACTAATCCATGTCCAGAGCTGGGAGAGCTGGAGATGGATCTGATTCTGGAATCCTGCTGGTTTCAGGCATCCATGGATTCTGTGGTAGGGAATTAGTGCTGGCTACTCCAATTGCTGATTCCATTTGAGACTCTCTGGCTCTTCCACTGAAACCAGGAATTGTCTTTTCCCTGGATTTGATAACCCTCCATCATCTCTCCTCAATACTTCCATTGTTAATGATTCCTCCCATCCTTTTTTTTTGGTTTGTTTTTGTTTTTGCCTTATCCCAAAGGATTTTTCCATCTTTATTGTGGTTTTCAGGCCTTGTTTGGCTTTGGGAGCTGCTGTGACCAGAACTGTTTGGCAGCAATGTCCTGACAGGAAAGGGGATGTTTTCCTCATCCCATTCCAATGTCGGCACCACACGCTCACACCTGCACTGGCCCCTATTCCCAAAATTCCAGCCTGCTTTAATCAGATTAATGGAGCAGGCAGAAAGCCTCAACCCTTAATTAAATTTAATTAAATGAAAATATTGCACCTTGATCCAGTCCCTTGTTTTCTTTGCTTGTACACAAGCCTGAATCCCCTGAAGGCAGGAGCAACAAATTCCCAAAGATTTTCCAGGAATGCTTTGTGGAGGTGATTGTTGACCAAGAGGAGGGCAGTGCCATGGATTGTTCTCACAGTTTACTGGGATTGAGCTGGGGCTGGGTGTCTGGGAACATTCCTTGGCACAAACAATTTGCTAAAATTGGTGCAGCCATCCAGACTTTTGGCTGAGGCTGGAAAAGATCCGGCTGCTCCTCGGGTCCATCATTTGGTGAGTGAGAGCAGCACGACTGTTCTTTCCTTCACATTCCTTAGGGATGCCTCAGGGAGCCTTTGGTGAGGGGGAAAAGGCTGATTATGTCCCAGATCACCAATATTTGAGATTTCATCTGATTACAAAGTCTGGGGAAGCCAGAGGAGACTTTAATCTGCTCAGGGAATCATGGAATGGTTGGGGTTGGAAGAGACCTTAAATCCCATCCATTCCCACCTCCTGCCTGGGCTGAGACACCTCCCACTATCCCAGGGGACCCAACCTGGCCTTGGACATTCCAGGGATCCAGGGGAGCCACAGCTTCTTTGGAAATTCCATCCCAGCCAGGAATTCCTTCCCAATATCCCATCCATCCCTGCTCTCTTCAGAGTGAAGCCCTTCCCCAGGAGAATCCAGCAGAAGATCTGAACTGGGAATCTGGGACACATGGACAGAGCAACACCAGCTGTTCCCAGGGTTTCCAGGAATTCCCATCTAAACATTCTCTCTTGCACTTTGAGGCCATTCCCTGTGTCCTGTCCCTTCATCCCTTGTCCCCAGCCCCTCTCCAGCTCTCCTGGAGCCCCTTCAGGCCCTGCCAGGGCTCTGAGCTCTTCCTGGATCCTTCTTTTCTTCAGGATGAACATTCCCAGCTTCCTCAGGAATTCTCCAGGCCCTTCCCAGCTCTGTTCCCTTCCCTGGACACCCTGGTGGAAACTGGAGGTTCTGCTGCTTCCCATCTCTTCCATTCCGTCTCCTCAAGCAGAAGAACCACGCTGTGTTTGCTGAAAATCTCCAATTCCACCTCTCCATGTCCTGGGATTCCATTTGGTTTATCCTTTAAACTCTTCAGAGTTGTCTTAAAACCATCAGAATTTTTAGCAACAAAATTCCAAGATTTTGGACTTTGGTGGCAACATTCCCAAAACTTCCATGGTGGTTGCACCAGCTGGGAATACACTTCTGACTCCCAAAGAAATCTGAGGTTTCCCTCGGATTCTGAGAGTTGGAATTTTATTTTCCCAGGAAAAGAACGAAGTGAAACATAAATATCATAAATATTTATTTTTTTTTTTAGCCTTTGCTTATCTGGGAACACATGGTGCCAGGGATTTCTGTGGGAATGCTGATGCTCTCACACGTGCTTGGAAAGGCTTTGTGGAACAAAGATAAAGGGAAAATCAAATAAATTGAGGATAGATTCTGTCTGAGGAGGATTTCAGAATCTTCCACCCACGTGTCCAATGAAACAAGAACTTTTAGTCTCATTTTCTACTTTTTTTGTCTCATTTTCCTCTGCTAAAATTGAAGGAAATTTTCTTTCTGCTCTTGCCCTATTTTTGCTAATTTTTTGCTTTTTATTTTTTAAAATTTCTTTAAATCAGGTCAAACTTCAAGAGTTTTTATGGATGACTTCAGGAATATCCTTCCCAATTTTTTGTTCTAAGGCAGCTGAAGCAAAACGTGCTGGGGAAGAATTTGGATTAGACTCAGTCCCTGATGACTGGGGGAGAGTGGTCAGGAACTGGAAGGGGGAACATTCCCAAGGCTGCTGGAGCTCCAGGAATGTTTGGACAAGGCTCTCAGGGTGGGATTTTTGGGATGTCTGTGCAGGGCCAGCATTGGAGGATCCCTGTGAGTCCCTCCATCCCAGGATATTCCATGCTCCCATAATTCCATGACAATCACGTTCCCATTCCGTTTTCCAAATCCCAATTCCTGGGCACAGCCTCTGGGGGCAGCCAGGAGGTTGAGCTCTGCTCCAAAGGGAGTTTTTTTTTAGGGAATATTCTCATGGAAGGGGTTGTCCAGCCCAGGGCAGTGGTGGAATCCCCATTCCTGGAAGAATTGAGGATCCATGTGGATGTGGCACTTGGGGACACTTCTGGATGATTTGACCCAAAAATAGGTTTTTCCAACCTCAACTTTCCTATGTTTTGGCTTGATTCCATCAGCCATTCTCGTGGCATTGTAACATTTTTAGGGAAACTCAGCAATCTTTTGGGATGAATGTGGAAGAACATCCAGGAAATTTCTTTCCAGAAGAAAGGATGGAATGCCCAAGGCCTCCTTGTTAAGGCAGAATGTAACAAGGTTTGAACAGGGCTGGTTTGTGTGGAATTGGGAATGAAGGGGTGGATTCAGGAATGCCAAGGAATGGGGGGGTAAAAAAAAAACAAACTAAAGGAGAGAAAAGATTTTGAACTTGGAATTTTTTGTTGCTACATTGCAAGAAGAAGAATTTTAGTGGAATTTATCCACTCACGGATCTCATCCTTGCAGTACCTGATGCTCCTTTCTCCAAATCCCAAATCCTGGCTGCTTCCTCAGCAGGAAAGATTCCAGTGTTGGCACTGGCAGTGTCCAAAAAGGGAAAGCGTGGCTTGTTCTCCAAGGAGGAAATAATGGTGCAACTCCTGGAATGTGAAAACATCCAAAACTTTATAAAAGAGGATTAAAACTCCCAGAGAAAAAGCCTTGAGCTTTGCAGGAAGCAAAACAATTCCAATGAGAGCCAGCAAGGACTATGAAAAAAAAAATTATCTATTTATCCTGCAAACAGAGAGAGCTTGGAAATCATAAAAACTTTACAAAAGCATTCCTGTTCATTGGAATATTCTGGGAATATTAAAAAAACAAACAAACAAACAAACAAAAACAAAACAAAACAAAAAAAAAAACCAGAGCAAAAAAAGAAGGTTTTTGCTCCTTGAAAAAACTGAAGAAATTTAAAGTTTATCAAGACTGACCCTCTATGTCTGGGGTTTTCATGGAAAATAATTCACTCAGTTTGGTAGGGAATGTGGATAAAGTGGAAAAGTCAAATGGAAATCCCAGTGTCCAGCCCAGTGGATAGTATTGGAAAACTCATCTTTAAGCTGCTCCTAAGCAAGCCAAGCTTAGCTGCATAAATTAACCCAATTAATTTGGTCTGAAATTAGCTTTTAAAGCAAGATTTTCAAGAATTAATATAGATTTAAGCCCAAATAGCTTGGGGAGAGTGGGATGTGTCCGTGAACAACTCCTAGGTTGCTTCCTAGTTTTCATCCCTGAGCAGTTTAATTTAATATTAGGAAAATATTAATTAATATTAAGAGGAAAAAAGCATATTTTAATTAATTTTCGTGCTCCACCCTCTCCCAGAGAAGATGAGCAGCCCTAATTTGAAGTCAGGGAGGTTGAGGCTGGATCACCACAAACCTGGGATGGGAATCATTGCACATGGAGATCATCCCAGCCAAGGATTTCCTACCTGGATGACCAAGACCAGGAAAGGGAGTCATTGCACATGAAAGTCATTCCAGGCATGGATTTCCTACCTGGATCACCAAGACCTGGAATTATTGCACATGGAGGTAATTCCAAATATGGGTTTGACATCTGGATCAAACCTGGAACAGGAATCACTGCACATGGAGATTGTCCCAGCCAAGGATTTCCTGCCTGGATTACCAAGATCTGGAAAAGGAATCATTGCATACAGAGGTCATTCCAGACATGGATTTGACACCTGGATCTTCACATACCTGGAAGAGGATCACTGCATGGAGAGTTCAATCCAGACTTGGATTTCCTACCTGGATGGCCAAGACCTGGAATGGGAATCATTGCACATGGGGGTCATTCCAAACTTGGATTTCACACCTGGATCTTCACATACCTAGAAGGGGATCACTGCATGGAGAGGCCATTCCAGCCTTGGATTTCCTAACTGGGTCACCACAGACCAGGAAAGGGAATCATTGCACATGAAAGTCATTCCAGACATGGATTTGGCACCTGGATCACCACAGACCTGGAATGGGAATCATTGCATGGAGAAGTCAATCCAAACTTGGATTTCAAACCTGGATCGTCACATACCTGGGATGGGAATTATTGCACATGGAGGTCATTCCAACCATGGGTTTGACACCTGGATCAGACCAGGAAAGGGAATCATTGTATATGGAGATTGTCCCAGCCAAGGATTTCACACCTGGATCACCAGAGACCTGGAAAGAAATCATTGCACATGGAGACCATCCCAGCCAAGAATTTCCTGCCTGGATGACCAAGATCTGGAAAAGGAATCATTGCACACAGAGGTCATTCCAGACATGGATTTGACACCTGGATCACCACAGACCTGGAATGGGAATCATTGCATGGAGAGTTTATTCCAGACTTGGATTTCCTACCTGGATGGCCAAGACTTGGAATGGGAATTGTTGCACATGGAGGTCATTCCAAACAGGGGTTTGATACCTGGATCTTCACAGACCTGGAAGGGGATCAGTGCATGGAGAGGCCATTCCAGCCTTGGATTTCACACCTGGATGATCAAGACCTGGAAGGGAATCATTGCACACAGAGGTCATTCCAGACATGGATCTTTACATGATCACTGCATGGAGAGATCATTCCAGACATGGATTTCCTACCTGGATCACCCCAGGCCAGCCCAGTTCTGTGGTTCCTTATGAACATCCCATCTCCTCTCTGGAACACTTGGAATATCCAGGAAGGAAACAGCTGTGGACAAGTTCAGGGGTTGGAGATACAAAGCTCCAGCTCTGCTCTGGGAGGTGCAAACTCCTGGAATTCTGTGCTGTTCCTCAAGGTTTCCACCAATGCTCTTCAGACCAGAATCTGAATTTTCAGCCCTCATATTCCTGCACATAATTCCCATTTCATGGGGTTTGATCTTCCAGGGTGGATGAATCCCCCTCTTCCCTTGATGTCGTGGATTAAAGGGAAGCTGCAGGCTGGATCCCCCTGGCATTCCCAGGAATACTGAGATTTACAGCTCCCATTACCTTCCAGAGGAGTTAAAGGCCGTGCACATCATCAGAACCTGCTCCCAGTTTATGGCTGTGGCCCTCCAGCCCCACTAATGATCCCAGAAAATCTCTGGGAATGTTCCCAGTCACCTGGACTCACTGCTCTTCCTGGGAGTTTGGGGAACAAAAATCCTTTCTTACATCTGGCTTTAATTACCTTTGATTTTAATTAACTTCTGGGAGTTTCCAATCAATAATGTGGAAAAATCAGCTTTTCATGGAAGTTTGTTTTCCATACAGGGAAAAAAAATTGCAATCCTTTTATCCCATCCCATCACCTGTGACCTCTGAGGGGCTTTGCCCAATGCCACTGGAATTCCCTGAGCTCCTGGAGGGATCATGGAGATGATCCTGGGCTGTTCCCAATCCTCTTGGATCAACTGCAAAGTCCTCCCTCTCTCTGATTTTTGATTCCAGTTCCTCATTTGGCCAAAAATTCCAGTTGGATTTAAGGATCTCAATGGGTTGGAGAGCTGGAGGGAACAGATGGAATTGGGAATCTCCAGGGAGATCTGTGCTTGTAAAAAAGAGGGAGAGGAATTTTTTACACAGGCAGGTGGTGACAGGAAAAATGGGGATGGTTTTAAATTAAAAGAGGGAAGATTTAGGTGGGAAATTAGGAGGAAATTCCTCCCTATGAGGCCCTGGAGAAGCTGTGGCTGCTCTGGATCCCTGGAAGTGTCCAAGGCTGGGTTGGACGAGGCTTGGAGCAGCCTGGGACAGTGGAAGGTGTCAGGGTTGGAATGAGATGATCCTTCCAACCCAAACCATCCTGGGATTTGGTAATTCTGGGATAAGGAGTGAAACCCCCGAGTCAGGGAATATTCTGGACCCACCACACTTGACCCGTGGCAAAGAGGCCACAAATAAAATGATGGGGAAATGAAACCCTGAGAGAAGGAAAAGCTTTGAATTTGTGTCCAAAAAGGGACAATGAAACATCAAATTCGGGATCTTAAAATCCATGAAGTGTGAAAATTATCTAAGTCATGCCTGGAAATTTATGCAGCACTTGGAATTTTCTCCTCATTATATTGGAGAGCAAAAAATCCAGTGGTTCTGGAGGGTCAGGGGACACTTGAATCCCCAAATATCCTTCAGGCACTTGGGAATGTTGAATTGAGGATTTGAAGGGTCTTTTCCAAATTAAATTATCCTAAAATTCTGTGATTTTGGTGGTCAATCATGAAAAAGGCAAATCCATGTAGAAGCTGAGTTTCTCCTAAAATTCCTGCTTAGGGATCCTCTGCAGGAGAACTAATATTCCTGAATATCTGCCCAATAATCCAGGAGCTGGATCTAAACTCCAAATCCTGCTCCTGCTCAGCCTGATCCATGGGAATGTCCCCAGAGTTTGGAAAGGACAATTCCCAGTCATTGGGGTGGCCAAGGACCTGATCCCACACAAATCCCACAACATCCCCCTGCTCTATCCCAGACCTGCTGTCCTGGAGACTGGAACTGGAGAAAATCCTATGGGATATGTGGGATTATTGCCCAAAACCACCAGGAAGAAGGTTGGAATATTAGGGAAGAACAGGAAGGAGGAGCTGATGCAGAACTGGATAATTTGAGGGAGCATCACTGAACTTAAAAATCCAGGAATGTGAGGCAGAATATGAAATTAACTGGTGGAAGAAAATAGGAAAAAACATCTTGGGAAAACATCTCCAGAAAATTCCTTGGAAAGGTTTCATGGCCAGTACTGAGGGTTTGCTGCCCAGAATTCCTGGGGGGAAATTCCAGGGCACAAAAGCCTTTCCCAGATTCCCTGAGCAGCTGCTGGTGCTGATTCCCAGAAGGGGTCAGTGTTTCCCAAGGATTTGTGTGGAATTGCACGGCTCCTCCAAAGGGAAGTGCAGTGCCTGGATGGATAAAAGTTGGGAATAGCAGGAGCAGCCTCAAGTGAAATCACCTGGATCATTTGACAGATAATTGACCTGATATTCCTGGATGTGGGAATTAACCTTGGAGCAAGAGGGGGATGAGATGGGAATATTGTGCTTAGGAATTCCAAAATGTGGGAATTAGCTTTGGAGCAAGTGGGGGGATGAAATGGGAATATTGTGCTGAGGAATTCCAGGATTTGGGAATTAGCTCTGCCTTGGAGCAAGAGGGGGATGAGATGGGAATATTGTGCTTAGGAATTCCAAAATGTGGGAATTAGCTCTGCTTTGGAACAAGCAGAGGGATGGGATGGGATGGGATGGGATGGGATGGGATGGGATGGGATGGGATGGGATGGGATGGGATGGGATGGGATGGGAATACTGTGCTCAGAAAATATAAAATATGGGAATTAGCTCTGCCTTGGAGCAAGCAGGGAGATGAGATGGGGACATTGTGCTCAGAAATTCCAAAATGTTGGAATTAGCTCTGCCTTGGAGTGAGAAGCGGGGGTGAGATGGGAATATTATCCTCAGAAAAGTGCTCAACATTCCCACTTTCTTTCCCTAAATCTCCTCTCAGGAGGAGATTTCCTGTACCAGGGAAATCCTTTTCTTTGCTTTGAAGTTCTGGAAAAGTCCAACTCTGGCAGCAAAGATGGATCTCAGGAGAGTCTCATGGGCCCTCCAGAGCAGCTGTGGAATTACTGAATCTGAACGATGCCTCAAGGCCAGGGGAGAGTGGAGCATCCTGGTTCTCCAGCTGTGAAAACACCTGCTCCTTCCACCTGCACCAGCAGCACTTTTCCCTATCCCATTCCTGAGTTTCTCTCCCAAATCCCATAGGGATCCATCCCTGAGATTCTCTCCCAAATCCCATAGGGATCCATCCCTCTGAATTTATTTTTACAGCCTATTATATATAAATATAAAAAAATACATTTATATAAATTTATAATAAAAAATTTCTTCAAATAAATATAATATATAAATATAAAAACAAAATATTTTTATTTTTTCGTGCTGGGATCAAGTTTAAAAGCTGTTCCTGTGTTGATTCCTGAAATCTTTGGGGAGACCCTGGCAGCTTCTTTCTGTAAGTCCATCCCTTTTCTTTTCCACTGGTGTCTTATCCAAATTTGAGCTTGAAATCCTGGTGGAGGAAAGGCACTGGTGATTCTGGTGGATGGAATGATTGGAAAAGTGGGCATGAGATCCATATGGAAATCCATATGAAGGGGAAGATCCTAAAAAGAAGAACCTAAAAAGAAGATCCAAGGTAAGGAACAAAGAAGGGAAAGGAGGAAAATGGGGACACAGGTGACATCCCAGGAATATTTAATTGGTCAAAGTGAGGATAAAACTTTTTCCTGGTGAAACGAGCTGTAAATCATTGGATAAATAACAATTAAAAGCCATTTTTAAAAATGATATTTCCTGTTTAAACCCTGGGATAAAATATTTCACCTCATAAAAACCAATGCTTCCTCCTGCATCTCCAGAATCCGTTGACTCTGGACTCGGTGCAGGACACAGCCCAGAATTTCACCTGGAGGCATTCCCAGAGCAGGATCCCACCCAATTCCTTCTGTGGGTTGGTGTCCCTGGAAAACCCAACCCAAACTTGTCAGAATCCTTCAAACCAGGGCAAAATGTTCCCTTGGGACATTTGCAGAAAGCCACGAGGGAAAGATTTCCTTTCATTTAAATGCTGTTCCCTTTCCTCTGTCCATCAAGGGAAAAAAAAAAAAACCTTTCCAATTCTGTTTGTTCTTCCTTTGTTATCCAGGCAGATTTCAGTCACAAGGACAATTTCTTGGATTTAAAAAAAATATTTATAGGAGTTTCTGGGAATTCCATGAGGAAATCTCAATGATTTTTGGCTCTGGTTTGGCCATATTTCTTGTTCCATTTCTCTGTGTGTATCAGAGGACAGAAATAAATACTTTTCAGAATATTCCTAAGGATATTTTTCCATAATATTCCTAAATATATTTTCCATAATACTCCTTAGTATATTTTCCATTATATCCCAAAATGTATTTTTCCTATGTGCAACTGTCAGGATCAGAATTCCAGCATGGAATTGATTGGATTAAATAAAGACATTTTCATTTTCCTAATAATCTGTTTTCTTCCATGTCAATGGAGGCTCAGGATGAGTAGAATCCATGGATGCAACCCATCCATCCTAAAATCCAATCCTAAGGTTGGAAAAGCTCCAAGATCATCCAAGTCTTGTGTTGTCCATCAAATCCAGGAGAAAGAGATGGGGTGGAATTTTTGGAGTTTTTCTCAAACAGTTGTTTTTAATAAAGAGTTGGGTTTTCTGGTCAAGTTAAACCATGGGGGGGTTTGTTCCCCTTCCAGAACCTTCTCCACTACTGTTCCCAGGTTTTGGGATAAGGAGCAGGAATTGGAAGGGACCTTCAAGCTCATCCCATTCCACCCCTGCCATGGGGACACCTCCCACTGTCCCAGGATGTCCCAAGTTCCTTCCAGCCTGGCCTTGGACATTCCAGGGATCAGGGGCAGCCACAGCTGCTCTGGGAATTCCATCCCAGCCAGGAATTCCCAATATCCCATCCATCCCTGCCCTCTGGCAGTGGGAGCCATTCCCTGTGTCCTGTCCCTCCATCCCTTGTCCCCAGTCCCTCTCCAGCTCTCCTGGAGCCCCTTCAGGCCCTGCAAGGGGCTCTGAGCTCTCCCTGGAGTTATTTCCAGTTTGGACAATCCCAAATTTCCCAGCCTTTCCCTTTCCATTCTCCTTCCCAGAGTTTGTGCTCTGCCCTCTCACAGGAGCTGGTGTCTCTCCCCCCTTTGGATGCAGCTTGAAAAGAGGATTTTTAGCTCCTTTTTTTCTTTTTCCTCCTCATCCCCAATTTGCAATTTTCACTTCCCAACACCAAGACTAAGTCATTCTTTCCTTCTTCTCCTTAATTTCCTTAATAATTAATTTAAACACCATCAGCCACTCCCCTTTTCCCCTTCCCCCATCCTGCTCTCCCTTTCCCCCCACCCCAGCTCCTGGAATATAAATCATTTGCTGTGGTCTGCAGCTCAGCTGGAAAAACCAACAACCCGGGTCTATAATGTCACCAGCATCTCATTTAGGGGATTTATGGGGTCTGGCCTTAAGCACTTGCTGCTTTACAGCCTGTGATTCACTCCTGCAGGAATTCCCTGGGGATTCCAGCTCCTTATCCTTGACTCTGGCTGTCTGACTGATCTCAGGAGCTTTTCCAAAGACAGATCCCCATCCCTTGGGAAATGGGATCTCAGCTTTGTTCCCATCTCTGATTGGTCCTAAAGAGGATCACAGCACATTCCTGCAGTTGGGAGGGGTTGGGACTGGGATGTGCTGGATGCAGGAGGCAAATGGAATCATTATCCAAGGCAGACTTGCTCACACCCTGAGTGGGAAGGACGTGGCTGCCTCTTCCTTCGGGCTCCCTCCAAGTTTTCTGGTTTTCCTTCAGGTTTCTTCTTTTCCTTTGAGTCTGTCCCAGTGCCTGGAATTGCCAGGGAGAAGGGAATCATCAAGTTGTCACTCCCTGCACAGTTTTCCCTGGACAAAGGAAGGATGAGGGGAATTTCCTTCAGCAGGTGGTGGCAAACATCCCTCAGCTGGCCCTGCTGGCCCCAGTGACAACATTCCAGGAGCCACCTGTCCCTGGAAAAGCCAACCCTGGGGAGCAGCAGCTCCAACCATCCATTACCAGCTGGCACACATCCTGGAGGAACAGGATCCAAACTTCCTGGAGCCAATCCGAGCATCCGAGCCAGACGTTCAAGGACCAGCCAAAATCCAGGTCCCACATTTTGTTACAAACTGTGCTGGATTTAGGTTGGGTTTTTGGGAAAGGTTCTTCCTCCAGAGGGTGCTGGGCACTGCCCAGGCTCCCCAGGGGAAGGGGACGTTCCCAAGGCTGCTCCAGGAGCGTTTGGATAATGCTCCCAAGGATGCCCAGGGTGGGATTTTTGGGATGATCCTTCTGGCTCCCTTCCCACTCAAGATATTTCATGATTCTCAGGCCTCAAACACATGGGAATGAGACCACTGACAGGAATTTCAGGATTAGGCCTTTCCCAAAGACAACAGATATTTCCCTTTAGCTCCAGATTTTGGAAAAGGTTCTTCCCCCAGAGGGTGCTGGGCACTGCCCAGGCTCCCCAGGAATGGGCACAGCCCCAAGGCTGCTCCAAGAGTGTTTGGATAATGCTCCCAGGGATGCCCAGGGTGGGATTTTTGGGTTGTTCTGTGTTCTGGGTGATCTTGTGGGTCCCTTCCCACTCAGGATATTCCATGACAGACCTCAAGCACATGGGAATGAGATCACTGGCAGGAATTCCAGGATTATCTTTCCCAAAGACAGCAGACACTTCCCTTTAGCTCCAGGTAGAACCACACCCAGCCAGGACCTGGCCAAACTCCTGGGATAGCACCTTCCCAATCCAGTGAAGAGCAGCAGGGATCCCAGAGTGACTTTTCCTGGAGCCAGTGTCTGAATTCCTCTGACATTTGGAGTAGGGACACCTGGGGGGCTTTGGAGGGTCTCACTCAAACTGGCAGTGCTGGGAGTTAAAATTTCCTGGTTGGAAACTGATCCTGTCTGGGGGAATGTTCTGGAAAGGCATCTCCATGATCTTGAAATGTGGGAATGACACCAAGACTGGGTTTGGCAGCACAAGAGCCAATTTTTCCATGTTCTCAGCCCCCTTCTCCATGTTCCCATCCATCTTTGGTCACAGGTTGGACTCTACAGTCTTGGATGTCTTTTCCAGCTGAAGTGATCCCATGATCCTGTGATCTCCTCAGTTCTCAGCCACCATCTCCATGTTCTCAGCCACCTTTTCTGTGTTCTCAGCCATCCTTGGTCACAGGTTGGGCCTCCATGATCTAGGAATTCTTTTCCAACTGAAATGATCCCATGATCCATAATTCTGTGATCTCCTCCATGTTCTCATCCATGTTTTCCATGTTCTCATCCACCTTCTCCGTGGTCTCAGCCATCTTTATCACAGGCTGAACTCGATGATCCTGAAGGTCTTTTCCAACCAAAATGATCCTGTGATCCTGTGATTCTGTGATTTCCTCAAACTCTTCATTCACCTTTTCCATGTTTTCATCCATCTTCAGTCACAGGTTGGATTCCATGATCCTGGAAGTCTTTTCCAGCTGAAATGAGCCTGTGAATCTGATTTTTTCCCTGAGAATTTTTAAATTTTCCTTTGTCTTGTTCCTGTTTTGGGGAGGGGGGAGTTATCAACGAATCATGGAACCATGGAATGGGTTGGGTTGGGTTGGGTTGGGTTGGGTTGGAAGGGATTTAGGGCTCATTTAGTTCCTGGAATCCCTGGAAGTGTCCAAGGCCAGGTTGGAGCAATTTGGGATAGCAAAATCCCTGTTAATGGAATGGGAAGAGATGATCCTTAAGGTCTCTTCCAACCCCAACCATTCTGGAATTCTGGGATTCTACAATAAATAGTTGATCCTTCCTTGTGCTTAATGGAGAGACACCTCCAGGAGATGAGTATTCCCAAATCCACCTCAGAAGATCACAGGATCATGGGATGAACCAGCTGTCACTATCAGACCTTTCAGAGTTCCTGGGATTGATTTTCTTAAGGAAAATTGCTTTCCTCCAAAATTGCTTTCCTCCATGGATCTCTGGGACTGAGTCCATTCCCTGGGATTGTCCTGGGAGCTCACTGGGAATATTCATCCCTGCCCTGGGATGGAGACCCGTTTCTAGTGACCTCTTTCTGGGATTTCTGCCCAGAATTTTGGGATTCTGGTTCTCATCCGCTGCACATCCCAAATCAGATCCCACATCGTTGGCTTCCTTTTAAAAACATCCCCGAAATCTGGAGCCTAATTACGCAGCTGTAAATTACACTCTGAGAGTTCTGCTCCTGAAAAACAGAGCAATTCCATCTCCCAACACCACCACCTCCACTCTTGGAATGAGTCCTGTGGAATATAAACAGCGGGAAGCCAAGGAATCAGGGGGATGTGGAACAGTGGGATTTTTGTTGTGTGACACTGAGGTGTGGGGAGGGCGAGTCAGGAGCTGATCCAGCTCCACTTCCAGCCCTTTCCCTCATCTCATTCCCTTCAAATGTTTCCCCTGCACACAATCCAGCAAGGGAGGAATTCCACTCTTTGGGATTTTCCATGGGAAAAGGGAAATCAAAGAAACTGAGAAACCGCAGGGTGGGTTTTAATTAAATCTGGTTTTCGTGGAATCTCTCCCTGCCTTGGGAATGGGATGATCCTAAAGTCTTTTCCAGCCCAAACCATCTTGGAATTCTGTTCACACTAATTTATTCCTAAGTCTAATTTAAAATGAAGTAAAAATTAGGCTTAGTTTAATTTAAAATTAAGCAAAAATGAGATTTTTGTGCACAGGAAATGCTTCAGCTCGCTTCCAGCTGGGCATCCTGAGCTTCACCTCCAATGGCATGGAAAAGCAACTGGAATATCAGATACAACTCCTGGATCTTTGTCTTCATAAATCCTGGGGGTGATTCAACTACAATAGTTCACCAAGTTATTGAAAATATTAATTGCAAGATTCATATTCCCAAATTCTTCCACTAAAATGTCCATGTTTGGAAGAACCTTTATTTTTAACCTCCTTTCCTTTTTTAAAGCAATCTGCAGATCCTGATTTGTCCCACCAGTGATGATTTATACAACAAAAATTGAAGCATTTTGAAGCATTTTTGTTGTTCAATTTTTGTTTTGTTTTCTTTTTTCTTTTTGTTTTGTTAGGGGTTTTTGTTTGTTTGTTTTTGGGAGTGTTTTTTGGTCCTTTTTACATTTTTTGTAAAAAAAAGAAAAAAAAAGAAAAGAGGAGCAGGGATCAGAGAGGGAGAAGAAAAAGCAAAAAACAGGAAGGGATATTTCCAATGGATTTTGCCTTGGTAAAATATTAAGTGATTAAACAGAAACATAATAATTTAAAATAACTGAACATAAGGAATGGGGATTTATCCCCATGTCTCCCAAGTTTCCTTTACAACTGATAAACACCAGAGCTAAAGGAATATGGATGTGCTGGCTGGAATTTTTCCTGGGAAATCTCTAATCCAACCTTCCACTCGGAGCAGGGAGAGGTGAAGGAATGTTGGAATTTTCACTGGATCAATCCAGAACAAAAGCCAAGTTGGATGAGGCTTGGAGCAACCTGGGATAGTGGAAGGTGTTCCTTTCCATGGAATTAGATGATCTTGAAGATCCCTTCCACCCCAAAGCATTCCATGGTCCTATAAAAATATTCCCATTATGTATTTCTCTTAATGTTAGTTAAAAAATAGATATTTTTAATTATTATTTTCCCTCTCACAGGAAGAGGTGCATTCCCAACTCAAAACCCAGAATCCCAATCCCAATTTCCCATTGGGAGCAAGTTTTGATGGAACATTTCCCCAAAACTCTGGGGCAGGATGTAACTTGTTAACCAAGAAATAAATTATGAAAATGAGCAAAACGACTGGCAGCAGCCAAAGAGAGGCAACATCCACACATCCCTGATTCCCTGCTCCCAAATTATGTATTTCTCTTAATATTCACTAAAAAATAGATATTTTTAACTATTATTTTTTCTGTCACAGGAAGAGGTGCATTCCCAACTCAAAACCCCAGAATCCCAATTTCCAGTTGGGAGCCAGTTGTGATGGAACATTTCCCCAAAACTCTGGGGCAGGATGGAACTTGTTAACCAAGAAATAAATAACGAAAATGAGCAAAACTGATGGGCAGCAGCCCAAGAGAGGCAACATCCACACATCCTGATTCCCTGCTCCCAAATTACATATTTCTCTTAATGTTAGTTAAAAAATATATATTTTTAATTATTATTTTTTCTGTCACAGGAAGAGGTGCATTCCCAACTCAAACCCCCAGAATCCCAATCCCAATTTCCCATTGGGAGCAAGTTTTGATGGAACATTTCCCCAAAACTCCGGGGCAGGATGTAACTTGTTAACCAAGAAATAAATTATGAAAATGAGCAAAACGACTGGCAGCAGCCAAAGAGAGGCAACATCCACACATCCCTGATTCCCTGCTCCCAAATTATGTATTTCTCTTAATATTCACTAAAAAATAGATATTTTTAATTATTATTTTCCCTCTCACAGGAAGAGGTGCATTCCCAACTCAAAACCCCAGAATCCCAATCCCAATTTCCCGTTGGGAGCCAGTTGTGATGGAACATTTCCCCAAAACTCTCGGGGCAGGATGGAACTTGTTAACCAAAAAAATAAATAATGAAAATGAGCAAAACTGACGGGCAGCAGCCAAAGAGAGGCAACATCCGCACATCCCTGATTCCCTGCTCCCAAATTTCTGTGCCCACCTTTCCCAGGCTTTTTCTCTTCCCCTTTCATGTGGCTTGGAAGGGCAGGGCAGGATCAGGGATCCCTCTGTCTGTGTCTGATGCCTCGCTGAAGGCTGATAACATTCCCTGCTGACAGCAGAGGGATGATTAGCACGGATATAAAGGAGGGAAGTGTCCGGGAAGGAATTTTTTCCATGCCTTGGTCACCGGTGGCCTCAAAGCCTCCATTGTTGCAGGTAGCCAGGTGAACAATTTGTGCCTCTGAAGGAGGGAGATAGGGATCTCGCCATCCCTCTGGAGAGCCAGCCCAGCCTCCGGGACTCCTCCAAGCTGCTGGAATGGCTTCAGAGGGCGTCGGATGTCAGAAGGGATGCGGAGCCTCCCGGAATTTCCTCAGCTCCGGCTCCACACCGCGTTCAGCTCTGCAGGTGCTGGATAAAGACACCGAGCTCTGCTTGCAGGGATATTCCCAAAAATCCCTCCAGGTAGAAGTTTCTTTGGGGAATTCCTCATTGTGAGGATGTTTTCTTTAACCATCCATGCCAGGTGAGAGTTTTAGGGATGTAATTCCCTGGATAATTATCCAGGTTTGTCCTGACTCAGGCAGAAAGAATCCAAGGCCAAACTGGACGACCAGAATAATCCTTGTGCTTGGTTCCACCTTGCATCAGGATGAAAATCTCCTCGGGGGTCTTACAGGCTTGGAATGATTTAATAAAAGACTCCCTCAAATTTATGGAGCTGTTCCAGGGGAGGTTTAGGTTGGATTTAGGAAAAGATGGCACTGCCCAGGCTCCCCAAGGAATGGGCACATTCCCAAGGCTGCCAGAGCTCCAGGAGTGTTTGGACATCACTCCCAGGGATGCCCAAGGTGGGATTTTGGGGTGTCTGTAGAGATTTAGGAGCTGCACTGGATGATCCTTGTGGGTCACTCAGGATATTCCATAATTCCATGATTTTTTTCTAATGCAGAACATGAATTCAAGTAAAATTCCCACTCTTGGTTCCAGCTGTGTTCCTTTCCTGGGGTTTGGAATGAGCTGAACTTTGAGATCCCTTCCAACCCAAACCATTCCAGGATTCTGTATTTCTCTCCCCAAATCCCACAGGATCTGGGAGATGTGTGTGCTTGGAGGCTTTGGGAACACAGCTCAGCAGACCTTCTGCTGGGCTCAGTTTATTTTCACCCACTGAGATCTGATCCTTGATAATTTTAAAAAGAAATCAATGAAATTTTTGGGCAGCAGGAGCGGCGCCTTTATGGGATTTTGGGGGAGTTGCCATCTCCCTCCCAAGGCAAGCGACTTTAAAAAAAAAAGGGGGGAACAAAAAGAGGGAGAAAAGGAAAAAGAACCCATTAAAGTGAGTTTTGAACTCTTTAAGTGAGTTTTAAACCCAGAACAAACAGATTGAATGTCAGGCTTCATCCCACTTCAGAAAGTGGAGGAGGATGTGGTTTCTCTTTGTTGTATCCATCTGTAGCTTCATCCCAGCATGGAAAAGCGGGATATTCATTCCAGTGGGACATCACAGGGGGATCACCAAACCCTTCTGCTGCTGTGTGGAGGCTCCCTGAGCCGTGGGAGATGTTTTTTCCCCCCGTGAGGATTTATGGCCGGTGATTCACGGAGCGGAGCCGTGTTTGTTTTCCTTTTCCGACGATATTCCAGGAAACATGACGTAGCTGTTATTGCTAGGAAGGAGCTGCTGCTGGTGCTTCACATCCACAGCTGCCCTCAGAAGGAAGGAAGGAATTCCTGGCGCTGCTCCTCACGCTGAAGAGTTTTGTCCTTTCTGTTATTCCTTGTTTGGTTTTTTCCCCCCCACCCCGATTTGCAAATCCAACCAGGAGATAATGAGGAATTTCCACTTGGGGAAAGGGATTTGTGGGTGTGTGTGTGTTGTCTCCTCTGGAATGGTTTAGCACATTCCCAGTGTTTGCATGCTGCAGGATCCAGAAGGATTTGTATCCATTTTTGGCCATCCTCAGGGGGTAAAAAATGGGATCACCTCATCCCCAACCACGGGAAAATCCTGCCTGGGTAAGGGGGTCCAGCTCCAAGGTCATGGAATCATGGAATGAGTTGGGATAGAAGGCACTTTAATCATCCCTTTCCACGGGCAGGAACAACTTTCCACTATCCCACGTTGCTCCTTGGACAATTCCAGGGATGGGGCAGCCACAGTTTCTCTGGGAATTCCATCCCAGGGCCTCATCACCCTCCCAGCCAGGAATTCCTTCCCAAAATCCCATCCAAACCTCCTCTCTGACAGTTTGAATCCATTCCCCTGTGTCCTGTCCCTCCATCCCTTGGAAATATTCCCTCTCCATCTTTCCTGTTGCCTCCATCAGAAAAACACAGTGAGGTCACCCCAAAACTTCTCCAGGCTGGAAGAAATCCACAGGAAGTCCAAGTTTTTCAACATTGCTGCCCAGAACCCAATGGTTTTAGGGAAAACTCTGCCTGAGGAGGGGAATTATAATCTTTGCACTCAGAATGATCAATTTTCCAATGGATAGTGGGTGGAATTCTATTTTTGGGTTGGTAGAACAGCACTGGGAAGAGGTTGGATGGGCTTGGAGCAACCTGATCTCCATGGAGATGTTCCTGCCCGTGACCCTTCAGGTCTGCTCTGATCCAAACCATTCCAGGGTTCCACAAAGATCAAAAGCTGGATTGTGACTTCATAGTTCCACCAAAACTCTGAGGATGAAAATAACGGAAATTGCTGGAATATTGAACATGAACCATGACCAGACAGGCAGTGGGAAGCAGGATCATTCCACGTTCCAACAGGCATGGAGGATGTTTTCCCAAGGTTTTTTCCCCCTTCCCAGTTCTCATCCAAACCCTGGAGTTTTCTGGAGACCAGGAATTCGTGGAGCACTCTCTGATTTTGCTGGTTTTGGCTGGCACCGAGCTGCCCCCGTCGGGTCTATCAGCATCTCAAGGAAATTATAAGTGCTTAACAAAGAAAATCTGAATTGTGCCAAATGTGGGATATTTTGGGCAGCCTTTGAATCCCAAAAATCTAATTCCAACTCCTTTATTCCTTCATTTTAGGGAACAAACCCTTGTAACAACGTTTTCTTGGAAACACCACCAAAACTGATGCTTTTAATTAAAAAAAATAATAACAAAAACAAATTAAATGACCAATTGCAATTGAGAGGGTTTTTTTTGGTTCAATTTTCCTACTGGAAAGTTGGAAAAGGTTATGGAAATAAACATTTCTTTTTGCCTGTGCCTAAGCATTTTTATTCCAAGGAATAAATGCATTCCCTGGATTAGGAAAACAAAAATATGAGGGCAAAGCAGCTTTGCTTTCAAAGGTGGAATTAGAAACCAGTTCAAGCAGATCCACCTGGATCCCTGGAATATTTGGAGGAAGGTCCTGGATTTTGGAGTGGGAGTTCAGCCTTTAAATGGGAAATATTTTGTGTTCCACCAGGCAGAGGTTTATTCCCTTGGCTTTTAAATCCTTCCAGAGGGGGGACTCCATCACTGACCTGGGCTGGAAAATGAAGGAATTATTCCCAATATCCAACCTAAATCTCCTCTGGAAAACAACTTGAGGCTGTTTCCTCTCATTCTGTCCCTTTTCCTTGGGAAAAGATCCCAATTCCCATCTGGATCCACTCTCCTGGCAGAGAATTTTGGAGAGTGAGAAGGTCCCCCCTGATCCATTGCTACAAATGAAACTCCTACACTGCTCAGGATTGCTGGAGATGAAATTCCTGCCAGCTCAGATGGGAAAATCTGGGATTTAAGAAAAAAATCCCCCTCTCATGGATGAGAAAATGAAGCCACAAAGTAAATCCTAAATCTCTGTGCTCTCCTCTTCAGGAATATTTTTCTGCTTCCCAGACTTTTCTTATTCCCTTTCAAATATTTCTTATCATAAATTCCTTATCATAAATTCCAAACTGACCCATCCTGGGTCACTCTGTGTGAGATGGGAATCCCAACCTCTGCCCAAATAAAGTGAAAATTGGGGATTAACCCAAGTTTTCTGAAATTTATGGAGTATTTTAAGCCTGGATTATCCAACTGGCAGTGACAGAGCTCCTACTGCTTGATCCATTGCTACAACTGAAAGTCCTGTCTTGACCAGGATTGCTGGAGATAAATTTCCTGCCAGCTCCAGTGGGAAAAACTGGGATTTAAGGAAAAAATCCCCCTCTCATGGATGAGAAAATGAAGCCACAAAGTAAATCCTAAATCTCTGTGCTCTCCTCTTCAGGAATATTTTTCTGTTTCCCAGATTTTTCTTATTCCCCTCAAATATTTCTTATCATAAATTCCTTATCATAAATTCCAACCTGACCCATCCTGGGTCACTCTGTGTGAGATGGGAATCCCAATTTCTGCCCAAAATATGCAAAAATTGGGATTAACCCAAGTTTTCTACAGTTTATGGAATACTTTAAACCTATTTTCCAGTTTGAAACCTGTTTTTAAATCAGTTTGATTGATGTCAGAGCTCCTGCTAATGCTGCTTTGGGGAAAATTCAGAGTTAATTGCAATTAAAAGATGAGATTGTGCTAAATTTGTGCATCCTGCTTCTCCTCATGGCTCCATTCCAGACAGAATTCCCTTCCTGGAAAAGGAATCCTTGGTGTGAAAGCCTCAAAACTCTTCAATTTCCAGGAGATTTCCAGCCTTGGAGCATGGATTGACAGCTGGAATCACATTCCTCACATTCCCAGCGTTTCATTAATTATTCATGGCATTAATTAGTTCTGGTTCAGGCTGGACTTCCAAAGGCTCCACAGCACAGCAGATTTATCATTCCAGCATGGAGCAATCCTGCTGGATGGCTGGAATTCCTTCCAGGAGCTGTAAAACCCCACGTGTGAGTTATTTTAATGAGGATTCCCCTCAGGGCTGTCCAGACAGCAAATCCCATCAGCCATGGAAATTCAACTCCTGACCTGAGGCTCCAAATCCATTCCCAGCCTTATAAAATCCACCTGGAGGCTCTGGATGAGGTGGGAATGGCTGGAAATTGTGGAATGCACAGGTAGAAAAGTCCCTTTTTTTTATTTCCCAGCACAAATTTGTCTCTGATTTCTCCTCACGAGTCCCAGGGTGGAGTTAAACCCTCTCTCACTCCCTGAGCCACCGGGGCTTTGTGCCCTATAAATTTCCAGACAAACCACTCATTTTCCCCCTTTTTTTTTTTTTTTTTTTTTGGTGGTTCCTTCAGTTCTCTTGGAGTTGCTGCAGGGCAGACGTGGGGTTGGTGAATAAATAAAAATTCACCGGGGATATGGGAAAGCCTAAAAGCCTAAAAATCCAGGAATAAGCAAATAAATCCTAATTGATTTGGAGGGCAGGTGATTTCTGAGCCAGAATCCCAGGATGGATCGGGCTGGAAGGGATTTAGGGATCATCAAATTCCAAATTCCATGGGCTGGGACACCTCCCACTGCCCCAGGGTGATCCAGCCTGGCCTTGGACACTTCCAGGGATCCAGGGGCAGCCACAGCTCCTCTGAATTCCATCCCAGCCCCTCCCAGACAGGAATCCCTTCCCAAAATCCCATCTATTCCTCCCCTCAGGCATTTCCCAGCCATTCCCCATCATGACAAATTATTCTGCTCTTGTTTATCCCCCCACACCCTCAAAGACATGAAGATGATTCCAGTTGTTCCTGATTTTTTGTGGGATAAGGAATGAGGCAGTGGCTGGATCCAGTGAATAATTTTCAATCAGATTTCCATAAAATCCACATGCAGAGAAAATAATCCTAATATTAGAACAGAGCTGGTGGTGAAACTTCCTTTTGGTTAGGGAGAACTTCTGGTTTCATAAATTTCCCTGTCAGAACTTGACCAATTTTTAGCAACCCAGGAATCTGTGGAAAATTCAGGATGGGAGACTGATTTGGGGCTTTAAGGTCTCTAAAAACTCCAAGAAAAATCAAGGAATATGAATGTTATATTAAATAAAATCTTTAATTAATGCTGTTTTGTCTTTTCTGTAGGGCACGAGGAATAGGAATGTTAAAGGAAGAGGCATTTAAATTTCATTTAAAATCTTTAATTAAAGATATTTTGCCTTTTCTGCAGGCAGGAGTCGGGATTTAGGCTGGAATTTGGCAAAACCTGGGAGCTGTTGGGATGAGGGAAACTGGAATCTCGCTGTCAGCTTCCCTCATTTTTGTTACCCCAAGGTTTCCCCAGAGGCTGTGGAAGGAATTCCTTCTGTCAGGAAGTGCTGGAGCTGCAGAGGAAAGTGCAAATCCAGGAGTTCAAAGCCTGCAGGAGGAAATCCAATCCTTCCTCCAGGGCATTTCCAGGGAAGAGTGGCTGACCACAAGAAAATAAAAGTGGTGGGGAGCTGAGTGAGGGGGGATGGTGAAATTCCAGCAGCTTTTGGGACATTCCCAGTGCTGCCTCCCAAACCTTGGGAATTCTGCAGGGAAGGGAAGGGCAGAGGGATAATCTGGGGATTTGGGGAATTCAAAGGTAAAAAACTTTGATTTTCTCACTCTTCTTGCACTTTGGGGACAAAAAATTTTGTAAGAATGAATCCCCTTGGTTTATCTTTGGATAATACCAATTTCTGGGATTCTGAATTTCCTCTGGATTTTCCCACATGAGTGGGAAGTCAGATGGTTCAAACCTACAGCTCATCCCCTCAGGAGAATTTCAGGATTCACTGAAAATTCCAAGAGGTTCTGATGGATTTCCTCTAAGCATTTCCCAGAGCTCAGCGCTGGGAATTCAAATGGAACAGAATTTCCTCAAAACCAAATTATTTGAACTCTCCTGAATGTGTTTTCCTTGATTTTCCATCTCCCAGGGCAGGACCAACCCTACCTCTACATGGGATTCTCTCAGGCTTTTTGTGCTGTATTGAGGTTTAAAAAAACAACCTTAAAAAATTAAAAAACCCTAAAAAATAATTTGGGAAAGAGGAGGGAATTCCTTTAATGTTCAATCCATGTCGAGTTTAAGGAAAAGCTAAGGAAAGCTAAACCAGAAGAAAGTGAAAAACAACCCAGAATTGACCAAAAAGACAACAGGGCAAAGAAATTCTCGAGCCAAGTCACAAGAGGTTGAATTTTGAGGAATTCTCCTGGATTTGGGAAAGGAAGGGCCTGGACAGGGATGGGAAGTGCCTGGAATCCCTGAGAGGCAGGAAAAGGGGGAATTCTTGTACTTGTGTGCTCAGAAACCCAGCTGGAAAATCCTGTGAGGAAAAGCTCCATCAGGATCTGCACATTCCCAGGAAAATGTTCTGCTTCAGCACATCTGCCTCTCCCAAAACAGCAAAGCCAAAAAAATTCCTAAACATTCCCAAATTCTCCAGCAGCCAAGGGCTGCATTCATCCCCCCGAAGTTTTGAGGATCCTTCTATGAACAGAAGGATTAACTGGATGTATCCAAGTCACATCCCAGAATAATCCAGCACCCTGTGATCCAGTAGGGAAGTGCAGAAACCAAGGATCCGACAGCAGCCTTGGGATATTTGGGAATTCCAACATCCTGCAGATTAGGGGACATTATTTTAGCGTCCTGTTCCCTGCATTTGGGACAGTTTTTGGTGCTGAAGATGAGGAAATCCCACCTGGTTGCAGGCACAAGCTCACTTTAATAATAATAATAATAATAATAATAATAATAATAATAATAATAATAATAATAATAATAATAATAATAATAATAATAATAATAATAATAATAATAATAATAATAATATTTATCACCATTATAACAATTCTATTTAGCATTTTTTCCTTACTCTAACAAACAATAAATATTAAAATGTCCACACAACCATAAAGATAAAAAGCTCTGGGAATGAGAACCTGAGGAATTCTCAGTTTTAGCATCTGGATAATTAAGGAAATTATCCTTGGGAATGTTTGTGTCTTTAGTTGTCAGGACACCTCCAGCTCTGGTAATTCCTGATTCTCTGCCCTTGTTGTGCTGCTTTTTAAATCAATCAATCAATCAATCAATCAACCAGAATTGTTAATTATATCCACATAATTACTTGTGGATCTATAGATTTATGGATATAATTAATGTCCATATTAATTGTGCTAATTCTCTTCCCCCATAACTGAAGGGGGAGGTGGCTCCTGCCCAAGCAGGGGTTTGGATCCTTGAGGAATATTCCTTAAAATCCCTCCCAACCCCAGACCATCCCTGGATTCTATAATCCTACAGTTTTAATCTCAGTTTTATCTCTATAAAGACATCCAAGCCTTGATACCTGATGTGAATTTTTAAACTTTACATGAATTCTTTCTTTTCCAACTTTGTATTTCCATAATGCTAAATTGTTGTTTGAGAAGAAATAACCAGGATGAAATTTCCTATTTAAATCACTTTCCCTCACTCCATATTTTGAATTTAATGGGTTTTTTTTGTAGCTTCTTCCAGCCACCCCCACCCCAGTATAAACCACTTGAATTGGGGTGGAATTCCAGCCCAGCCCAGCAAAACTTTTAGCACCCTCCCCTTCCCAATGAATTTTAATCCCAGTTACCCACACGGGGAAAGTCAAGCATCAAAGCTGTTGTTGTTTCATACCTCCCCCGAATTTTTATCCCAAGAGGGTGGGAAATGCAGGATTTTATCCCAGCTCTGAGCAAACCAGACCCACAGAGCCCGGAGTATTTAATCCTGCCAAATTAAATCCCACTTTACTTAATTAGGTGCTGCTCCAGGTGTTTGGTGACCAGTTTTAAAGTTACCCCTCCAAACTGAGGAAAAAAAAATAAAAAATAGGGAGACTCCTCCCTTTCCTGATCCCATCTCCAGGTTTATGAGCTCCACTCCACCAGGAGAGCCCAGCCCAGGCTGAGGAGATGAATGAGCTCCCAGTCCCCTTGGTATCTTAAATTTTATGGGGTAAAACATGACCTAATTCCCTGAACTTGTCGTGCTTTGCTCCCCTCAGAGGAAAACTCGGTGGTTTTAAGAGCAAATAATTGGGGGAGGTTTGGTGTCCAAGTGGGAGAAAATAACTGAGGTTGAAGGGAAAGTTGGTCAGGAAGAGCTGAGAAATTGGAGAAGACCTGCCTGGGTGTGATGGGGGAAAGGAGCAGATTTATCTGATGGTTTTATCTTATTATCTAATTATTCTGTTTATTTTCTTACTTCCCAAATCAGATCAATTATTTGTTCTTGATAAATTTGTGTGGCTGTGTCCATATCCTGCCAATGCAATGGGGCTGGAACGAGATGATCTTTCCTACCCCAAACCCCTCTGTGATTCTGCCAATTTTTTTTTTATATTTCTTTATTATTTCATACAAATTTTGGACCTTCTGCTTGAGGAATATGGTGTAAAGGAACTTTTGGGGAGTTACACCAAATCATGGCAATTTTTCAAATGTCTCCTACTGATATCATTTTGGTTCACAGTCAGAAATATCAAGGAAATGTCCAGATGGAAGTGTTGTCTTCTTGATCCAGAAAATGGGAATGCTCAAAGCTGGAATTTGGTTTGCTGGGTTTGGAGACAGGGACTGAGCTCCTCAGAGGATTTTGCCATTCTCATTTTCCCATGTTTTCAAGGAATTAAAAAAAAAGTATTTCTTTTTCCAGTTTTCAAGATCCCAGCGGTGCCACACCTGTCCTGACCTGTCTCACCTGCAAGCTGCCCCAGCCTGGACCCAGCACAGGGAGGAGCTGGAGCTGCTGGAGAGATCCAGAGGAGGCTCCAGGATGATCCCAGGGATGGAGCAGGAAAGGCTGGGAGAGCTGGGAATGTTCAGCTGGAGAGGAGAAGCTCTGGGGTGACCTCAGTGTGACCTTCCAGGACCTGGAGGAGCTGCAGGAAACATGGAGAGAGACTTTGGACAAGGGATGGAGGGACAGGACCCAGGGAATGGATTCCCAGTGCCAGAGGGGAAGTTTAGATGGGATATTGGGAAGGAATTCCTGGCTGGGAAGGAATCACAGAATCACTAAGTTGGGAGAGACCTTCAAGATCATTGAGTCCAACCCAATGGAATTGGAATGGAATTCCCAGAGCAGCTGTGGCTGCCCCTGGATCCCTGGCTGTCCCTCCATGCCTTGTCCCCATCCTCTCCAGCTCTCCTGGAGCCCCTTTAATCCCTGGAAGGGGCTTTGAGTTCTCCTGGAGGAAACAACAACTCCAAGAGGGCAAAATGTGCTCTGGGGCATTTTTTGGCAATTTTGGTTTTTCCAGCTGTGCTGGGTGGCTCATGAAAAATGAAGGATGGGACAAGGGCATGGAATGGAAAACTCATTTCAGGGAGCTTGAATTGTGGAGGTGAAGTAGGTGATTATTATCTGCAGTTATCAGGTTTGGGTTATTCTGGTTCAGACCATTTTTGGGCTGCTCCAAACTGAGCGATCTGGGGGAGAATCATCCAAACCAGCATCAGCAGAGCTTTCCCTGGAATTGGATTTATTTTGGGGCTTAGCTCTTGGCTGTGCTAAAGCCAAGGAGGGGTTTTGCTGCTGATTTTGGAGTGGTTGAGCCACGGGATCGCCCCTGCTGGAGGAAGTTTCCAAGCTGGAACACAAACCAGAGCAGGAATGCAAAGGAGCTGCTGTTTTCCCTCATTGCCCCTTTTATTTTTCTGCAGTCAATCAACTCCTGCCTTAATTACACTTCAGAGAGCCCACGGCCACCAGGATTTGCAGCGCACATTCCCAGGAGAATGCCCCAAGCTGCCTTCTTTTGAAAGGGGCTGGATTGTGTCGCCTGTTAAATAAATGCACAAAATCCTCTTTTTTCAGCAGCCTCGCCTCACACCTCGCCCTGACACGGGAATAATGGCTGGGAAAACAACTCAAGGGCCACCTCCTGCACCCAGCCCCTCCTCAGTCCTCAAAGGAATGGGAAAAACGGGGTGAGGGTGTTGGAACCCTGAAGCCTGAGAGTTTTGAACTTTCTGTGCTTTCTGGTGCTGAACCCCAAAACTCACTGCTTTTGACCTGAGGCCTTGGAGAAGGGTTCCAAAATTGAATAATAGAGCTAGAATCACTGGTGTGTTAGAATAGAGATGTGTAATTTCACATGGTGAAATTGGAATTTGGGGATTAGAATATAGTAACAGGTATGGGACAAGATGGAGGTTCTGGGGCATTGGCTCTTTCTTCCTTCTTGTTCCTTCTTCTTGATTTTAGGTAGTTTTTGGTTGGATAGAAAATCCCCCAGTGTGGGTCACAGGTGTTTGGTCGTTGAGTCAATGTATATAAATAATATACATGTTAGTTTTTAATTGGGTAGTTAGGCTTTAAAAGACCTTCTAACTAGCTAGATACAACTCTATTTTGTAATTTTTAGTTTGTTAGCTACAAGTGCTGCAGCACTCTCTGTACTTTAGATAAGAATTAATAAACAACTGAGTCTGAACACGAAAATCCATCTCTTGTGCTTCAATCCTGACTCTGACTGAAGGCAGAGAGGAAAGAAGATAAACACTAACATGAGGGAAGGGGAAATACTGCAACTCCAGGGTAATATCCCAGGGTTCAGCCCCTCTGGCATCACTCCCAAAGGTTGGTGAGGCTCCAGGAGTTGGATGCTCTGGAGGGAAAAGAAGCTGGAAGGAATTGCTGGAATATTCCACCAGTGGATGGATTATTAAGGGAAGGATTGAAATCTGCTCTGGTCCTGTCCTGGGATTTGAGGCTCTGGGATGAAGGGGCTGTTTGGCACCTGAGGGATGTGCCCAGTGTCTGGCTGCTCCACAATCTCAGGCAACACTGGAATTCCAGTGCTGGGAAGAGAGGGTGGGACCAGGCAGCCCCTGGCATGGAATAGGAGAGCTGGAAAATGGAGGTTGGAACCTGAGCTGCCCATCCTGTCTGCTCCTGCAGAAATGGGTCCCTGGGATGTCCTCATCCCCCTCTGCACTCGTTCCATCCATGGAATCAACGGCCTGGGGCTTCCATGGAGGCAAAGGAGGGAGAGGAGCACAGGGACCCTCCTGTCCTGCCACAACCTCACTGCCCACGCCAGGAAATTATGGATGCTGCAGGATCTTGGATTATCCTGTAGGCAGGACCAGCCAGAGATCAGCTGGAATGTGGTTATCCCAAAGAGAAAAGAGCAAATTGTGCAGAGACAGAGGAATCTTCCCTTGGGCTGCTGCTACAAACTCATTTTCCCAGAATTTTGGGACTTTTCCAGGTCGATGATGCTCCTTCTCCATCCTGCTGTCTGGAATTAATGCCTTTAATACCTTTAAATGCCTTTATGATCCCCTCCCAAAATTTGAGTCCCGCTGGGACTTTGTGCCAGGATCCACATTTGTTGGGATGGGAGTCTCCAATCCCTGGATCACCAAAATGCCACAGAGAATAAGAGGTGGAGGAGGGATCAGTGTCTTCACGTGGAGAGGTTTCAACCAGGAGGAAAAGATTGGCACCTACACAGAGCAGAGTGAGGGAATTACTTAATTTCCAGTTTTTGGGACATTTCTGGAGAATTCGGATTTTGAACTCCTTTCTGTGGAAAAAAAAACTACTCTAAGTGCAAGGCTTGCAACAGGAAATTCGGGAGGTCAGAGTGCAAATTTTAGGGGGGAAGTTTTAGATTTAAAAGGAGGAAAAATTTATTCATGGGAAGGTTCCTCAAACAGTGGCACAGCTGCCCAGGGGAGAGCTGGAATTCTCATTCCTGGAGGGATTTTAAAATGGGGACATGGATTAGTGGTGGCCTTGGGAATTCTGGATTTGCAGGCTTGATGCTTTTTTTTTTTCATAGCTGTCCCCATCAGTTAATCCCCAAAGACTTTCTGGGATGTCCCTCTCCAGGATGATCCTTAAGGTCCCTTCCAACTCAAACCATTCCAGGATTCCCTGATTTACCTGGCAGCACTGAGTCTTCACAGCAGTGATAAGGAAACCACAGAACAGAGAAACCACGTGAGCCATCCAAAATAAATTATCAAGCTGATAACAAAGGCAGAAATTCATATTTCCCCCTGCATCCCAGCTGGAGCTGGACACTTAAATCCTAAATTATCATCTGGAAAAATCCTGGATTTGAAGCCTTTTCTATGTTCAAGAAAGAATCCAAATAATTCCCACTTACCCCCAATTTGGTGCAGCCAAAGGGTTAAACCCTTTCCCGCTGGGAGACAGGACCAACTTTTCCAATTGCATCCGGAATTGAGGGACAGCTTTATCAATCCCACCTGGAGCAAACAAAAACCCTGCTCCAAACCATTCCTTATCTCCCCGTGTTTGCCTCGGGCTGTTTGGTTTCCAAAGGTCACGGTGGAAGCAGAAGGAACTATCCAAGGGTGATGTTTCCTTTGGAATTGGGTGACAAATTTGCTGGGAGGGCACTGGAAAATGATTGGGAAATGGGGTAGGGAGGGTGGGGGGTGAAGAGAAGAGGCCAGAAAAGAGGTTTAGAATTTTTTTAAAGGAAATTTTTAAAAAGAAATTTAAAGGGGAAAAGAAAAGAGGGATGTGTCTGCACAGCTTCCAAAAGTCAGGCAGCTGTTGAGGAATACAAAGGAAGGACAGATGAAAAATTAGGATTTCATCCAGCTCCTGTCTTTCTTTCTTTTTTTTTTTTTTTTTTTTTTTTTTTTTTGGTGGTTTTTTGGTGTGTTTTTTTGTGTAAATTATAGGGAATTACTTCTTTCTTTATGTTCCTTTTGCTGGCCACGCTGCAGATGTCACCTTCATCAGGTTTAAATTCTCACTGTGAACCTTATCAGGGGGCACCTGGTGAAAATGCCAAATTTCCTCCTGGAATCACTGAACTTCCAGCCTGGATAAAAAGTGGGAAGTGGGAGAGGAGCTACTGCAGCCAATGCAGCTGTTAATGAGAAAATAAGAGAAAATTTGGAGCAGAGTATTTCCCTCCATACCCACAAAAACCTCCAAAAAACCCTCTCTGGGCTGGGTCATCGTTTTAGAAAGGCATTGGAAAATGGAGAAATTATTTTAGAGACCAAGACCCCTGGATTGAAAAAATCAGGGATTTAGTTAAAGCTGAATATGGAAAATTTTAATTCTGTGCCATTGGATTTTGATGTTTCTCCTCCTGGGGAACTGCAGTGTCTGCACTGTCAACTGTAGTTGGATAACATGAACACAGGGGAAAATCTCAGGAATCTTAATTTGTCTGAAATAAAATTATAATATTTACAGTTTTTAGCAGGGATTTGTTAAAAAAAAATATATTTCATTAAAAGGTTAAAATCTGTGGTAAATCAGTGAAAATTGGATTTTCTCCTGGTGCAAACCAACAGCTCCTGTCAGGATCTTAAAACACAAACTCAGGGAGCTCTTCAGTGATCTGCAGAAAATATAGAATTATTGAAAAATATAGAATTATTTGAAATATTTTAAGATCCATCCTTTCTGTGTCAAAGTTCCTTTTCCATATTTAATGTAAAAGCACAATCCATTTACTGGAGATTCCCTGAAAATTCCTGGTGGTGAAGGAATCAACTGGGCACAGGGAGGACCAATTTAATTTAATTTTGCATCCCAAAATTATTTCCCTGAGAAAATCTGAGCCAATTCTCCATCTCAGGAACTCAAAGCACTTTGGAAATATAAAGGAATTAAACCATGTCTGGTCTGAGGTCAGGAATTGTTTCTATCCCAGTTTTTGGCTGGGAAAAACTCAAGCAGGGAGATCTTCAGTGACTTGTTCCTGATCACAGCCAGATGGGGAATGGGAAAAGTCATCCTGGAATTGTGTTTAAGCCCATTTGCTCTGGAGTTTCTCTCCCTAAAACCCCTCAAAATTCCATTGAAAGCAGATTGGGAGTGTGGGAAGAAGGAATCAAGGAGAGGTCAAAGAGGAACACAAGGACAAGCTGGCAGGGCTGGAGCTGGATAAAAGGATTAAGGAGCTGGCTGGCTTTGGGAACAGGAAACTCTGTCTCCTTCTGGAGGGGCTGGAAGGAGTTCAAAGTGCCCTGCATGGGATGGGAAATGAGGGGAATGGGCAGGACAGAATCCTGGGATGTGACCTCAGGACAGGACAGACCCACAGCCCAGGAGCTGAAATTCCTTCCTCGCCTCCTTTGGTGCCTCCCGAGCAAAGAATGGACAATGAGAATCATCTGGGATGAGCTGGAAATCCAACCTGGGCAGGAATCAGCTGCCAAAGGTCACTGGGGGTGCCAAAACCCAGGAGAGTTCCCAGGGAACTCATCCCTCTGGGCACTCCAGAGCTCTCCATGGACGCCCTGGGGCACCTGGATCGTTTTCCCAAATGGAGATCCGTGTCCCCAGGGGGTCAGAGCTGTCCATGGACACTTTTGAGGTGTCCTGGATTCCATCTGGGCACGTTTTCCTGCCCTCTCCATGTCCACTGGGACAATTTCCCCACACTTGTTCCCTCTATCCATACATGGAATTAAACCCCTAATTAGTACAGCCAAGGTATCCCAAATAATAGTCCAAGTCACCCCAAATTCCTAAATTCCCTCTATCCATACATGGAATTAAACCCCTAATTAGTGCAGCCAAGGTATCCCAAATAATTGCTCAGGTCACCCCAAATCCCCAAATTCCCTCTATCCATACATGGAATTAAACCCCTAATTAGTACAGCCAGTGTATCCCAAATAATTATCCAGGTCACCCCAAATCCCTAAATTTGGTCTGTATTTGGACTTTTGGACTAATGTGCTCTTTTCCTGACTCTTCACCAGAGGGATTCACATTTATCTGTGCAAATTTACAAATTAATTAGCACAGAGGAGATTAAGGGAGTTCAATCCCACATCCACACATTCCAGTGCTCCATTCCCAAACTTTGGAAAGGGCTCGGAACAAATACAGCAAAAACCAGAAGTGATTTTCTTCCTGAGCCCCTGGGAGCTACATTTCATTCAGGAAGGTGGATTAACTTGGATAACAATTAAAATCAGGCAGTGGGATGGGATTTTTGTCTGGATTTGGGAAGGGATTAAAGATAGGATGGCAATTGATGGATATTCCTGGTTTTTCTGGAAATCTGCCCACATTTTTCCTTACATAACTTATAGAAAACATCTTTGGTTCCTCTCTTCCTGGCCAATTCTTGCAGTAGCATCCCTTGGATTTTGTGGTCTGGAAATTCCAATTTTATATTGAAAGCTGGTTTTTTTATATTTGTATTTTTTGTACCACTTTTTGAGATGGTTCAGCAAAGAATTTCCTTTAATATATATATAAATAATTGTAAAATAGAAATAAAAATAATTAAAAAGAGATAATTTATATAAAATAGAAATAACTGCTTTTGTAAGTTTGTCTAGAACCTCCAGGTAGTATTTGGGTGTACATTTTGATGTGGGAAAGGGAAAAATCTGAAATAATTTTTGTGGTGCTTTAGATCTCGAACATTCAAAGGTTTTGCTTTAATTAATATTTCAACACTAAATTTAAAGCAACACCTCTCCAGCTGCCTTCCCTTGGAAATAAAATTTCTTCCTTAGTTTGGACTGAACCTCAGCTCCATTTCTGAGATTAGTGGTGATATTTAAGCCAAACTGAGATTTTTGAGATAAGAGAATCTGGTATGGAGAGAAACAGATGCTTGGAAATCCTCTGTGCAATCCATTGGATAATCAAGATTACCTTGGGTGTCCCTGGATCCCTGGAATTTTCCAAGGCCAGGCTGGGCAGGGTTTGGAGCAGCTGGGACAGTGGGAGGTGTCCCTGCCATGGCAGGGCTGGCACTGGATGGATTTAAAGATTTTTTCCAACCCAATCCATCCTGCAGCTTTAAAATCCTGCCTGGAAAAATGTGATATTTCAGACATCTTCTCTAACCCCTCCTTTAGTTCCTCTATCTTAGCCAGACATCATCTCCCCAGAAATTCCCAGATGTCCCTCCAGCTGGGATTTGCAATTCCTGTGGCACTCACGCCTCACAGGGACATCACCTGCCTGCTGATCTGTTATTTTCACTCCTCTTTTCCCTCTGACTGCTTTTCCAAATCCCATTCCCCATTCCAGCCGCCCTCCTCCTGCTTTGCTGCCATGGGGACGGTGACATCACGGGGATGTGGGGCAGATGTGACATTCCAGGATGGTGACACCACCGTGGAGACCTTTGCAGCACAGATCCTGTTTGATTTTCCATCCCTGCCCGCCAACAGGAGCTGTGCATTGTAGAAGAAATATCCCTCTTTGGACAGAGAATATTCCTGCTGAATTTCCACCACAGGGATATTCCTGAGAGGTTTCAGAGGTGCTAATCCCCTAATTCCTTGATAATCCAAGTGCAGCATCAAATACTGAAATTTCCACTCAGGGGATTTTTATGGAATTTAAATCCCGAATAACAAAGGCTCCAAACTTTTTCCAAAGTGAAAAATCCATCCATCATCTTACAGGTGCCACTGGAAAGTTCTCCCAGAGATAATATTCCTGTCAGATCTCTGGAAATTTCTCTTTAAACCCCTGAGCTTGTTCAACCTGGGCTCCCTTTGCAGGGATTTCAAAAGTTCATCCCAAATTTCTGTGTCTGGATAATTTGCTCCCTCCTTGACTCCATTTCTGTATCTTCAGCAGCACAAAGAAATCCTGCCCCAGTTATTTTGGCATTTCCTTGGAAGAAATATTCCATGTGGTCTTTGCAAAAATCTCTCATGTGTTTAAGACATTTCTCTGATTTTCCTTCCATATTTTTGCTTCCAGAACAATTTTTCTTTCCTTCTGCCCATGATCCTGTCATTTTTCCAAGCAGTTTTGCTACACCCCATTCCTAACTGGTGGCAAAGGAAGGAAAGAATGATTAAAAAAAAGAAAAATAGAAATAGAAGAAAAAACAATGATAAAAAATGTGGGGCAGAGTGACAATAAAGGGATATAAAAGGTAAAGAAAAGGCCAAAAAAATAATGAATTTTGTGGATTTGGCTGGAATATTTCCTGCTGGGCTCTTCCATAGGAGCCACCTTGTGCTAGGAAAGATTTTCCTTTCCTCAGAAACCCCTTGTAACCCTTGGTTTTTCCACAGTGGTTGCCAAGGAGCAGCTCCAAAAGAGCAGGAATGGTTTGGACAGGCAAGAATCCGCCTGGGAAGAGCCACCAGCTCATCCTTCAATCCCAGACCCCGCTGGATCCGAATTTCTGATGCTGTTGGGTCATTCCCACCTGGGAATCCTGACCCAGGAGAGTGGATGGGACTGAAATCCCATCTGCAGAATTTTGGGTTTGGTTGTTTTGGCCTGATCCTCTCTGTTGGGATCCCAAATTGAATTATTCACTCCGTGGGGAGCAGTAATTAGGGAAGAGCTCCCATTCCCTGGATTTTGGCTGAGCTGGAGCAAACAGGATTAGAATTCTTCCCCCCAGCTCGGCAGTGCAAATTAAATGTTTATTCTTTCATGGAGGGGAAATGTCAGCTGCTTCAAATTACCTGGGAAAGATCCCAAAGGATTGGGGAGTTTGGGAGATACAAGCCTGAATTCTGGAGGAGAATGTTCTGTAGGTTTGGATTTTTTTTCCACCTTTTTTAAATCTCATTGGATTGAGATTAACCTGCGAACTGATACTGAATTTATGTCTTTTTTTTTTTCTCCTTTTCCTTCATTTTTAAATTTATTTGTTGAAGTCAGGAAGGTGCTCGAGTCAGAGCTGGTTGCTTTGCTTTTATATCCTGAAAAATTCCAGGCTTGCAAGGATCCTGTCAAGTCAAATTTGACTCCAAATTAAATTTTGGGCTGGGAATCAAGAGACGTGGATGCTAATCCCAGTGACCTGCTGTGTGACCTCTCTGGACCTCGGAATTCCTCTGGATAAAATAGGGATACAAAGCTCCTTTCTCCCTGACCTTTATCTCCCTGGATGATCCCACATTTCCAGGCACCACAATTTTTCCTCCTTAAAGAATGGGGAAAAAAGATAATTTAGTAGTGGAAGAAACAGGTTTGGAATCACTTGAGGATTTCCAGGATCCAGATTGTCCCTTTTGCAAAGAAAACCAATCCCAGAGCTCCCCCTGCTCCAGCAAATCCTCTCACATCCTCATCAGTGCTCAGCCCTGCTCTGACCTCACAACATTTTGGAACTGGAGTGGCTGTGAGGAGGAAGGAGCTTCCTGAACATTGCAAAATTCAATTTATTTTTCCAAATCATGCCATGCCCTGACTTGCTCTCAATTCCAGAAGGGGAATATTTGATTTTATTTTGGGAATTCAGCTGCACCTCTGTGGATCTGCATCCTCCTGGAAGTGCAGGTTGGAGGGATTTAGAAATCCAGGAGTGGTGGATTTGAGCAGTTGGACCCCATGGATTTAAAGGTTTTTCCAACCTAAAGGATTCTGGGATGTGATGATCCCATGGTGGTTTTGCCTCTGAGAGCAATTTGGTTTTATTAGGGCTCTGCCAAAGTAAAACTTTCTCCCTTTGTCTTCCATAAATGCAACTTTTCCTCCTGCTCTGTAAATCCCACCTGGTGCCTGCCTGACATGTAGAAAATTTGGCACTAACCAATGATTCCCCCACACTGGAATTTGGCTTTCCAAGACTCCCTGGGCTGGCCAGGAATGGGGAGTGGTGCCTTTGGTAGAAGAATGGGAAAAGAACAAGGGTTGGAATGGCCACAGCTCCAGGAATTTCTGCTTCCTCAAGGATAAAAATATCAACCCAGTTTCTGCCTTAAATGAAGGGTGTGGGAGCCCAGAGTTTTCCTCTGGCTTCCCTGGGAGGTTTAAGATCCCCCTGGTGAGGGTCCCAAAGACCCCTGAGTGAGACCCTGGTGTCTCAGGGGCTGAATTCAAACTCCTGGGGAAAATTACCAACACAGAGGGAATGGAAACAAGCCACCAAAATTAGTAAAGTGTAAATTAGGTTGTTAGAACGTAGATAAATAGACTTTTGGGAATGTTTGTGGTAAGGGACACGTGGCCAAGATGGAGAATTTGGGGTGTGGATTCCTCTTCCTCCTTCTTCTCCGTGCCATCCATGCTGGGTGACATGCTGGCACTTTCAGATTGGATGGGGACAGAGTTGGACAGTTTAACAAAGTTGTATTTTATTGGAAAATAATTGTAAATCCCTAGTATGTAATTTAGAGTATAAAAGATCAGTGCTGCCTCTGCCAGGCAGGTTCTGCCCTGGACATCTGGCGAGCAGAGCTGTGAGCTGGGCAGAGCAATCCTGAGATAAGGGAGAATAAACAGCCATGAAACCTCTCAGAACAGCTCCTGCAGTCTCTCATCAGCAAGAGCTGGGCTCAAACCACCTGCATGTCCCCCAGAGGTGAGCTCAGGGCTGAGGAGACACCTCGGGCTGTGACAGAAGGGAATTTGGCACAAACCAGGGATGACCTCACACTGGAATTTGGCTCTCCAAGACCCCCAGGGCTGGCCAGGGATGGTTGGTGGTGGCTCTGGTGGAGGGATGGGAAAAGGGAGAAAAGGGTCTGTGCCCCTCTCGAGTTCTGGCAGCTCAGGGGATCATGGAATCATGGAATGCTGGGAAGGGTTTGGGCTGGAAGGGACCTTTGGGGATCCCTGAGCTCCATCCCATGGGCAGGCACACCTCCCACTGTCCCAGGTGCTCCAAGTGTCCAACCTGGCCTTGGGCACTGCCAGGGATCCAGGGGCAGCCACAGCTGCTCTGGGAATTCCATCCCAGCCAGGAATTCCATCCCAATATCCCATCTAACCAGTGGGAGCCATTCCCTGTGTCCTGTCCCTCCATCCCTTGTCCCCAGTCCCTCTCCAGCTCTCCTGGAGCCCCTTCAGGCACTTAAGGGACTCTGAGATTTCCCTGGAATTTTCTCTTCTCCAGCCTGGGCACCCTCAGCTCCCTTCCAACACAGCTCAAGCTGTTTAACCCCTGCAATTCCTCAACCCAAAGAATCCTGAGGGATTTCCCACCCAAGGGTTAAATCCACACCAAATCTCTGCTCCTGCTGAGCCACGCTCAGCATCCCAAAGTTCTGAACCCCCTGGCAGCCGTGGCTCAGAGCCAAGGCAAGGCTTGCTTGGGGGTTATTTTATGAGCCCTTCCATCTGGGGCTCTTTTCCTGCCCCCTTTCCTGGGAATTACGGGGGCACAGCCATAAATTTGTGCCACATCATCGCTCCCATTCCGGGCTGAATCCAATATTCCCTGGGCGAGGCTTCATTAGGAGGAAATTCATGCCTTAAACACCTTGCAGGCTGGGCTTTTGACAAGTCATCACATTTTTGTGTGCCCTGCTTTCTTTTAAAGCCCCTCTCTAATGACATTCCTGAGCAGGGGCTGCTTGGCCACCTCTGGAGGAGGAGAAGGAAAAATGGGATGTGGAATATTTATTACAGTGCAGGGGGGACAACCTGTTGGGTAATTCCAGCTCCTCAGACTGTCCCTGTTCGCCTCAGGACAGAAAGAAATTCCGTATGTTAAATCAGGAAATAATCAGGAAAATAAGGAAATAATCAGGCATGAGCAGGAGCTGTTGAAATGTGGATTTAAGCACATGGAAAAATGGGAAAATTGTCTTCAAACTTCCCATTCCACCCTGATTTTTCATTGGATTGCTGTCCCCACCCTCCCAATTTTCCTCATAGGCACCCAGGTGAATCCCTCTGGTCTGGAATTCTTCAGGATAACCTGGCAGAGCTTTCCATGACTGGTTTTATTTTATTTTATTTTATTTTATTTTATTTTATTTTATTTTATTTTATTTTATTTTATTTTATTTTATTTTATTTTATTTTATTTTATTTTATTTTATTTTATTTTATTTTATTTTATTTTTTTCCTTTCCTTTCCTTTCCTTTCCTTTCCTTTCCTTTCCTTTCCTTTCCTTTCCTTTCCTTTCCTTTCCTTTCCTTTCCTTTCCTTTCCTTTCCTTTCCTTTCCTTTCCTTTCCTTTCCTTTCCTTTCCTTTCCTTTCCTTTCCTTTCCTTTCCTTTCCTTTCCTTTCCTTTCCTTTCCTTTCCTTTCCTTTCCTTTCCTTTCCTATTTCATTTTAAATAATTTCATTTTCCCAGCTTGGATGACTAAGGAGAGCTGCCCAATTCCATGTGTAGATATCAAAAGGAATTATCCTTCTGGAAATCCTGAGGCTTTTCCCTGACCACTGTCCTGATAAGAGATAAAAAATTTATTTTATTTATTTTCATCTGGATTTTACCTCTATTACAATTACAATCTCACACCAATAAAAATGAAATAAAGACAAGTCCTAACACCCAAATATCCATTATCCCCTGAAAATGCCTTTATCCAAGATTCCAGGAAGAAAAATCTCCTTTAACAACCTGATTTTTCCTGCATTTCTTCCATGTCCTGAAGGTTTAGAGGGAGCTGTGGAGCCACTTCTAGTGATTTAATTGACTCTTTCCATCCAATTAATTTTGGCCAAAATCTCTTACAGTGAGAACCTGATGGGTTTTGTGAGTGTAAATTCCAAGAAATTTGATTAAACTGGTTTTATTTGGAATTTCAACTAAATCCTATAGATTTTGAACTAAAAAAAACCCAACAAAACCCAAATGTGCTGATATCCCAATAAAAAAATAAAAAAAATATGTATCTGTGCAATGAACTGGGTTGATGATTTGGGATTGGGAATTTCTGGGATGATCCAACTCCCTTTTTCCTTCCAAATTCCTTCTGAAAAATCATTAAATGACAGGAAAAATGTGAAATCTCCCGATTTTGGGAGAATCTTCACCTGCAGCCAATCCTGGGGCAGTGAACCAGGACAGGCAGGAGACAATCAAGAATTATTTCTCCTTTCAAAGTAATCAATGCCCTAAGTTTCAAATTCCATCTTTCTCTGATGGTTTATCATCCCTTTGATGAATAAAAAATTGGGCTGAAATTTTATGGTTGTGCAAGGAAAATTTCACTCTGGAAATTCCCCTTCGAGGCGAATCCTTCAGGATTTGATTTTGCAGCTGGAGAAAGTTCAGGATAAAAAACATTTTCTGAGATGATTTTCCTTTGATATGTGATCACTGAAATGAGGGAATCTGAAATCAAAAGGTGCTGGTTGGAAGTGCAGGGAGTTCACTGGGGCTGCCTGTGGAATATCTGCAGGATCCTTTATTTTTTGGGAGGGTAGAAATAATGTAAAATAAAAACAACTTTATTTAGGTTAAAAGGGGGGAAATATTCCTTGGTCTAACTTCAGACTGGAAGTTCACAGGGACCTGTCCAGGAATAATTGAGCTCCTGGAGGCCAGGGGGAGTCAGGAATTTAAATTTCTTTAAAAATTAGGCTGAGAATCGTCCTGTGCCAATGCTTTACAAAACCCAGTGGTTTCCAGGATGCTGCTTATTAATCATGGATAAAAAGGACTAAAAAGGAAGAAATCAGCTGAATTTGGAACAGGAGTATCTTGAAATTGTAGCTTAAAAGCACAAAGAAAGAGGAAATAAATCCACCTGAAATACCAACATCCTCACTTTGGGATTGCAGTGGTCTGTCTCTTCCTTTCCATGGAGCAGAACTGGTGACAAAAGCCACCTCTGTACCTTTTGTCACCTCCAGCTCTGCCCACACTGCAAAACCACCTCCCTTCCAACCTTCCTTCACTCTTCCCTGCTTTGGGGGCAAATCTTTAAGGTTGCCTGGAATGTTTTATTTTCCCTTTGAAGGCATTTTCCTGCTTGCTTTCCTTCCACTCTGTGGATTTCTCTCTTGTCTGTCCCCTCAGTCCAGAGGATGGAATAAATTAACGAGCAGCATGTGAAGCCTTGCTCTGCTTTAGTTACACCTAAATACAACTAAGCCTATTAACTTTATTCCTGGAACTGTCCTAGGCTCCCACCCCCAATAATTTTCCTTTCAGGAGATTTCATTCCCTTTGTTCTGACTTAATTTCCCTGCAGCCAGGGGCTCCAGAAGCCAGTCACAAGCTGGCTGCTAATTAGCTGGCACTAACAGCCTCTGGTTCCTTTGGGGAATGTTTGCTGGAGTCACATGGGACAGCCTTTAATAATTCCTGTTTTTCTCCTCCATCCTCCTCGGGCTGTCCAGGCTGGATCCATCAGGGCTGTTTTTGGAACAGGTGGAAAAGGAGGAGAAGCTCTTTGGTGTTGCTTTTTTCCCCTGGGGGTTGTTCCTCCTTGGGTGTGTCTGGGATCAGGTGAGATCCCCAGATGGGATGTCCCCTCATCCTGTTCCCTGCCACCACATGTCCCTCAGGTAGATCCTTAATTTGGAGATCCTTAATTTAGAGATCACCACCCTGCTCCCCTTTTCTCCTCTGACACGTTCTCTGTGATTTCTTCAGGGTTGGGGATGGAAATTCCATTATCCACCTCTGGCTCAGGGTTTTCCCAATCACCTCCCCACTCTGGGCTGGGGCTGGGGGGTCAATCCCACCCCGAGGATGGATTTTGGGTGTCCAGCTACCAGAAACCAGAGGTTAGGACACAACCAGGAGGTTGGAAAGAGCTACAAACACCCCAGCTCCTGTCCAGCTTCCCAGCAGAGCAGGTGGTGTTTTTCCTGGCAAATGGAGAGGCCTGGTGATCCAGGGAGCCCAGCAACCATCCCCACACCCTCCCCAAACCCCAAAGATGCAACTTTTGGCACTTGCCAAGCACCAGGTGCCTCTTTTCCATCTGGGCAAAACAGGAAATGAGTCAGGCAGGGAACAGGCTCACAGGAGGAATTGCCTGCAGAGGGTTTGGGGACAGACCGCCCTGGAGGTTTGTTATTGCTGGGTGAGGAGGAGACATCTGGACACCATTCCCTGAGGTGACACAGCTGTGGGCTGGCAGGAAAGGGGCAGGACAGGTGGGGAAAGCTGATGTCTTCTAGCTCCTGATTGATTCCAACCCTTCTGGCTTGTGAGGATTCCTCCAAATCCCTTTTTGCTGCTGCTGGAGGTGCTTTGCACTTCCTACAGGCCTGGTGGAATCCTGGAATGGTTTGGGTTGGAAGAGACCTTAAAGGTCTTTCAGTTCCAACCCCTGCCGTGGGCAGGGATGCCTTCCTCCATCCCAGGTTGTTCCAAGCCTCATCCAAAATCCAAAACCTGGATTTTCATGGAATTTCCCAATCCCTGAGAGGTGCCAGGATCCTTCTGGAGGCTCCAGTCTCTCTGAGGGTTTGGAGGTGAGCTCTCCACACAGAGGGAGGCAGCAGCCCTGGGCTCTGCCTGGCACCCCCCCAGGTGTCCCTGGCACCCCCCAGGTGTCCCTGGCACCCCAGCCTGGGTCTCCCCCTCTGTTTCTGACCCCTGGCTGGGGGCAGAGGGAGGAACTCCACCTGCTCCAACCCCAATTCCCATTCCTGCAGCCTGGGGGACTTCACCCTCAGGAGAAGCAGCACACACACTGCTCTGCTCCTTGCAGGTGAGTTGGACCAGATGGTGTTTAAAGGCTCCTTCCAACCCAAAATATTCCAGGATTTTGTGTTTGGTGCCTTATCAGCATCCTGATCTGGTGTTTTCAGGTTGCTGATGTGAACACAGACCTGGTTGTGTGTGGATTTGGACGTTCCCTTTCCCTCCCACCTTCTCACTCCTCTTCTCTCAGGTGGATGAAGCATTTCCAGTGGTCCTGGCTGTTCCAGGATCCAAGTGGGAAGCTGCTGGTTGTGCCCATTTATCATTTCCCTGGCGAGGGAGGAAAAGGCCAAGTGTGTCTGTGTTTCCTGAGCCACAGCTGCTGCCAAATCCCCAGAACCTCCATGGGGAGGGGAGAGGGAAGGGGGGGAAGCAGAGCTGCAGAAAATCCATGGGAGCAGATCCCATGCTGGGGAATTCACTGCAGGAATAAGGGGGGGCACATCCCAATGGACATCACAGAATAACATCCACCTTGCTGCTGATTTTTCCTGTAATTAGGAAAATCAGTCTTCAAAGTGCCACCAAAATCCCTGAGGAGTTGAAGATGTTGGTTACATTCCTGGGGAGAGGGGAGGAACACCTGCAGTTAACTCCTACAGACAGCAGGGAATGAATATTTAAGTTCCCAAATCCTCACCAAGGGAGGTATCCATGTTTTTGATACTAAAGTAACATCCAAGGGATTTACTAAGGAAAAAGACATCCCCTGTATTCCAGGGAGAACTTGAGATTTTGGAACATTTGTAATGTTTGGAAGTTGAGAGAATATTCTGGGAATTATCACAATGTGCTTTATCTATCCAAAGCCTTCCAGGGCATTTGGATTTGGGAGGGAAAATGGGAATTTATGGAAATAAATAGTGTGAACAGAACCCTACAGCCTTACATCCTTACATCCCTGGAATTGGTGGAAAGGAAGGACAGGTTGCTGTTTAAATAAATCCTAACATAAATTCAGGTCCCATAAAGGGAGGGAGTTTAACATTAGGAAAGTTCAAAAGAATTGAGGTTAGCACAAGGCAGAACTGAGAAATTGTGGGATTTTGTTTGGGATTTTTTCCCTATTCTGCAGATAACAGCTTCACATGTGAATATTCCTTCCAAAGGTGGGAAATTTCCCAAAGCAAGAGGATCGCACATCTGGGTGGATGAGGAATGTAAGGGAATATCATGAATAATCCCAGACTAATGGAAAATGATGGAGAAAGGGTTGGGATACTTTCTGCCACTAAAGGAAAAGCTCCAGAGTGAGCCTGATTCCAGTGGGATGTGTCCCTGTCCATGGCAGGGGTGGGAACAGGATTATCATTGAGGTCCATCCATCCATCCTTCCTCCATCCATCCATCCATCCATCCATCCATCATCCATCCATCATCCATCCATCATCCATCCATCCATCATCCATCCATCGTCCATCCATCCATCCATCCATCCATCCATCCATCCATCCATCCATCCATCCATCCATCCATCCATCCATCCATCATCCATCCATCCATCATCCATCCATCCATCACATCCGTCCATCCATCCATCCATCATCCATCCATCCATCCATCCATCATCCATAGATCCGTCCATCCATCCATCCATCCATCCATCCATCCATCCATCCATCCATCCATCCATCATCCATCCGTCCATCCATCCATCCATCCATCCATCCATCCATCCATCCATCATCCATCATCCATCCATCCATCCATCCATCATCCATCCATCCATCCATCCATCCATCCATCCATCCATCCATCAAATCCATCCATCCATCCATCCATCCATCCATCATCCATCCATCCATCCATCCGTCAAATCCATCCATCCATCCATCCATCCATCCACCATCCATCCATCCATCCATCCATCCATCCATCATCCATCCACCATCCATCCATCCATCATCCATCCATCCATCCATCATCCATCCATCCATCCATCCATCCATCATCCATCCATTCATCCATCCATCATCCATCCATCCATCCATCCATCCATCCATCCATCCATCCATCTATCCATCCATCCATCCATCATCCATCCATCCATCCATCCATCCATCCATCCATCCATCCATCCATCCATCCATCCATCATCCATCCATCCTTCCATCCATCCATCATCCATCCCAGACCATTCCATGATTCCAGGTTTAGGAGCAGAGACCCCACACCCCATTTCCCTAAGATTTCACAAATTCCCCTCCCAAAAATCCCTTCTCATCCCTGCTGGGTGCTTTTTCCTTATTTTAATCCTACAAGCCATATTTAGGGGTGTTATCTATGGGGTGTGTTTGTGGGATGGGCCTAAAGGATCCCTGGATGTGTTTATAGGGACAGATGTTCAGCTGGGGCAAATTGGCCCCATTATTTCACAGGGATCCCCCAGTGCTTTGGAACTTTGCTGCTGATTTTTCCTGTCATTAGGATTTCAAACCTAGACCAGGAAGCTCCTGCCTCTCCTTGCACAACACAGAGATTATTAATTATCCAATTAATTATTATTAATTATTCAATAAATTCTTATTAATGGTTTTTACTGATTGAATACATGCAGAGGTGGGATGGAAATAAAATTTATCCACAGCTCCTAAAACTAATTTTTTCACATTTATCCCCAAATGCTTTTCCATGTTTAACCCCAAACAAGGCAGATTTCCATTGAAATGTTGGTTGGGATTCAGTAGCTGCTGAATTCCTTTAAATCCTGGGAACAGCTGGTGTTGCTCTGTCCATGTGTCCCAAATTCCCAGTTCAGATCTTCTGTTGGATTCTCCTGGGGAATGGCTTCACTCTGAAGGAGAGCAGGGATGGATGGGATGGATGGGATGGAATTCCCAGAGCAGCTGTGGCTGCCCCTGGATCCCTGGAATGTCCAAGGCCAGGTTGGACATTGGGACTTGGAGCAGCCTGGGACAGTGGGATGGAGCTCCATCCATGGGATGGAGCTCAGAGATCCCCAAAGGTTCCTTCCAACCCAAACCCTTCCAGCATTCCATGACTCCATGATCCCCTGAGCTGCCAGAATTCATGAGGGGCACAAACCCTTTTCTCCTTTCTCCCATTCCTCCACCAGAGCCACCACAAACCATCCCTGGCCAGCCCTGGGGGTTTTGGAAAGCCAAATTCCAGTGTGAGGTCATCCCTAGTTTGTGCCAAATTCCCTTCATTTCAGGTCGACACCATTTTTATCCTTGAGGAAGCAGAAATTCCTGGAGTTGTGGCCATTCCAGCCTAGAGGGACAGAGCCAGGCAGTGGTCAGGCTTAGATGGGAAGTGCTGGATCTGAATGTGCTTAGATATGATAGAATCATTCCATGGACATGGTGAATCCATAATTATCTGCAGAAATGAATGGAATTTATCCCAGATCTAATTGGCTCCCAAAAGAAACCATTAATTCCTGGGAAAATGGCAAATACAGGGAGAGAAGCAGAACTAGAGACATTCTTCAATCAGTGGGAATGTAAAAGCTTTTCAATCCCTAAATTTTTGGGGTGCCTGAATTGGATGTGTACATCTTGACCAACTTGTGTGGACAAATCTAGACCATATTTCCATGGCTTCTCCAAGCTGGATTTAAGTTCTATTTTGTTAGACCCTTGTGACAAGTTTTGACCTTTCCAAGGATTTCTTGGATGTCAGGCTATGGCTCAGAACTTCCAGATGGCAGCAGGAAAAGAACCCATGTTGTTACACAATCATCTCCTACCAAAGAATGGTAAAAAAAATCAGCAATGGACTTTAAGAGGTTGCATTTTCTGGCAATTTCTGACCATTTCTGACAATTTCTGATGATTTCTGATGATTTCTGACATTTTTTTGACATTTTCTGCTGTATTTGTTCAATATTCTGGAGGTGGAACCCATCCTCAAAATTATTGGTCCACGATGGAAAATTTTACTGGAATTTCATTCCAGATTGCAGCAAATTAAAGGAAAAGCTCTGACCTCAACAGACTCAAATCACAGGATTGCTTCCACTGAGGAGTCATGTTCGGCTCTGCTGAGAATCCCAATATTTGCCTTGTGTTCCACCAAAATTCCACCTTGGATGGACCAGAAGATGGGGACATTTCAGCAAGGGAAGATGTTTGACTCCTCTGAGTGAGTGAGGAGATCAGTGACAGCATCCTCCCGTGTCACCTCCTTTGGAAAGGACATCCCACTTGGATTCACACTAAATTAGGAAATCTTACCCAAGGGAAGACAGGAGGCAGCCTTGAGCTTTCTTTGGAAAGCCGTTTGTGTCCATCCACAACATTTGGATGCTTTTCCCGGGGCGTGGGATGGAATTGGGCTCAGTGAACGCGTGTGGGCCGGGAATAGCAAATTAACAGGAATTAATTTCCTTAGGTGAGGAGATATCTGAGCTCCTGGGATTATCTCTGAGGCATTTCCTCCCATTGTCAAACCCTCTCAGCATTCTCCTGTCCCTCCTACCCGCTGGTTTTCTGGGATCCATCCAAAGGCTGGAGCAGGATGGACGGGTCGTCAGGGACAAAACTCAAGCGCTCTGTGTAAGCTCCAAAGTTACAGGTGCAGTTTATTATAAAAGAGATAAAAGGGGGAAGAGAAGGAGCAATGGGATAAAAGGGCTCTGGGGTAAGAGAAGAGGGAGAGAGGAAGAGAAGTAAGAAGAGGGAGAAGAGAGAAGGAAAGAAGAGAAAGAAGAGAGGAGGGAGAAGAGAGCGATTTCCCATTTACAGTACAATAAATCTTCTTCCATGATGAATATTCTGATTTCCACTAACCAATCGTAATACAAGATACAAATTCTATAGCATTTACATACAGCCTGTAGGAATTCTTATATTACCATAATGTGTTACATTTTAAACTCTAAGATCTAATCTTTGGACCCTGGCAAGTCTTTCTGTGCCCTTTGGAGTTGCTCTGTGGCCGAGGGCATTGTTCTATCACGAGGGGATTGCCTTCAGGGGCCATCCTGTTGTTTCATGGTAATTCAGTAACTGAGGCTTGGCATCTCAAAAGTGGATTTCATTTCAGTCTCGCTTATGGTTTCCATATTTTCAGCATCTAAACATTCATATTGGTAAGGTCTTCCAACAGGCTGGAGCATCATGGAAGTGGCACCCAGAAGGAATCATGTCACACTCTCCCCTGCCTGTCACCAGATCTCTCCTCCAAGCACTTCACAAACAGCCTTGGCTACGGCCTCCAGGTCAGGGAATTTTTTGTTGCTTTTCCAGGAATTTGGTATCTTGTCCCTTTCCTTTTCCGTGCTCGTGAGGCCTCGCAGCACTTTGACATTTTTTAGCTGTGGCAGGCATGTTTTGGAGAAATAATTTCATTATTTCTGACCTTTTTCCTTTCCTCCCTGGCAGAATATCTGCACATCTCCTGATTTTTGTTGTTTGGAGTTGCACTAAGCTCCTGCCCAGGTTCCACTCATGGTTCAGCTCAGCTCTGATCTGAACAGGACCCACTCCTGTTTTGTGAAACCATCTCAGCTGACAGTCAGGGCAATATAAAACAGCAAAGAGAGTCCCTAAGAGAGCTGAAAAATTCCATATTTGACCAGCCTAAAGGTGGATTTTCACAATTTACAAATTTATTGAGGAAAAATAATCATATTTTTAAAAAATCTCTGTCTGAACTGTTTTAAATGTCCACTTAAGAGTGAAAATATTTGTCCCTGCTGATTATGCAGAGCTTGAGATGAGCTTCTCATGGAATCCTGGAATGGTTTGGGGTTGGAAGGAACTTAGAGCTCATCCCATTCCACCCCTGCTCTGTCCCAGGCTGCTCCAAGCCCTAATGTCCAACCTGGCCACAGCTTCTCTGGGAATTCCAGCCCACCCCAAATCTTGACCCCCAGCCTGTCCCCATCCAGGACCCTGGGGAAGGGTGACAACACTGGGCTGTGGGAATTACAGGCAGCAAGAGTTTTGGGGGAATCTCCAAATTGGAAAACCCTAAGTTAAAGCATTTTCCCCCTTTTTAAGCCCCTGGGAATGCTGGCTGTCAATCCTGGGTATCTCAAACCATCTAAACACAAAATCCAGCCAGGACTGGGTGCAGCCCTTGGTGCAAAAACAAGTCCTTGGTGGCTGTGGGAAGTGGCTGTGACTTAGGGACCATTTGTAGGAGGTAGGTGACAGTGTCAACTTTATTTTGGGAGCCAGAAAGTTTTTTTGGGTCACAAAGTGACCACAGGAATTTGCCTCAACCAGTGGGAGAGGGAAGTTCTTGGAGTTCTTATTTAATGCAAATAAGGAGTAAGAGAATCCCAGAAACACAGAATCCACAATCTAGAAAAAGCTGAGCTGGGACTCTCAGATATTATCGAGTCTCCAGGAATGCCAAGGACAGCTCTTGTCCCCAAGTGCCACATCCACACAGCTTTTAAATCCATTTATTCAGGCACACGGGGCAAAGAGGACCCAGATAAGTGTAGGATGCAGGAGCAGGGATAAAATTGGATTTGGAGGCAGCTCCCAAGGGGTTGCTGTCCAAAAGGAAGGATGAGTCCAGCTGGGACACATTGTCCTCTGCCTGGTATTCACACTTCCATCCAGGACAGGGGAGGTGGAAAAGAAAAGGATCTATTCTGGACTTCAAGGTATGTCCCAAACCAGGATTAAAATTCAAATGACCTTGGTACAATGAAGGAAAAAAAAAACTAACCAAGTGAAAAAGCACCCTGAATTCGGGCTAAATTTTCCCTTCAAATTCAGTCTGGAGCAAAGGGAAAACATTCCACTGCAAAACTCAAAAATGTAAGGTTTAAAACCCACAAAACAAGAGGGTTTCTTATGAATATGGGATCACTCTGGGTAGTGAGGGTGTGGAACTCCCTGATCCTGAGGATTTAAGGCACTGAAATTTTTTCTGAGCTCACAGGGAAGCTTAAAAAAAATTAAAAATCATTGTCAGAGAAAACCATTAAAATCTGCAGAAATTGTGTCCAATTCAGGAAATCCCCAAAGCAGGAATTGTTATAGACTGTGAAAGGATTTGATGGAAGCTTTTCCTTACATTCCTTGCACTCATTTGGGATTTTCAGCTTTAGGAAATGGGATATTGTGTGAGGCAGAGGTTTGGGCTGACCCATTCCACTGGTTTTAGGTGCTTAATCCCCCAAAATTCCAGACTTTGGAGCAAGATCTCCCCCCTGTCAGTGAATTGAGTCTGGCTCACCTGCAGCTCACATTTTTAACCTGACAAGTGTCAAACAGGAATTTTCTAACTCCAGTGGGAAGAATGCTCAGGTAGGGAGCAACAAAAAGACAAATTTTAGTCAGAATCTGAATCTGTTTCTTCCTCTTTTTTTCTCTCTCAGCACCTTGGCTCCAACCCAGGGTATTTGATTGGGTGTCAGGTTTATCAGAGATTTGGTGTCAGGTTTATCAGAGATTTAGTATCAGGTTTATCAGAGATTTGTGTGTTCATCCACATCCAGTTTTGGGGAAACTCCAGATAATTCCCCACCATGGATTCTTGCCATTCCAATTCTTTTCCAGAGGATGATAAAATATTGAGGAATCTCAATACTGGGAGCAAATTCTGTGACCATTTTCCAGAGAATTTTTTTTAGAAGGAGGAAAAACCACTCAAAAAAAGGATCACCAACTCCTTTTGCCCCAAATCCTGGAATTTAATGCACTAAATCTAGGATTGAATACTCCTTTCTCTCCTGTCTGCTGCAGGAATGGGAAGGACTCATAAACCAGCATGGAAAAATAATTCTGGCACTGATTCTCCTCCTCTCCATGGCCACAGAATCCAAGGTGGGCTGTCCTTCCAAAGACAAAACAAAATGATTTTCCCAAAGTCCTTATGGCCTGAAGAAGAAGTAGAGAAAATTGAGATGGGATTCTGGGATGGAATTCCTGGATGGGAGGATGGTGAGGCCTTTGATATCCTTGATATTCCATTGATAGCTATCCAAGGAGATAAAAAATTTTAAAAAGAGGAAAAAAAAATTAAAAAAAAAGAAAAAATATTTCAGTGCTGTTTTCTGAGCACTTCTGGGCCACATGGAAATAAATCAAGAGGCCCCCAATAATCCATGTGCCCAACAGATCCTGCCTGTTAAGCCTGGTTTAAAACCCAGATGAAGACCTTGCTTTGGGAGGGGAGGCTGAGTTTTTGGTGCTGTTAGTCCTGGCTGGCCATGAGCCTGACTTAGTGCAGGTGTAAAGAACACCAGGGAGCCAGGGTGGGTGAGAGGAGCTGGGCTCAGCCCCTCTGGGGCTCTTTTCCTCTCTCTCCTCCATTTTTAGGAATTTTGGGAATGAGGTGCTCATGTGTCTGAGCTCAGCTAAGCTCAGCTTAGTGGGTCATGAAGGCTGGAAGAAATAACCATGCCAGCTCAGGGCAAGTCTGTAGGAAGGGATTCTCTGGGATCAGTCAGGGATGCACTGAGCTTTCAGCACATTAAAAAAAGGGATTTTCCTCCCCATGGGAGCTGAGGTCGTGCATCTCCTCCCTCTTTTTGTCAAACAGCTGCCCACGGCTCCCTGGACTTGGCCATGCCCTTCAAGCTGCATCTCATCCCTAAATACCCTGAGGATGAAAGATGATGATGAAATTCCATCAATTTAAGCAGTATTTATGACTTGTTGTGATATTCTGCTTAATTTTATCCCATAGAAAAAGGAAGAGAGGGACAAATGATGCTGTTTGCCCAGCAGAAGGAGCTGCAGACTGTCCAAAGGTGATTTCCTGCTCCAGCAGTGCTCAAGGAGCTCCTCCAGGGGCTGGAATTTCCCATTCCTGCCCATCAGCTCATTCAGTAGCACTGGATGAGCTCCTCCAGGGGCTGGAATTTCCCATTCCTGCCCATCAGCTCATTCAGTAGCCGTGGATGAGCTCCTCCAGGGGCTGGAATTTCCCATTCCTGCCCCATCAGCTCATTCAGTAGCACTGGATGAGCTCCTCCAGGGGCTGGAATTTCCTATTCCTGCCCATCAGCTCATTCAGTAGCACTGGATGAGCTCCTCCAGGGGCTGGAATTTCCCATTCCTGCCCCATCAGCTCATTCAGTAGCACTGGATGAGCTCCTCCAGGGGCTGGAATTTCCCATTCCTGCTCCATCAGCTCATTCAGTAGCACTGGATGAGCTCCTCCAGGGGCTGGAATTTCCCATTCCTGCTCCATCAGCTCATTCAGTAGCACTGGATGAGCTCCTCCAGGGGCTGGAATTTCCCATTCCTGTCCATCAGCTCATTCAGTAGCACTGGATGAGCTCCTCCAGGGGCTGGAATTTCCCATTCCTGCTCCCTGTTCAGCCCTGGGACACCTCTGAGATCCATTGGGTTGATGCTCTCAAAGAGGGATGTTCACTTTTGGGAAAAATGTGTCACTTGCTCTGTGCTCAGATCCCCAGGTCCTGGCAGAGGGGGGTGGGAAGAGAGAAAATAAAAGAGGAAAAGCAGATTGAGACCAGCAGCTTCCAAGGATGTGAAAAGGTTGGGAATTACAGAATCATGGAATGGTTTGGGTTGGAAGGGACCTTAAAGTTCATCCATTTCACTCCCTGCCATGGGTTTGGAAATTTCCACAATCCCAGGGTGCTCCTAATCCCATCCAACCTGGCCTCTGTGAAGAAAAATGAAGAATTTTGGGATTCCATCTTTAAATTCCTGATTAAAATGTTATTTCTGGTGTGTGACTAGATTTTTTTTGTTCCTGCTATTCATCCTGCCAACATCCAGCCTTGCTCCTGCAGATAATTTCTCCTCATCATTTGAAAAACTTTGTTTTCCCAAACTAAAATAATAAAACAACTTAAAAAAATCATGTTTCCCATCTTCTTAATACTCCACAGGCACAAATTCCCTTAATTTGTTCCTGCTGGGATCCTGTTCCAGCATCTTTTAAACAAATATTTTGCCTTGAGGTGGGGGGTGAGTTGCAAATCTGCCTTTACAAGGCTTCAGCTGCCCCAGCTTCAGTTTTATGGTGCTGAAGTAAAAATTGAAGCCCCAAACGTGTGGATTTGCCATTCCAATGGTGTAGGAATTACCTTTCCCCAAGGAGCAAATCCTTCAGCTGGGATTTCTGCCAGGGAGAAATTTCAGGAGCCCTCTGTGACTTGAACTCGAGTAAATTCAATTATTGGGTCCCTGTGACTTCAGGAGGCACAAGTTGCTTAGTGTGGAAATAAAGATTTTTGGGAAAACTCTCACAGAAACGTGGCCACCTAAAAATTTGGATGTTCCTATTGTAGCTTTCATAAATTTTGTATTGGCTTTGCCAAAATCTGGAGGGAAAAATCAGATTTTTTTCCCAATCACTCCAATCTCAGAATGTGAATGAAAAATCTGAATGGAAAAAATCTCAAATCTGGGAATGGTTTGGGTTGGAGATAAAAATAATCTGATTTATTTCATCCTCCCTGATTTCTTTGGAATATTGTTAATGCCAGCTCCAAATGTCAGGATTTGGAGCATGAGCACTCCAGCCTGAGAGCATTTAGTGATTTCCCAAGGATTTTTCTAAGAAGCCTGGGGGTGTAGGGATGAAAGGTCATGGAAGGAGACAGATATGTGAGCAAAAAGCAAATTTGGGATGACTTTTGCTCATCTGAACTGGATATTGCTGGGAAAAAAAGGCTGATTTAAAGATGATGCCCAGAATATAAAACATGGAATATATTTTCCTATTTTTTTTTTTATTCCTGCTTTAGGAAGAATCTGTTGTTAAATCAATTTGCATAATAATACCTTTTATAATTATAGAAAATAAACCATTTTCAGGTGTTTTATTTCAGATGGACTTTGACAGAATAATTCAATTCTATGATTATAAAATCGGATGGAATATGAAAATTTAAAGGAGAAGTGAAAATTTAATATCCAGGGAATAATGCTCAGCTGTGGGGGGGCAGCTGCCTTTCCTAAATCCATGGAGAACTCTCCATTTTTAATTTGGGAATGGTGGAGCTCCAAACCAAAATCTGACAGAGCAGAACAGAGGGAATTCTCTCATTGCAGAATGGATGCAGAGGAATTTCCAGAACATGGAGGCAAAACCTTCAATCCTCGACCTTGGAGAGATGAGAAGAATTTGTGCTGGGAAGAAGGAACCTTGGAATTTTGAGTCCAAGGCAAAGGATTTTCCAGCTCTGTCATTCCTAGGGAGGCTGGAGAGGGCAGGAATCAGCAACATAATCCACGGGAAATTCCCCACCCACCACAAAGATAACACAATTCCCACGTGGCAAACAATCCCCACGTGGATTCTTATTTTTCTCCGCGTCCTGAGCCCCCACGCCCTCGCCTGTTGTTATTCCAACAGCCAGGAAAGAAGAGCACGGGGAAAGATTCTCAGGTCGTTTTGGGAAGTTGAAATTCCTCAGCTGAATGGCAGTGCCCTTCTCCAAACAGGGATGTGGCACCTGGCTCCCGTGGAATTGATAAAGGGGGATATAAAAATATCTCTTTATAAAATAGATAAATATATAAAATAAATATATAAATATATAAAATAAATATATTTATAAATAAAAATAGATAAATAAATATGTATATAAATATATAAATATATGTATATAAATATTTAAATACAAAAATATAAAAAGATATAAGTATATATATTTATATATAACTATATAAATGTATAAATGTATAAATATATAAATACTTAAATATATAAATATATAAATATATTTTAATATAAATATATAAATATATGAATATGTAAATATATAAAGATGTAAATATATAAGTATATAAATATATAAATATATAAGTATATAAAATATGAGTATGTAAATATGTAAATATATAAATGTACGAATCTATAAATATAAAAATATATAAATATATAAGTGCATATTTATATAAATATATAAATATATAAATATATATATATATACATATATAAGTATATACATATCTAAATATCTAAATATCTAAGTATATACATATATACATATATACATATATAAATATATTCCATGAGGACACCACACTAATCTGGGGTCTCTTCTCCCCTGTTTGCACAGAACAATTTCCAAGGAAAACAAAAGTTCATTTTCATTTTGCTGTGATTTCCCCCCAAGTTTTGGCCTGAAGGATAAGAATTCTGGGGATCATTCCTTTAGACACCTTGGTCTCCAAAGCTCTGCCAGTCCAAGGATTTCCCAGAAATGGAGTCAGGATGAATTCCCAGAGGATAATATGAGTAAAATTTCCTCTCTATGGCTGCATTTCCCAATTTTTGCTGCATGAAACAGAGATCCCAGAAGTTCAAAATCTCCAGGGAATATGAGTGCAAAATCTGAAACCTTTCCAGAAGAGTGGAACAGAGCAGGACTAAATCCATCTCTCATTCCCGCTGCTTTTTTTTTTTTTTTTTTTTTTTTTTGAGTACCCCAGATACAGTAAAAAGAAAATTCTTCAGATCCATTTCCTTGAGGAACTTCTTGGGATCCATTTTTTTGGGGAGTGAGCCAAGGAAAGGGAGGTGTAACTGCCTTAAAACACAGGGAATGCTCAGCTTGGAGAAAGGAGAAGAAAACCATTGAAACAAAAAAGCAAGTTATTTCCAACAGAACATTCCCAAGACTATCTCTAATTTACTTTAAATTCCAATTAAAGCTGGAGAATGGGCAGAGAGATGGGAAGAATGGTAAAAAAAAATAAAATAAAGGAATGTTGTTTACATTAATTTTCCAGCTTGATGCTGAGTAGGGGAAGAAAAAATCAACAACCCACTCAATTCCTTTTCCTGATTAACAAAAAAGAGATGGAAATTTCATGTTGTCCCAACTCCTAAACTCTCCCCAAGCCACATCTGGCTCCACAAGCTCCTTCCAGCCTGTTTCTATTCCCAAGGAGAACATTTTTTCCAGCCCTGTCAACAATTACTGCTCCCCCTCTGAGGAGGGCAGGAGCTGTCCCTCGCTTTTGGGTGATTAAAACAAGCTTTGGCTTTGAAGTGCCTCCCCTGGAATGAGGATAAACGTGGAGAAAAGCTGGAGCCCAGCACTGGGAAGAGGTGCTGGATGGAAAAAGGACGGGATGGAGTCTTTGTGTCGGGATGGACGGTCGGGGACAAAACTCAAACACTCTGTGTAAGCTAAATGTTGCAGCTGCAGTTTATTATAAAAGAGATAAAAGGGGGAAGAGAAGGAGCAATGGGATAAAAGGGCTATGGGGTAGTAGAAGAAGGAAAGAGGAAGAAGAAGAAGAAGAAGAAGAAGAAGAAGAAGAAGAAGAAGAAGAAGAGAAGAGGAGAAGAGAGCAAAAGAGAGCGATTTCCCATTTACAATGCAATAAATCTTCTTCCATGATGAATATTCTAATTTCCACTAACCAATGTAATACAAGATACAAATTCTATAACATTTACATACAGCCTATAGGAATTCTTATATTACCATAGTGTGTTACAGTTTAAACTCTAAGATCTAATCTTTGGACCCTGGCAAGTCTTTCTGTGCCCTTTGGAGTTGCTCTCTGGCCGAGGGCATTGTTCTATCACGAGGGGATTGCCTTCAGGGGCCATCCTGTTGTTTCATGGTGATTCAGTAACTGAGGCTTGGCATCTCAAAAGTGGCTTTCATTTCAATCTCGCCTATGGTTTCCATATTTTCAGCATCTAAACATTCATATTGGTAAGGTCTTCCAACAGGCTGGAGCAAGGGGTGGACGGAAATCCCACTGGGACTGCTGGAAATGCAGAGGGAGCAGCAGGAATAAGTCAGAGTTGGATAAATTGGATTTGGAGGTAAGTTGGATTTGGAAATAAGTTGGATTTGGAGATAAATTGGATTTGAAGATAAGTTGGAGTTTTGGCTCCTCCTCGATGTCAGGGTTTGTTGAAGGGTTTCACGGGCTCTCCTTGGACTTGTCTGGATTCCCAAGGGTTGGAGGGAGGGGAAATCAGCCACACGCCTTCCTTGGGCAATAAAAGGCAGCTCCAGGTCCTGCCCAAGCTCCTCCAACTCCACGGGGGCAGCTCCAAGGTCTGGCTGTTCCCCTGCTCTCTCCTGCCTTTTGTGTTTTTAAATCAACAGCAAGGCAAGGCAGCATCCAGAAATGAGATTAAATTAATCCCTTTCTCTAGCAGTGGCTAAAAAATATCTGATTTTCTGCAATTCTCTCCTCCTTTCTCCCCAAATTATCTGTGCACACCACAGTTATTCCTCACAACAAACCCAAAAAGTTCCTTTCTCCTGCCTTTTGTGCTTTTACATCAATAGGAAGGCAAGGCAGCATCCAGAAATTCAGATTAAATTTGATCCTTTCTTATTTTTGGTAGTGGCTCCAAGAAATTCTGATTTGCAATTCTCTCCTCCTTTCTCCCCCAGATTATCTGTGCACACCACAGTTATTCCTCACAACAAACCTAAAACTAGTTGTAGGTTGTTAAAAGTTTCTCTCTCCTGCCTTTTGTGCTTTTACATCAACAGCAAGGCAAGGCAGCATCCAGAAATTGAGATTAAATTTATTCCCTTCTTATCTTCGGTAGTGGTTAAAAAAAATCTGATTTTTTCAATTTTCTCCTTATTTCTCCCCAGATTATCTGTGCACAATTTTTCCTCACCACAAATGTATAATCAGTTGCAGGTTATTCTGATTTTTAAATGAACACAGAGATCAGGGCACTGCAAAGACAATGGGGAGTGTTATTCAGGTGAAATATCTCAGTTTCCACACCAATCCTGGATGGAATGAGCTGGGAGCTCTCAGAGTTTGAAATATCCTTAAATCTTAATCCCAGGGTGGGAAGACATCTTTTTCTTTTCTTTTCTTTTCTTTTCTTTTCTTTTCTTTTCTTTTCTTTTCTTTTCTTTTCTTTTCTTTTCTTTTCTTTTCTTTTCTTTTCTTTTCTTTTCTTTTCTTTTCTTTTCTTTTCTTTTCTTTTCTTTTTCTTTTTCTTTTTCTTTTCTTTTTCTTTTCTTTCCTTTTCTTTTTCCTTTTCTTTTTCCTTTTCTTTTTCCTTTTCTTTTCCTTTTTCCTTTTTCCTTTTTCCTTTTTCCTTTCCTTTCCTTTCCTTTCCTTTCCTTTCCTTTCCTTTCCTTTCCTTTCCTTTCCTTTCCTTTCCTTTCCTTTCCTTTCCTTTCCTTTCCTTTCCTTTCCTTTCCTTTCCTTTCCTTTCCTTTCCTTTCCTTTCCTTTCCTTTCCTTTCCTTTCCTTTCCTTTCCTTTCCTTTCCTTTCCTTTCCTTTCCTTTCCTTTCCTTTCCTTTCCTTTTCTCCTTTTTTTTTTTCCTGTGGAGAAGAAAAAACACCTGTGCCCAGCAGGATGTTAATGATGAGTTTCTATTTTTTGTCCAGGACATGCAGGGAAGGAGAAGTTCATTAATGCCATCTCCATCCTGCTCCCACCTCGGGGTAGCCAGGCAACCCTGGCCCCTCTCCCTGGCTCTATTTAGGGCAGGCAGGAGCACGGATGTTCTGGATCCGGGCACTGATGTGCTGCTGATAACTCTGTGTTTGCTTACCTGCCTCCTGCTCCATCCATCCACCTCCTCTCCCTCCCCTGCACGTCTCACAGTAATTAATGACTTTTTTTTTTTTTTGGCCTGCAGGCTCAAACTGGTGATGTTTGCATAACACAGATCTTGGTTCTGGGGCTCCTTTGGCTCTTTTTTGCTTCTGAATTTAAATTCTTTTTCTCCTGCAAGTGTTTGGTTTGTTCCAAATGTTTAATAGAGAATGAAAGTTTTGGTAAACAGGCTGGGAAAGCTGGGACAGTTCAGTCTGGAGAGGGGAAGCTCCAGGGCAGAGCTCAGAGTCCCTTTCAGTGCCCAAAGGGGCTCCAGGAGAGCTGGAGAGGGACTGGGGACAGGGGATGGAGGACAGGACACAGGGAATGGCTCTGAGCTGGAAGAGGGAAGATTTATGGGATTCTGGGAAAGAATTCCTGGCTGGGATGGAATTCCCAGAGCAGCTGTGGCTGCCCCTGGATCCCTGGAATGTCCAAGGCTGGATCACCCTGGGACAGTGGGAGGTGGCCCTGGAACAGGATGGGCTTTAATCCCTTTCCAGCCCAAACCATTCCATGATGATTCTGTGATTTTAAGGCAGCATTCCTTTAAAACCTGCTCCCTTTGGAAACCCCTTTCAGGCTCCTTCTCCCCCAAGCCCCTGGCTGGACCTGTCATAATCCATAAGTGCTAGAACCAAAATTCCCTCAAAACCCCTTTTATTTTTGCAGCACAAAATCCTCCTCATTCAGCAGCCACAGGGAAATAAATCAGATTTTTTTTTGCTCAGCCCTGAGGATGTTGAGCTTTGACAGCTCTTGAATTTAAGTGGTTTTAGTGTCTCTAAACCCCTCTCTCCTCCCTGTGATCTTCTGATCCCTCACAACCCTCTGGGAGCAAACAGTCTCAGGCAAATCCTGGAGTTTTTCCAGGTTTCTTTGCTCCCAGTTTGAGCAGCAGCCAGGACAGCTGGATCCTGCTTCTCCCCTCGGAGCAGGAGTTTATTCTGCACTTTTAAAGCTGATTCCCAGCTCTGGATCAAAGAGGAGTTTGTTTATTTGTTTTAGAAACTCATCCTTTTATCCTGGGATTGGTTTTATTTATCTTTGGAGTTGGTGCAAGAAGGGCTTGAAGAGATCAGTGTTAAATCCAAGGTGGAATTGGCTCAGGACACAGGGAATTCCACATATCTGTCTGTGTCAGGTTTGTACACCATCTTCATTTAACACAGAGCAAAAATGTCCTTGGAAAATCCCTTTTTTAATTTTCTTTTTACCCAGAGTATGTTCCCAGCAGGTGAAATAAGGGAGGAAAATCCTCCTTTACAAGCTGAGCATCTGGAGGAGTTTCAGCCCTTTCTGTATGTGGAAGGAAGGAAAAAAGGCCCTGGAGAAAAGGATGGATCCTTTAAAATGTTACTTTTACCCTTACCCACCTCATTCCTGAAAATCCTTGGCTGCAGCCAGCTGAGAAATCAGGAGACAGGGAAGAAACTGATGGAATTTGCCTTCCTGGGATTCCACATAACACATCCCTGTAATTAGCAGAGACAGGAATTAAGGCATCATTGAAGGAGGTCAGATGGGCTCGGGTGGATTTTCTGCCTTATCTGCCATGGAATCTTATCCAGGTTGATTTTAGCAAGGATCAGGAATTAGGGAACATTATGGGATTATCTTGTCTAGACTAAACATGTCAGAGACCAGGGAGGAGGCACGGGAGGGGAGGAGGGACTGGGATAAAAAATGTTCAATATTCCATTATACAGAGTCACTGGGATTTGGGGCTTTGGGGCAAAATATCCCCTGGGACAACTCAGAGCCTGTCCCTGACTTTCCCATTGAGGAAAAATGATTCTCATTTTATGCCTTATGCTCTGCTTTTGATTTTTATGGGAATTGATTCCCTGTTTTTATTCCTGTGCTGTCCCAGAGTTGTTCTCCTGGTTTTTAGGGCACCAGAAGGAACTAAAACAGGGTCTGGTTGTTGTGTTTCTTTCCCACATCCTACACCTTGGAGTAACATTCCCTTGGATTAATTCCAGTGATGTCACAGCTCTGGGAAAATCAAAGTCCAGATGAGCCCTTTCCCATGGATTAGATAAGAACAAGATGGGAATTTTAAGGGAACTCCCTGATCATCAAATTCTCCTCAAGAGTTCCACACATGATCCCATCCCCAAACCTGGAATGCTCTTGTCTATTTACCAAAATCCTTGAATTTTCCATCCTCTTCCTCCTTTCCAACAATTAGATTTCTCAATTAGATTTTTCCAGAATTAGTGCAGGATTTTGGTAATTCCTCTTGTTCCTTGGAGCTCAGCCACAACATTTTTCCCTGCTGCTTTTCCTTGGCCAGGCTCAATAAACCAAAACTCCATGAGGATTTATTTTTTTTTTTTTTTTTGGGAAGAGAAGCTCTTCAAACCTTTTATTACAGCAGATGTTGTCTCCATGTAACTCATCATTCCTGACTCCAAGCTGGTCCATTCTTAAATCATCTGGGTTTTTTTTTCTAGTTCCAAAGCCATGATTGGCCATTGATCTGGACAGGAAAGGATTTTCCTGGATGCCACAGCACTCCCAAAAAATACTGATTTTCCTGGGGCAAGACAGTGAAAGGACTCATTCCCAATGGATTCTCCTGGATTACAGATCAGATGAGTTGGCCAAGATCATCCTAGGAATCACTGACAAGGTGATGTTGGTTTTTTGGGACTTTTGAGGGGATGGTTTGGGTTTTTGGGTTTGGGTTTTTTTGGGTTTTTTATCTTTCAGTGTCTTACATATTTTTATGGCTCATCAACACCATGCTCAGAGCTATCCAGAATTTCCAGAAGAAATCAAATTAACCCAACCCACGATATTTTCCCTGAGAACTAACATTTTGTAGAAAATAGGGAATATTCAGAACCTCACTTGCCTTTCCTTAAGTCTGCAAACTTGGTCCCAAAATTCCACAGGCAACAGGGAATTCTCAGAGCCCCAGGTGTTTCTCCTCAAGTCTCTCTGCAAACCTGATCCTAAAATTCCATAGGGAAGAGGGAATTATCAGAGCCTCAGATGCTTTTCCTTAAAGCTCTCAGCAAACCTGTCACTGGATAAAGCAGCAAAAAAAAAAAAAAAAGGATTTCTCTTCTTTTTTCCATAACAGATTAAATTTGAGTCTGCCCTCAGAGCAAGGAGTCAAACACAGGTTCCTGTTTCCTTAATCTCACCCTTTAATATGGAGAAAATTCCCCCTTTCCAGCTGATCCTGAGTTCCCAGCTGACCAGACCTCTCCCTCCTGTACATCTGCACGGAGGGAAATGACAAAATATTCCAAATTTCTCCCAAATGTCAACTTAAAAAAACACCCAAATAGGAAACAGCTGCCCCGGGGCAGCCTGGGAGATGTAAATTTAATTCTTGGAGCTGTCTCCACATCCCTCACTGCCACTTCCATGGTGCTGCTTTCACTGGAGGACACCTGGGAGCTGCTGGCATGAGGCTGCTGGGGTGGGTGGGTGACTCCCAGTTGAAAACAAGCCATGAAAAAGCCTCTTATATCCCAGGGAAAAAAAGGTCAACGTGGAAGGAGACACTCCCTGGAGCTGAATCAGATCCTGCCGACTTTATTCCGCTCGTGCTCGCCCGTGGAAGGTCTGAGGCGTTATCTTTGGAAAGAGGAGGAGCTACAAAACATCTCCTGCAGCTCCTGGTGCCTCTGCTGTTCCACCTTCCCACTCCAAAACAGGAAGAGCAGATTAGGTCTGGATGAATCCACGTGTTCTCCTAAAAGAGACTCCCACTTTCCTTCCTGTTGTATTCCATCCTCAAGTTATTTTCTTTCCATTCCTTCCCTCTCCCATTACACATTTCCTCATGGATCAGAGGCAAAACTTGCTGGTGGAAAGAAACTTGAGTTCAGCTCAACTTCTCTGGGGTTTTTATTCCCAAGAATTCAGAGCTGGACACATTTTTCAATGATTAATGCCTCGGATCAAATTTGAGGACCCTGATAAAGTGTTGGATGGGAATTGGAGCAATCTGGGATAGTGGGAGGTGTCCCCACCCATGGCAGGGGTGGGAATGAGATGAGCTTTAAGGTCCCTTCCCAAACCATTCTGGGATTCTGGGATTCTAGGATATAAAAGCTGCCCTAAAATTTCTTGATTCATGGAAATGCCTTGTTTCAAGCCTACTGATGGATTTCAAAGAAGGAAGTGGCACTGAATGATATTAAAGTCATTTAAAAAAAATTAAGGTAAACAAAAGTAAGGATGGAAATGAAATATCAATAGGATTTGAGATACATAAACAGAGGAGGGGTGCCCAAATCATGGAACCCCAGAATCCCACAATAGTTTGGGTTGGAAGGGACCTGACAGTTCATTAATTCCACCCCATCCCCTGGGCAGGGACAACTCCCACTGTCCCAGGTTTCTCCAAGTGCCCAACCTGGCCTTGGACATTCCAGGGATCCAGGGGCAGCCACAGCTGCTCTGGGAATTCCACCCAGCCAGGAATTCCCAGTTCCCAATATCCATCCATCCCTCTGGCAGTGGGAGCCATTCCCTGTGTCCTGTCCCTCCATCCCTTGTCCCCAGTCCCTCTCCAGCTTTTTTCAGGCACTCCCTGGGGACAGATCCCATATGCCCAGAATCCCAACAATTCCATAAATCCTTATCTCTCCATCTCCTTCCTTCCTCAACACACATCACACATTTAACCAGAAAAGCTCCCAGACTTGGTCACCAATAATTCCCTCAGAAATCCCACCAGGAGCCAGGAATCCTCTGAGGGGTAACCCTGGAGATTTATTCCCCCAACCTAAACTCCTTGCTGGAGAAGCATCTGAAAACCAGGATACTCCACAGTGTCTAAAATAAATTGAGACACCTTCATTTATTTTCCTAAATTTCCAGAAATCGAGGGATAGGAAGAGTTTTTAAAGGAACTTAGAAAATTCTCACCTGAGAGCAGAATTCTTACAAAGGTTTTGTAGGAAAAACCCAAGAAAATATTAATGTATCAAGAAATTCCAAGTGAGACAATAAATTCCGGGGATGTGAGGAAGCTGGAACAATTTACACCTGTAGTTTGTCTTAAATTCCAGTCCCAAAGGTGGAATTGGATCCCTCAGCCTCTCTCAGGTCTTCAGATTTCACCTGGTCACCCTTTAACGAGCCCAAGGAGTTTTGCTGGAATACAGAATTTCAGTCCTCAGCAAACAAAGCCACATTTAAAGGGAGGGACAGGAAACTTCAGGCTCTGCAGGAAACCTGTAGGTGAAATATTTCATAATTATGTTAATTATTATAATTATTTCAGCAGGTAAAATAGGGCTCCTGCATCAGGAGAAGCTGAAATTGCTCTGAAAAGAGGAGAAGAAATTCCAAGACATGGACCAGAGTGTGGTTGTGAGCACTGTGTCTGCTTCCAGGGCTTGGGAATTTTGATGCTTTGTCAAAAGGAAAAGATGGAAACTCAAACACCTTCCCTTGATTTCATAGAAACCTGGAATGGTTTGAGATGGAAGGGACCTTTTAAAATTATTGAATTCCCACCTTCCACTAGCCCAGGTTGCTCCAAGCCCCATCCAGTCTGGCCTGGGACACTTCCAGGGATGAGGCAGCCACAGCTTCTCTGGGAATTCCATCCCAGCCCCTCCCAGCCAGGAATTCCTTCCCAATATTCCATCTATCTCTGCTTAAAACCATTCCAGAACTCTGTCCCATGTTATAACCACACAGTGCAGAGTATTTTCTCTGCCTTCTGGAGGTAAAAAAGCAGGAAAATTTTAAATTTATAGAGGCAAAAAGGTCAAAATGCAACTTCAAGCTGATGAGGTTCACCAAATGTTGTAAGAGATGGAGTCAGGTGCCAGAATTGGAAGGTGATTCTTGTTCTGTGGGAATGCAAAAAAGGACAATCCATTCTCCTTCTGACCTCCTCTTTGGTTCCAGCTGCACTTTCTCCATATTCCTGAAGCTTTCTGTCCTTTTTCCCAAAATCTGAGCACATTGGATTTTCTGGAGTGAAGCATTTCCTCCTGTGCCATGTGAGCCATGGGGCTTTTCCCAGGATCCTCCAGAAACCCTTTTAAAAATAAATATTATTTAATGACTTGGAATATTAACGGTTCTCATTGTTCTCTCCATCATTACATATTATTAATTATTCACCAGGAGAGGTTAAGATGGGATATCAGGAAAAATTCCTGAGGGAAAGGGCTGCCAAGCATTGGAATGGGCTGCCTGGGGAAGTGGTGGTGTCACCATCCTTGGAAATGTGGAAAAAACATGTGGATGTGGCATTTGAGGGTTGGACTTGATGATCTTAAATCTAGAAATCAACATGGAATGGAGGAATTGTTATGGCTGGAAAAGATCTCCAAGATCATCAAGTCCAACTCTCACCCATCTCCTCCATGTTCACCAAACTCTGGCCTCAAGAGCCACATCCACACATTTTTTGAAAAATTCCAGGGGTGGGTGCTCCAATCCTTCCCTCTACAAACTCTTCCAAGGCTCGGCCACCTTTTCCATGAGGAATTTTTTGCTGATATCCAATTTAAGCTTCTCCTGGATGCTGTTGTAATTTGAGGCCTATGAGATGCTTGAGGCCTACATGAAAACACGGCACTAAATTTAAGAAATTAGTGTGAAAATCTTAAATCAGGTCTAAAATCATACAGCTCCAAGGAGGAATAAAACTTCCATACATCCCCCCAGCTCAATGCAAACTAAATTTGCATAATATTCCACCTTAAAGACAATTTCTTCTTCCACCCACTAGATGGGAGCAAACATTAATTTATGGGATGGTGCCAGCTCTGGATATTGGATGACTGATGCCAACGTGTGTGGTCTTGTGGCTTGGAGTTCCCTTTTTGGTGCTGTTTAATGAGGGAAATGGAGAACTTGGAGCAAATGGATTCTCGGACATCATAAAAGGTGGGGATTGGCTGAGGGCCAAGGGATCACTTCAAAAATTCCCTACAAAAAAGGCAAGGAGTGGAAACCTGGAGTGTGTTTGCCTCCAGACCAAATCAAATATTCCTGTTTGCTCACGGGGCGGGTTATTTTTAAGCCTTGACTAAGCATCTGCAGGGAAAATATTTGGGATTTGGATCTCTCCATGTTCATTCCCTGCCTTCACCTTCTGACCAGCAGGCCAAGAATAAAATTATGTGTCATGGAAAGCTGAGCTGTGGAGGTTAAACAATTCCTGGAGTTTTATTTGGTGTAGGGATCAGCTTTCCAAGAATTGTCCATTAAGAGAGAGGAATTTTTTTGTGGCAGCAGGGAGAGAGATGAATATTCCTAATCACTGTTTTTAATTGATGATAAATTAAGATATCAGCATAGCAACTCCTGGGTATCCAGAAATTGCAAGAAATTCCAGTGAGCTCCTTGTGGTGTTTGCACAAAAGTTTCTTCCCAAGCCAAATGCCCAATGTGTGTGGGGGGAATTGAGGGGCAGAGGGAGCTCAAATCCTGGGATAATATCCTGGAATGTGGCATCCCAGCCAGCCCAGTCCTTGAGAGGAGGGAATTCCTGGTGAATCTTGAAGGTTTGGCTCTGTAATGAACATTTTTAGGTCTCACTCCCTCAGTTTTTGGGAGTGCACAGCAAGTTACGACTCTCCCAGCCTTGGATTTTCCTTTGGGAGTACTGGGAAAATCCCAATGGATTTATGGATTTTTCCTGCCAGCTATAACGCAGCCTAGAATAGCTAAATTTAGATGTAGATGTTAAAATATATAAAATTGGGGGATATTTGTGGCAAGGAAGGAAGGAAGGGAGGGAGGGAGGGAGGGAGGGAGGGAGGAAGGAAGGAAGGAAGGAAGGAAGGAAGGAAGGAAGGAAGGAAGGAAGGAAGGAAGGAAGGAAGGAAGGAAGGAAGGAAGGAAGGAAGGAAGGAAGGAAGGAAGGAAGGAAGGAAGGAAGGAAGGAAGGAAGGAAGGAAGGAAGGAAGGAAGGAAGGAAGGAAGGAAGGAAGGAAGGAAGGAAGGAAGGAAGGAAGGAAGGGAGGAAGGGAGGAAGGGAAGGTGTTTTTCAGACAGTATTTTCCAACTCTCAGTAATGTAGATATGAAAGAACTTCATGGAGCAAATCATCATTTCATGATCCACATTTTCCAGGTGCTGGCATCTGGCAGGATGGAAGAACACCAAGGAATGACACATCAGACAATTTGATCCCTCTCAAGGACTTTATAATTGAAAACTCAGCATTCCCAGCATCCAGCAGAGAATCCTGGAATGGTTTAGGTTGGAAAAGACCTTGAGGATCATCCAGTCCCAGCCCCCTGCTGTGGGTAGGGACATCTTCCACTATTCCAGCCTGGCCTGAAAAGTTTTTTATCAAATACTGATCCAGCTGCATCATTCTCCCCTGTCAGCCCCAAACAAATCCTGAAATTCAGGGAATGGAAGAGAAATATTATTAACATATAAATAATAGTAAGGAATATTATTTTCTCTTGTTTCCTGATATATAAATCCTCTGTGTTGGTAAAATCTTGTCAGTGACACTGAACTCCAGCTGAGTCATCCTCAAAAAAATTCTCAAAGAGAACCCCCAATCCCAGATTCCTTTCTTATTTTAATGAGAAGAGCAAAACAAAGGGCACCAAACATAAACCAAGAGAGTGAAACCACTTTGTTTTAATTAAAGCTGCACAAAGCTTTGCCCAGGACATGGAAGTGACAGCAGAGAGTGATCATTATTCCTAAGGGAAGAGCTGCCAGGAGCACAGGGACCACTGAGAGAGCTTCAATTTGTCATGGACAAAGCCTGTTAATTACAGCTAACGAGCTTGGAGCAGGGTCTGTAAAACAGTGGTCCCTGACTGAAGAAGCCTCCTCCAGAATTAACCTTGTCATGAGCCCTGACAGAGGCCAGAGCAGCTCTGGGGACTCTCAGGAGGTGACAGGGCTTCCTTTAATTAGCCCTTGGATAACTCCAGAGGATTTCCTGCTGCAGTTCCTGGGGAGATGGGGCAAAGGCCCCTGGAGCAGCCCTGCAAGGAGGGGGGATGTTTGTGCAAAGAGCTGACCCCAGAACCCCGTGCTGGCCTCAGGAGGGGGGTGAGGAGCCCAGAGGAGCTGTGTCATTCCTGAGCTGGAGTGGGGATGGGAAAAGGGACAGGGAGGCAATGCCAGGAGCGAGGAAATGGAGGCCAAAGGGAATTTTTCAGGTTTCTCCCAACACAAACCATTCTGGGATTTGTGAATGTCCATTCACGATTCAGGATTCACACCTTTCCCACCATCCCTTCCAGGAACTCTCAGCTGGAATATCCAGACATCCCTCAACACCTCCTGCTATTCCTGCCAAAGGGGAACAACCTCTTGGTGGGGTTTGGAGTGGGAGAACCACACAGACAGTTTGGGTTGTGTCTGTAAAAGCAGAGAAGAAATTTAAACCTAAACTTCTGATTTTTTCCCCCCACCATTAATGTTCTCCCCATACAAATGTTCAGGGGAATCAGGAGTGGATCTGTCTACACTCCAGAATCCTTGAATCCCAGAATGGTTTGGGCTGGAAGGGACATTAAAAATTCCCCAGATCCAAACCCTGGGGTGTGTTTACGTTGGATATTGGGAGAAATTTCTTCATCCAAAGGGTTGTCTGGCCTGAGGGCAGTGGTGGAGTCCCCATCCCTGGAAGGATTTAAAAGCCATGTGGTTGTGGCACTTGGAGACATGGGATAGTGGTGACCTTGGGAATGGTTGGACTCAATCATCTTGGAGATCTCCAACTTAAAAAAAATTCTGTGATTCTGTGATTCTATGAACATATTTTTTGATAATTTGGCAAAGCAGAGAGGTATTGGTCAATCATCAACTTCCTTATGTCCATGGCTCATCTGAAGTCCACAGGATTCCACAAATGAGGAAAAGAGCTGACATTTGGTTTAAATGCACTTTTTCCAATGAGAAGCCATTGGATAAAGAATGTACACATTCCAAATTGATAAGAAAACTGATAAAGCCACCTTTTGTGCAGAAATATCAACAAAAAGAGGGAAGATGCCTCTTGAACTCTGCTTTGAGAGGTTGCAGAGCACAGGTGGAGGTTCTCCTTATCCCTGGCAGGGTCCAAGACCAGGTTGGATGAGGCTTGGAACAACCTCGAATAGTGGAAGTTGTCCCAGCCCTTGGAAACAGATGGTCTTCAAAGTCCCTTCCTGTTAGTGGTATTATTTTATTAGTGGCATTATATATTAGTGGTTATATTTGTTTTTGTTTTTATTTAGAGTTAGGATTGAAATTTGAGAGATGGATTTTTTTGGTTTGGTTTGATTGTTTATTAAATCTTGTTTATAATAGAGAGTTTTATAGTATTTTTAATTAATAAAAGTGAGAAAATGGAGATAGATTTAGTTACAAGGTGTTTTAAAGGCAAATTATTTAATTAAAAACTAACATTTATATTATTTATATTTTTGACTTGATAACTAAACACCTATGACCTGCATTTATTCAACTAAAAACTACTACTTGAAATCATGAAGAAGAAGGAACAAGAATGAAGAAAAAGACAATGCCCAAGAACTTTTATTTTGTCCCATATCTATTACTGTATTCTAAACCCCCAAATTCCAAACCCTTCAGCATGTGAAATTACACACTTCTATTCAAACTACCCACCAGTGATTTTAACTTTATTATTCAATTTTGGAAGCCTTCTCCAAGGCTTCAGGTCAAAAGCAGTGTTCTTCTGGGGATCAGTGTCAGAAAGCACAGAAAGTTCAAAACTTCCAGGCTTCAGAATTTAAAAAAATTCCAACCCAACTATTCCAGAATTCCTAGAAGATGAATCCTCTGGGAAGTGGCAGCTACCTGGAGAAATTATTTCTATTAATTTGTTTCACATTCCATCCCCTCAGACTCTGAGTCTCTCACCTGTTTTTGGTGGATGAACTTTTGTACCTCTCTCCATGTCCACTGCCCTACAGAGACTCTGGGTTCTCCTTCCCCAGAAGCTGAGAAAAGGGACCAAGGTCCTTGTCCCCCTTTTCCCTGATCCAGGCCAGCTGTTCCCACCTTCATTAGCAGAGCCACAGGTCTCTACCAGCTCTTTTATCTCTGGATGGTTCCAAGAATTCCTCCTGCACCTTGGGGTGACAAGGTGGTTGTGATCCCAGCATTTAAACCCAGTGGCGCAGACAAATCCATGCCTTGGCAGGAATTATTGCTTCTGCTGAAAATTTAATTGGAGAATGCAAGTTTTGATGAAGATTCCCAGGTGAACAGGGTTGTTTTGGGGTTTTTTGGCAGGTCTTTACCCAAAACACCCCAGTTCTTAGAACAACTATATCTGGTAATCTGTGAAGAAAAATGCATTTAAAAAGTTATTCCAACAAGGATTTGATGATGTTCCTCTGCTGGAATCTGTATGTGCCCTCATCCACAAAAAAATCTCCCCAGATCTGCTCCCTGGGATATCATTCCTGGCTTTCCTGAGCAAGGCTGAGCTGTGTGGTCCAACCTCAGCTCAAAGCAGGATCTTGAGGGAGCAGTAACAATGCTGCTGTGCTGGGATTTCTCTGACCACATCCCTGAGGGGAAAATCTGGGATAACACCTTTGAGGGGACACCAAATGTGGGGCTGTGACACATCCAAAAAAAAAAATCCACTTCATTCACTCATCTGTTTAAGAGCTCAGCTCCCATTTTCATGTTTTTGGGATTCTATGGGCATCCCATTGAGTTGGGAATTCCCAGGAGCCCTTTTAAAGCCTTTCCTCTTTCCTTGCCTCCATAAACTCACAGCTGTTGTGGCTGGAAGTTTCCTGCTCTTGGCATGGGATTCAATTCCCAACCTGCCACCTATGGAGTCTGAACATATCCAGCTTGGATGTTCTTGCTGTGGAGAGAGATTTTTTTTTTTTTCCCAGCTGATTTTTGCATTCCCTTCACTCTTTTCATTTTCAGTCTTTTAACTCTTTTTCTATTCCTTCTTCCCACAAAGCCATGACCTCCCCAGTAGTTGATGTCCCTGATCTCTTTAGGATTGTGCTGCTGTTGTGGTGCTGACAAATCCAGAATTCCCTCTCCCAGTTTATTCCAGCAGATCCCATCATTCCTATTCAAGCTCCAAGTGCTGGGTTATGTTGCCAGTAAGGCCCATCAGTTACAAGGAAAAAAATTAATTTTCTTATCCAGAGAATGCTGGAGGATCCAGGGACCTCCCTTCAATATTCCATAAGGATTCCCAAATTCCAGGTGTGTTCTCTCTGTAATAATCACAGAGGGTGTTTTCCTATGAGTCTCAAGTTTTCCAGGTTTTTGGGGTGTCCAAGATCAATGAGTGAAGAAAGAGGGGGTTTCACTAAAATCCAAAAATGACTCAGAGGAAGGAACGACTGGGAGATCTTCAGAATATCTTAAAAAATCTTCCCTGATTCCTGACTGATTATTTCATGGAATGTGCCAGTGATAAATTAGGAGAAATTTCTTAGTTCTAAATTTCTTTGTTCTGAATCTTAATTCCTGAACAATTTTTCTGGCTCACCTGAATCCTGATTGGAAAACATTTAAGTGGCCAATTCCAGGAGAAATAATTGATGAGGATGTGTCTATAAACTTTGGAATTTTATTTGTTTGGACACTCACATTCAGTAAAAAAGGAAGTATTCTTTGATCCACAAATCCATGGGTTTGGATTTGTTTTGGATGAATATAAAATGTTGTCAGCCACAAAATCCCACAGGGAATTCCAAAGTTTACCTCCAGGATGTGTGGAGCACTTTGGAATCATTCATTTCCTTACATTATAGATTTTATTGGAATAAACTCTCATTCCTTGCTCTCATTTCCCCCTTTTAACTCCTGATTTTATATCCTTTGATATAAATATAAATCCAGCATCAAACCTTTCTCTTCCTTGCTGATTTCCTGGTGTGTCCTTCCTTCTTTGGGAAAACTATTCCATATGTTCAATCCTCACAGGGAACTTTTTATCCATTTGCTGCCACTGATTCTCACTGAAGAGGGAACCAGGATTGAAGACAACTCAGAAACTGTCTGGGAGGAGCATCTCAGGAGCCCAAAAATTTCTCCTCTTCTGTGGGAAATGGATTTGTAGAGAGCTCTTGGGTTTACACAGTATGCATTTGTATGCAAACTTGGAGATAAAAAAAGTGAACTTAAAAATGTTATGGAATAGATTGTTAAGAGAGAAATGGAGTTAGAAAAAAGTTTTAAAGGATGGCAGAACCCAACATTCTCCCACTTCTGTTCTGTATCAGGCAACATAAACTCCTTGTGGATCCCTTCCAGCTCAGGATATTCCATGATTCCCAACATCATATCCCAGGCTGCCACGTGGCCACTGAATGGACTATCCCAGAATCTGCTAATTATGGATTTCTCTTCTAATTTCTCTTCTGATCCTTCTTCCTTCCTCCCTTTGCTGTGTCCTGGGCATCCAGAGCACATGGGCAGGAGAGGATTCCTGCAGGACCAGGGCTCTGAATTCCCAAGGGTTCGAGCCTGGAGAACGACAGGTGGAATTCAGGTTGTGGTTTGAGAGAAGGAGGAATACGGGAGACATTCCAGGAGGGAAGAAGAAGGATTTATTTGAGTGGAGAAAAAAGGGATCACAGCATGGTTATCCAGCCTTGGGTGGGCTCAGCACCTCGGGATAAGGGCCCTGCTTTGGAAATGGACCTGGAGAGGTGTGGGAAGGTGGGATTTGGGAGACAGGGAATGAGTCCAGCAAGAGTTAACCCAGCCAGCCGCTGGTGCCTCCTCTCAGTGCCTCCCACACTTCCCAAATCCCAGGCTGTGCCTTCCTTATCAGCCCCTGGTGCTGACAGTTTGCCCAGGGATGTTTTCCGAGGGATATCAGTGCTCCTGCTTCCCTTCCCAAGGGCTCCTATCTCTCCCTGTTTCTCAGCAGCTCTTCACTAGGGCAAGGCCCAGGCAACAAGGATTTCACTTGGTTTGGAAAACAAAACTTCTAGTGCATGGAAAACAGACCCACCTGTTTTTTCTGAGTCTGGTTTTTGCAAAAAATTAAAAAAAAAAAAATAAAAAATCCCAGCAATATTGCTGTGCTGTAATTCAAATGGGATCATGAGATAAAATGTTGATGTTTGATATAAAACAAACAAAACCTGGGCAGGGATGAATGGCACATTCCTAATTTTGCTCACCTTTGAAATAAGTTGTGCTAAAACAGGGAAAGAAAGGTCTGGGATTGCCAATTCTCCCTGGAATTGGAATGGTTGGAGAGACCCACCTCGCTCCACCTGCCAAGAGGGGACCTCAGGCCTGGTTGTGACATTTAATGATCACAACTGTGATCCTGACCCTTGGCAATGGGAATATCCTTCCTGAAAGGATCAACAACAACAAAAACAACGTGGAAAAAAATCCCAGACAACCCCAGGTTTGTGCTTTCCTGCTCTTTGCAATCCCAGGATTTTGGGAGCCTCAAGGTTTGGATGGTAAATAGAGAAAAGTGGTGAATGAGGGCCTGAAAAATGAGTTTTGCCCTCTGGAAAAGCTGCATCTTATCTTGGAGGAATTCTCAGGGAGAACCTGAAGCACAGTAGGACACAAGGGAATGGTTGGGGTTGTACCAGGGGAGGTTTCACTTGGATTTTAGGGAAAGGTTCCAGTTGGATTTTAGGGAAAAGTTTCACTTGGATTTTAGGGAAAGTTTTAATTTGGATTTTAGAGAAAGTTTCCAGTTGGAATTTTAGGGAAAAGTTCCAGTTGAATTTTAGGGAAAGGTTCCAGTTGGATTTTAGGGAAAGGTTTCACTTGGATTTTAGGGAAAGTTTTCATTTGGATTTTAGAGAAAGTTTCCAGCTGGATTTTAGGGAAAAGTTCCAGTTGGATTTTAGGGTGAGGTTCCTCATCCAGAGGGAGGTTGGACACTGAACAGGGAATGGTCACATTCCCAAGGCTGCCAGAGCTCCAGGGAGCATGGATCAATAATTAATTTTTTAAAAAGTCCTTTAAAACCATTAAATTATAAAAAATAGTTAATTTCATGACAGAAATTTAGAACTTTTTGGGAATTTTGTATGTTTTTTTGTTGCTTTTGTAAAAAAGTATTTTAAAGTGATTAAACTAAAAATTAGTTAATTTCATGACAAAATTTCAGAACTTTTTGGGGATTTTATATGTTTTTTTGTTACTTTTGTTATCTGCATGATGTTTTCAGTGAATGGAAGACATTAAACAAAAATTAAACATAATTTTCCATTGGATACGATGGGTCAAAGTTGGAAAATGCCTTTCTTAAATTTCTTGTACATAACCTGACTTTTTGGGCACAGGAAAATGGAGTAGTTATCCCTGATTCCAGACACCTGATGCAGAAAATGCCATTTTTTGGAAAAGTCAGAGTAACTCCACAATAAAAGGGAATTAGGGCAGTTCCAGGATGTCCATCCAGTCCCTGCTCCAGGGATATTCCTGGATCTCAGTTGCAGCTATTCCCTCAATCCCAGCTTTTTGACATAACAGAGGATTTGCTCAGGTGAGGATTTGGGGGATTCTGGGAATCACAGGATTATTAATGTTGGAAAAGCCCTCTGAGCTCATGGAGGAACCCAGCACTGCCAAAATTCACCCAACCATGTCCCCAAGTGCCCTTAAACCCAAATTTTAAACCCTTCCATGGTGGGTGACTCCTCCACTCCCCTGCTCATCCTGTTCCAATGCCTGACCACCCTTCCTGTGGAGAAATATTCCCTCAAAATCCCATCTAAATTTCCTCTGGCACAACTTGGGGTTGTTTCTTGTCCTGCTCATTGTTCCCTGGGAAAAGAGACTGATCCCAGCTGGCTCCATCCTCCTTTGTGGGATTGCAGAAATCCTAAATGAAAAACACTCCCAAGAATTCCAGACTGTCTTGTCTGCAGATGTATTCTCAGGAATCCTAAGCAGTAACACAAGTGATCAGCTGAGATCAAAGCTGTCCAGGATTAACTGAGCCAGAAACCAGAAAAGATTTGCCTCAGTCTGGATTTCAGGAATTTGAGCAGCAAATTCCAGGCAGGAATTCTCTGGGCTAAGACACCCCAGCAGCCAGAAGTGTGTCCAAAACTGCCCCTTCAATCCTAATGAAATAAAAACCAATCAGGGATAATATTTGAGGAAATCTTAAGAAAAGGAAATTGAATCAAAGGATTTTTTTTTCTCTTGTTTTCACATTTTAAAAAATTTCCTTATCAACAAATTGGCAATGAGAGAGTGGCAGCCCAGGAACTTCCAATGAATTCAGTGCAAGCAGAAGCTGGAAAAGGCTCCAAGTAATTCCAGAGAGGAAGGAACCACTCCAGAGCAAATCCAGGGAGCTGCTCTGCTTCTCATTGCACTTTGACACTTCCAGGGATTTGTGCTGGAGGTTCTTCCAAAAGCTTTTATCCCTCTTTACTCTTCTGGAGGAGTTGGATGTGGGGGGATGAATAAATTTGGTTTTCAGTGTCCCCATTTTGCCCTCATTGAAACCCAAATCCCAATAATTCCAACAAACCACGGACAGAACTGGAGCCTGTGGTGGAGAATTTTGCAGATTCTTGAAGAATCAAAGCTCAAAACTTTTCAGCAAAGGATGGAAAGGATGAGATGGAAGCACAAAGCCACATTTTTGACAAACCCAGTAATTCCCAGAGCTCAAAGCCACCAGCCCTGCAGAATTAATTATTTTAAAGCAGTAATAACTCAACTGCTCTTGTAAAGCTCTTGCAAAATACTCACTGAGTGTGGAAGGAGTTCACTGAGCACAGCACCCAAGGCTGAGCCTCTGGTCTTAAAATAAGTGCAAGAGTCAATGGAAATGGAACAATTTTCCTTGATAAATTCCAGTGTCACTGACCTGCTTTTCGTGATAATTTGAGTGTCACTCACCCAGTTGTTATCAGAATAAAAATCCAGTTGGTCAAGTCAAGGCCACCAGCACTGGAAATGAAAATGTGAAATTCCCAGGTCAGAAACCTCACCAGGATCAGCCCTGACAGCAAAAATGTGAGGAATGGTTTGAGAGCACCAGCTGCTAATGGAGATCTTAGGAGAAATTTGGGACTTGATCCTGAAGAATTTGCTCAGCTGAGCTCGGCTGTGGGGTATGGGTGCAATAATGGCCTTGTTTTGTAGCCTCCAAAAACGAGTAAAAAAATTAAAATTGATAGAAAAATAATTTATTTTTCCATTTCTAACCTGATCAAGTAAAAGGTTCCCTGCTTATGACAGAGGGGTCCCTTCCAACCCAAACCATTCCAAGATTCCATGAGTTTAAATCACTGACAACAACAGCATCCCTTCAATGTGAATTTTAATTTTAGGGGCTTTTGGGAATCATGTTTTCAAGTGTTTCTTTACCCCTGTAAGAAAAAAAATATGATTTTTTGAATTAAAACAACTGTCTGAGAGTCAGGTGATTCTTGAACCGGGGAATTTTCTGCAAATAAAGGACAAACTAAGGCACCATGTACAAAAAACCCCAATAGTGACCACAACCACTGAATTCTCACCTTCATGTCTGTTGTGACAGCAGAATATTTTACAGCTCCTAACCAGAAAAAAATAAATCAAAATAATCAAGAAAATGTTGCTGTCTGAGCAGTTCTGGTTCACCAAAAGGTAGCACTTCAGTCACCCTCTTTTATTCAAAAATCACCTTTATTTCCCTCCTTTGCCAATGAAAAATCCTTTCACTCATAACCCGAGGGATAAAATATCATTTGCACGTGGCCTTTGCTGAGCAATTTGCAGCAAAACCCTTGGTTGGCTGCCAGGCTCATAATCCCAGCCCCTGCAGAATGAAATGAAGACATTAATATCAGTTTTTATTAAGCTGGTAATAAGGCAGAGTTTAAAGCAAACGCAGGTGGAGGAGATTTGATGCCAAGGTTTTAAACACATGGCCAATCCCAGCTCCAGGCTGGACGTTTGGGAAGGGCAAATTCCTTTTTTTTAGGTGTGAGTCTGGAGGCTGCAGCCACACAGAGCCCCAGAAGCCCAGGATGGGTCAGGCTGGATGGAACCACCCTGGGATCATCTGGAAGCAGCTCCCACGGAAAGTGAAACCATCAAATATCCACTTCTGCCCTAGCAGAGGGAATTCAGGTGTTTTCTAGCAGGTTCCTAAACCCCTCTCTGCCCCCTGGAAGAGCCCAAAGCTTTGATTCCCTTCTGAGAGCCTCCCTCTGTTTTTGGGAGGTGAGGATGGCACAGTTCCCCCTGGCTGCCCCCTCCTTCTGGGTTATCTGCAGGTCCTGGGAACCACCAGGGGCGTTTCAAACCCTCCAGGGCTGCTCCAGACCTCCAGGGAAGGATTTAGCCAAGGGGAATTGTCACAGCCCCCTAATCTCCACTTACAAGGTCGATTGGAGCTCCTGTTTCCACGGCCCCAAGTGCCACTGTCACTGTGGGACCAGGTCATGGGATTTCCATCACACCCCACACCCTTCACGAGCCATGGAAACGAGCTACAGCCCCTCCTTCCTTGGGTTTTGGTTTTTTTCTCTTCTTTCCTCCCCCTCCTCCTTCTCCTCCTGCTTTCCCTCAGCTCCTTTTAGCTCAGGTTTTAAATAGAAACACCCTCAGCACATGCCCTGGTCAGGAGAAATTGTTTCAGGGGTTGGAGATGGAGCTTTGCAGATCAAGGGCCACTTTTGGCAGGGAATGACCTTTATTCCCAGGGACTGTTTGTTTTTTTCCAGGTTTAGGTTGGATATTAGGGAATATCCATCCTGGGAAGGATTTTCCAGCCTCCACAGGCTGCTCAGGGAAGTGGTGGAGCCCTCATCCCTGAAGGAATTTTAAAAATGTGTGGACATGCTTTAGTGGTGGCCTTGACTGTTCTGGAGAAATGATCAGACTTGATGATCCCAAAGGTTTTTTCCAACCTAAACAATTCCACAAGGAGCTCCATGCATTTAATGACAGCCAAAGAGCAAGGAAGAGTGAGGAGTGAGCTGTGCACTGGTGTTCCCCTCAGGAGATCTGGAAATAAATGACAAAGCAAAGAAAACACCAATAAAAACGTTCCCCTTTGAGAGTGGGGTTTTTGAACCCTGATTTTGACCCCAAATTTACAAAGCTCTGGGTGCAGGTGTAGCACTAAAGCTGCCCCAAGCACTGGGCTTGGACAATTCAGGGTTTGGACATTCTGGATATCATCCAAGCAATCTGGATGGAAATGAAATGAGGCAGGGAGAGTGTCCTGGCACTGATGCCCTTAAAGTCCTGGAAGGGTTGGGAAAACCATCATGGGAAGCAACACACACCCAGAGCAGTTTTGTCTTTCATTCCATCACAGAATCCCAGAACTGGAAGGGACGTTAGGGATCATCCACTCCCAACCCTGTTCCATGGGCAGGGACCTTCCACCAGCCCAGGTTGCTCAGAGCTCCATCCTTTATCCCTTAAATTTGGGAGTCAAACCTATAGCAAACCCTCATTTGACATCACCCTGAGCCAGACCAGGGTGCAAATCTGGGGCAACACTAATTTTTGGGGTTTAGTTTCATCCCCTTCCCTCATTTCACCTCATGGATACATAAATGGGAGCTGGGAATTGAATCAGCTCAGCCCTTGGAATTAGTTCTTCCAAAAAAATCCCAACTTCCAGCAGGTTCTGGAGCACGGAAATCTTCACCCTCCATTCACCAAAGCCAAGCTGGGGTGTCTCTGCAGCCAGGGAATGGTTTATGCACCAAAAAAACAGAAAAAAATGTGGAGGTTTGTGTGTGTGCTTAAAACCTTTCTCCAAACATCCGGCGTTGGACAAGCATCCAAGTCCTGCCCACACAAAGCAGATTTTCCACGACTCCTTTTGATCCCAAAGATGAGAAACGTATGGAGAGCTGACACTTCTCCTTTCCTGGGAGGGGGAGAAAACCAGCCCAGAATTCGTCTATCAAATAATCAGCATAATTACAAAATAAATACAAAGCAGCCAGTTGGCAAACACGGATATTCAAGGGATATTTCCCACTAATAATTCCAGCACCACTGGGATAATGGTGTGGATTAACAAGGAATCAAACCACCACAGAGCTCATGTGACCCTCTGTGGTTGTCTCATTATAGAGAAAGGCTCCACATTTGCTTTGAATTATTCTGTGCAAGGCCTGAAAGGAAAAAAAAAAAAATTAGTTTCTTTTTTCCCCCACTTTTTTATGCATTGTTTTCTATGTGTTTCATATTCTTTTATGTTTCTTTCTGGGAATGCTTAATCCACCTCCTTGTCCTCCAGCAGGACAGGAATGGGCTGCTGAATTTACCTTTTAAAATTTAATTTATAGCCAGGCAACAAATATTCCTCTCTCCACCACTCATGGTAAAGCAGCATTCTTGCAGTAGGGAATTATGGATAAAATCCAGGGTTATTTTATTTGCCTTGCCCTGGCTGCAGAGACTTTTCCTCCTTGACAGCTCTCACATCTTCTCATTTAAATTTAATCTCAAAGAATGCAGCAACTTTTGTCTTGTATTTTATAGACATCAGTAAAAAGCCTGAATTTAAATATTCACATAAAGATGCCATTAGTGCTGAATTTCATCTCTTTGCATCATGGATTCCTGCACCTATGGAATGTTCCTGCTGTTCTAGAGGATTTAAAGGTGATGCAATTTGGGAAATTCATGGATCTGACTTTGTTTTCTACCACTCAGGGCAGTTTGAGGCACAAATCTGAATTTTTAAAAATTTTTCCAGCCCTTTCCTCTATCCACTTCTAATTCCTTCCCAGTTGGTCCAAGTGTCAAGAACATAAGGATGGGAATAATTATCCTTTAATTATCCTTCGTCTAACCACAATAAACTATTCCAGGAAAAGTGTCTGGAGAATAAGGAAATCAGAAATCTCATCTTCTCCAGAGATCCACTCAGGACATGATCCCACAGGACTCATTCTCCAGTCAATATTCCCTTTGCTATTGGAAATCTATTTAAAAATCGTGCAACACCTCAAGCCCAAGACAAAGCAAAAAATTTGGGATAAAACTCCCAAGATTTCCTTCCATCAGTGAGCCATGGGTTTATATTTCAGGAATAAAAACTTGGATATTGCTTGTACCTGTGTTTGTCCCCTGTCCTGGCTTCTCCCAGGAAACATTTTCCAACCAGGGATAAAAATCTGAATTGAAAAGAAACAAACAACAAAAAAAGGATCTATTAATTTATTAAACAATTATATTAATTTTAAACTTGATCCAGGGAAGGTTCAGGTCAAATACTACAGAAAAATTCCTGACTGAAGGGTTAAACATTGGAAGTGGTGGAGTCTCCATCCCTGGAAATGTTCAGCAAACAGAGATGTGGAATTTTGTGACCCCTTTTAGTGGCCATGGGGGTGTTGGGTTGAAGCTTTGATTTGATGACCTTGGAGATCTTTTCCATCCTTATAATTCCATGATTTTGGATGGCAGCTCCAGAAGGACACAGGACCTCAGGATCTCAGTCTTACCCAAACACCCTGTAGAGGATTCCAGGGGCACCAGGCACCCAACCCAGGGAGGAAATCCTGATTTTAGTGATGCCAGCAAACCTGGGGATCGTGGAATCCAGACAATCCATGCCGGGAATTTCCTTGTTCAATCAGGGTGTGATTTCACCTGGAAAAGCTCATTTTAGGAGAATTGCTCAGCTGTCCAAGGACCTGAGGATAAAAATTTCAGCTGTTTTGAGGATATTCTGTGTTTTTATCCATGTTTGAATAGAGGAACTATTTCTGCTCACAGCATTCTGTGTGTTTGTATCCATGTTCGAATAAAGGAACTATTTCTACTCACAATTTCTGATCTCCACCCTCCTTTTGAGACATAAAAGAACTCACTCAGAGAGGTTTGGTTGGCACAGCAATTAAAATAATTTGTTATCAATCCAGAGGTACAACCTCTAACCTCACACAGGACTTGTTCCCAAGATTTTCCTCATCTACAAATTAATGCTTGGCCCTTGGAATTGGGTGGCCAGTAATGGTGGCCAGAAACTCCAGAAACTTTGGTGAGCATTGGGATCACTTCATATCCCTTCTCCAGGCATGGCATGGGATTTCATCTCTCTGCACGTGCTGAAATCCAAATCTCCAGTTCTGTGATGAAAATCAAACCATGGAAGGTCAGTGGAATAAATTGGAGAGAGAAACAAACTCTCCATTTTTTTCTACCGTGTTCCAGATTTCTGCAGACCTTTAGGAGGATTAGAAATGCGTTTTTGGGAAGGACAACCTCAGAACCACCTGAGATTATCAGAATCAACAAATCATGGAAATATTATCTGGAAGAGACAAGCAAAGGTCTCAGAATCCCAGATGGGACAGGACTAGAGCCAGGTGTAGGTCAGGTCAGCCTCGGTTGTGCAATCTGGAAGGATGAGAATTCCAGAGCTTCTCCTGAGTGACAGGGACCCTGCTTGGGCAGACCTGAAGTGGTCCCTTCCAACTTTATCCACAGGATTGTGTGATTCCCTGGAATTCTCCACATTATGGTGTGGTTTGCCTGGTTTACCTCAGGTTTATTCCCATTCTGTGTTCCCCTTGGCACTCATCATTATCCCCAGCTCCTTCCCCAGGTTTTCCCTTTCCAGCCTATACACACCACACCCAAAATCCAAAATATTTCTGATTGAATAAAAAGTTAAAATGTTGCATTTATTCCTCTCTCTGTCTTACAAAACCACCAGAGTTCAGGTGTCATTTGTCCCAGCAAATCCCCGATGATTTCACATGGAAAAAAAAAATAGAATCTTCTTCATTCTCAAGTATCTTGGTCTTTTATGACCAAAGCTTTAAGTGCTTTGGAAAATTTGATCCCAGCTTCACATAAACCTGAGATCAGCCCTGATATCATTCCAAGGCAGAGGCAATGAGGAAATAACTGCTTGGAAGGAGAAGGGGGGGATGGCAGAAGAGGACAATTAAATGAGAATTATTTGGCTCTGCCTTCATCCCAAGGGACTGCTCTGATTCCATAATCTAACTTAAATGTTGACCTTTACGTTGTCAGTGTAAAACCCAAACATATTAAACATGGCCTGGGGTTCCTGTACAAGATACTACAAATTGAGGAAGAGAGGGAGAGGGGTGGAATGTCCTGGAGCCAAAGGAAAGACCTGATTGATAGATGAGGCCCTGGGGAGGGCAGCGTTAAGATTTCCTGTCTTTTCTGAAAACCTTAAAAAAAAAAAAAAAAAAAAGAAATAAGGAGATTTCTCATTTATGTGTGGTTGATGCATTCAGGTTTCTCTTTTCCTGATTCTTTTTGTTTGGAAAGAGAAGAGGGGGGAAAAACATCCCCCTCCAATTTTGATTTTGGGAATTTTGCCAGGCTTCTGTCATCACCAGGAAAATGGTTCCTTCAGCAGACACATCTGGGCAACTTCACGCCCATTCCTGCAAAAATCCTGCCCCAGAGAGCATCAGGAATGGCTCCCCATTCCCACAGGGAAAAAACATGATTTGCTTTTGTTTCATTGGAAAGTGGGTGGACTGGGAGGAGAACAGATAATTTCTAGAGACAACCCCTTCACTGCCTTTATAGCACTGGGGTGTTTTCCTTGTTTTCCCATCTTCTACCACAACTCCCTTTTCCTGCTTTCTTCGTTCTAAATCTAGAATCACATTTTAAAAAAAATTAGAAAGTAAAGATTTCTTGACCTCTCATCATCATTGTGAGTTCTAAACTGAGGTGCAAGCAGACACAAAGTTAATAAATATAAACTGTGAACTATGTATGGGTATGGATATAAATATGAAAATACATCGCAGTGTAAAATTTCATAATTTGTGTGTAAATTGTCAGGAAAAAAAAGTAAAGAAAGAAAGTAAGGAAAAGTAAAGAAAAAGTGTAAAAAGTCAGAGAGCAGCCCTGGGCAGTTCTTGGAAGGATTTGTGGAGATCAGCTGGGGTTGCTCCAGGCAGGAATGGGAAAAGTCTCCCAGATCCTTCCAAAGCAGATGGAAAAGGCCACGGGCAGCTTGTGGACACAAATGTGGAAGCAGAGTTGAACCAAACTTTCCCAAATTTTCTGCAGGTTTGGAGAAATGACCTTGTGTTTCCTGGCTGCAAGCAAGGGACAAACAGAGGCGCCAGGTCCTTGTTCCCTCCTCATCTCTCTCCTGAAAAATCTCTGGATGAAGCCTAGGGAAGGAAACGAGCTTGGATCTCATGAGTTGCAGGTTTTTATTGATCCCTCAAATCCAGAAAAAGAAAAGAAAGCTTGGAAAGATCACAAGTGAGGACCAGGATTATCCTCTGCTCCCAAGCCCCATGGATTCCTGCAGCCCTGGATAACTTTGAAGAAGCTTCTGGCAAAATCTGCTGGGAAAATTCCTCCTCTCCTCATTTTTATCACTGCTGCCTCCTTAAATATTAAATGGAGATGAGTTATTGGGGAGAGTTTGAAAGCCCAGGGAAGCCTGTGGGAATCCTTGTCTGGGATTTTTGGGATTGAACCATAATCCTTTCCAGGACAGAGCTTTGCCATGAAGCACCAGCCTGGGAATTAAGCTGCATTTTTGAAGTGTTTCAGAATATCCCCAATAAAAAGGACAAATTCCAGCAGCCTTGCAGATAAACTAAATTTTGTCCCAGGCTGCTGGAGCTCCTAAAATTCCTTCTTGGATATTCCAGAGCAGCCATAACTGGGATTATTGCCCTTGTAAGTTATTTTTCCCATCATTTATTACTGTGCACTTGGGGTCCATAAAGCCATATTGCAATAAACTATGGGAAAATAAAATAATAAAACTACCCCTCCAAAAAAAAATCCTAGGACATAAAAAATATAGGAGGAAGAAAAAGGTCTGCTATTGGGGAAAAAAATTAAATAAGAGATGAATTTTAAAAAGAGAACATTATTAGAAAAAGGTTCCTTAAACTGGAATATTAATTATTATATTATTAATTAATACTGATAGAAAAATTGTATGGAAAGTTGTCAAAATTGTACAGATAATAGTAATAACTATTATTATTATTATACAATAGAATTATACATACTATGAATAATATGCTGTTAAAATATATAATAATTTATTAATATAATATTAATATTATCTCTTCTTCTGAGGTACAAGAACAGTGTAAGAAGTTGAATATTTCCATTCTCAGATTTAAAAAAATAAGTTTATGCAAAATAACTTTGTTAATAACTAATAACCCTGCCCTGTGTTTTCCAGCTATGGAGGGGCCTCCTAGGAAGTTTTAATTCACTCAATTTCTGAGTGTTAATTTTTATTTAATTCTATTTTTTCGAATATTTATTTGTCTTGGAGTATCACAGTGTTGGAGGCAGGTGAGAAAGATTCCAAAGGAACTCTCAATTATCTCCATGTCTGATGTGGAATCTAAACCAAGGATTTATTTTTGTTAATCCATAATGAATAGAAGAGATATGGAATTATTTCCTGGAAAAAATGGATTTTCCCCTCACACTAAGGAAAGAAACCCTCAACCAACCAACCCCCCAAAAAACAAATCCCTATTTTTGGTATTGTTCCAATTTTTCCGTGCAATATTCCATCAAAATGAGATCCTGGATTAAGTGACAACCTTGGAGAGGCCAGTGGTGGCCACAGAGCCTTTAAAGCTGAATCTGTCTCAAAATTCAGGAAAATAATCAACTTTGGTTGCTCCCCCTCAAATTTCCTGGGAAGAAATCAAGAAACCTCTGGCAGGCTTTGAGAGTCGTCTCTGCATTAAAAAATAAAGAGCATTTTTTATATTCTCATAAAGAGCATTTTTGTATCCTCACAAATTTCTCTGGGAATGAGAAAAATGTTCCCAACCTGAGTGTCCACAAATTGCATCTGGAGTCAGTCAAAGGAAAATTCCTGATGGGTACTGAGTGGGCAGGACTGGGATTTTCAGCTCTACATGAAGATTTTGAGTGGCCAGGGCAGCAAAACGATGATTTTATTATTTATTATTATTAATTTATTTATCAATACTCACATGGGTTCTATCATCAAAAGCTTGATGATTATTTAATTAATATTGAAATGACTTCTTCCAAGTAGAAATGACCCTGAGGGGAGATCCCTGCACGTCTTGCTGGAGGATTTTTTTCATCCCATGTGATCCGGATGAATTTATGGAGAAGACAATCCCAAAGTTTAACTGGAATAAATCCATTTTGTAAAGCCAAGGCTGGTAGCAAAACTTGTGTGTTCCAGAGAAATCTCTTTACACAGCCTTTGTCTGAAATATTTGTGAGCTGAAATTCAGATCAAACTCCTTTTGTTTCTTGGGATGGACCAGAAGATTTTTAAGGAACCCATATTTATTTTTTTTATCAACTCCAGGCTGATCATCTGAAATTTTTGGAAGTTCCCAAGTGGTGCAACCTTAAAGCAGTGAAACTTCACATGGAACTTTCTGCTCCTAGGAGCCAATATTCAAAATATTTCACTCCTGTTGAATTTAAACTCAGATGAAATCCTTGATTTAGCCTTCAATGGCAAAAGCAGATAATTTTATCATAATTCAGATTAAAACTTCTGAATTCATTTGAATTTGCTCTTTCACACCGTTGTTGTTATAAAGCCTGGTCCTGACTTACATTGAGACATTTTTCTGCAAGGAAAGGGAATCTTTGAGCAGCACAATTATGGGATTAAACCTTGAAATCCCTAGATTGAGAAACTGGAGGGTCATGTTTGCCTTCAGCCGTGCTTTGGGCTCATCAGTGTCGCTGTCACAGGGATAATTTTGCCTTTTATCAACACCGTACAAATTTCCTTTAAAAAATGTCATTTTGGAGAATGTCCAAATTTAAATACCTGTCTGAGTGTTTAAATTGATTTTTTTTTCTAGGCACAGAGATGTCTGAGCTGAGCTTTGAAGCCCCTGAGCGAAGCAGGAGCCCCCAGCTCATCTCAACACCTGCAAATCCCAAAACTGCCAAATTTTCCCATCGTCTCCAAACAAACTCAAACCTGTGGGAGCCCAGAGTTTTCCTCTGGCTTCCCTGGGAGGTTTAAGATCCCCCTGGTGGGGTCCCCAAAGACCCTCGAATGAGACCCAGGTGTCTCAGGGCTGGATTCAGCTCCTTGGAACAATTTGCCAACATTGAGAGAAGAAATGCAAGCTGCAGAAATAAATAGAGTGTAAATTGGGTTGTTAGAACGTAGATAAATAGACTTTTGGGAATGTTTGTGATAAGGGACACGTGGCCAAGATGGAGAATTTGGGGTGTGGATTCCTCTTCCTCCTTCTTCTCCGTGCCATCCATGCTGGGTGACATGCTGGCACTTTCAGATTGGATGGGGACAGAGCTGGACCATGTTATAAGACTGAATTGTATTGGGAGTCAAGTGTAAATCCCCAGTAGGTAATTTAGAGTATAAAAGATCAGTGCTGCCTCTGCCAGGCAGGTTCTGCCCTGGACGTCTGGCGAGCAGAGCTGTGAGCTGGGCAGAGCAATCCTGAGATAAGGGAGAACAAACAGCCATGGAAACCTCTCAGAACAGCTCCTGCAGTCTCTCATGGAAAGAGCTGGGTTCAAACCACTGCATGTCCCCCAGAGGTGAGCTCAGCTCTGAGGAGACACCTCGGGCTGTGACAAAACCCTGCCAATGGAAAGCTCCGGATTGAGGGATTTTTTGACCAAGCCCCAGCTCAGAGCTGCTCTGACCCCCAGGTGAACTTCATGCTCTGGTGGAAACCTCTCCCCTTGCCACGAGCGTCTGCCCATCCTGGCTCTGCTCAGGAATTCCTGCTCTGTGGTTTTCCAGCTGCTGCCCAGGGCTGGGCTGAGCCTTTGAGGGCCCCGTGCTGCAAATTCATCGCCGCTGAATCACACCCATGAGCTCAGCCCCTGCAAGACTCAACAGCTGAGGAATTTCTCCAGGAAGTTCTGGAGAATTCTCCATCAATTTTTTTGTCACTTTCAACTGGAGGGGCACCGGGGTCTGCTCTTCTCCCAAATTCCATGTTCTGTACTTAGGGGCAACTTGGCATTTGCTGCTCTCAAGAGCTATGAAAATATTAATTAATTAAATAAATTTATGCCTCCATATGCACTAGCCCTTGTTTCCATTGGTGATTATAATAATTTCCTAAACAATCACTGACAATCCAACTAATTAATCAAAAATATCAACAATAATTGCTAGAAACTAAAACTTTCTTCCCAATGGACATTGTATCTCAAATGGGGACGTGGAGATTAAACTCTGCAATTGGTTAATTTTTTTTTTTTTTACTTCACTTTTTCTTCTCTTTTTAGCCTTTTCTCCTGTCAAGCTGCATTCCTGGTGATGACTGACATTCCTGCAAAACCTAAAAAGGAGCTGATCTTAAACATTCTCTATCCAGGTGAATGGCAGCTGCGAAGAAATCAAAAGGAAGATTCTCTGGAATGCTTCAGGTGAAGGGAAATTCTCAGGATCCCTTTCCTAAAATTATCTCCAGAGAATTTTTTCAGGTTTGTCCTTCAGTCAGGAGAAAAATGCCTCTTCCACTTCTCCTGTGGTCCCAGACTTTGTGATCCAAGCTGAGCCCCACATCCCTCTGTGGCCAATTATCCTCTAATTATCTCCTTCGCTCCCAGTCCTTGGAATTCTGAGGCTCTTTGAACACTAAGCTTTGAATATTGAAATATTTTGGCGAAACCTGTGGATCCTCCAGCTCCAGAAGGATGCAGGTTTTCCAGAGGTCCTATGCCATGGGTAGGATCCCTGTGCTGATGTCCCCATTAATCCAGATCTCCACCTATCCTTAGGTTTATTTGGAGAACCACAACTTGCCTGAAGTGAGTTTAGTTTCTGCAGAGGCCAAAATTCAGGTCATAGATCACTTTTTTGGGCTCACCTGTGCTGTTCCTCAGGGTCCACCTGGCTACACTGAGTAGTTTCCCAAGGATTATATTGGGAATTTGCATGTCCAACTCAGAGGAGCTCACCAGCACTGAAAATTGGTCTTAGGGCTCTGAACAAGCATCTTAATTCCACCCCAAACATTCCAAATTAATTTCTCCCTCTCTGCTCTGCTTCCCACTTGACATCTGTATCTAACCAATAAATTCTGAACCAGATCAAATTGTCCTCTGGATGGACCTGCTTCTTTTTATTGGCTATCAAGAAACCCAGAAAACTAGTCCAGGCTTAAAATTTGACTTTTAGTGGGCTGAGATGACTGAAATTCAATTCCACCTTAAACACACAGGGATGTTGTGAGCATTAGTTCATATTTTATCAATAACCATCTGCAGCTGAACTCTGGGGAAAATTCACATGGAAGAGGCTGGAGATTTATAGATATGTGGGTGAAGGGTTATAAAATGCACATGGGTGTGTGTATTTTAGAATCTGTGTCTGTGCACATATTTATCTCTACCTGTATATTTATCCAGGCCAGGAGGGGTGAATACTTTCCCTATGGTGCATTGCCTGGAATGAGAATATTTCAGAGCCAGTGGGATTTGTCAGGCCCGTCTGGCCTGGTGTTAAATGCAAGATCAGATGGAGATATAGGGCAACACAAGCAGAAATATTGCTGGTTTCACCATTTCTGTCTGCTGCCGGAGCGATGACGCCGGTGCAGACAGCCAGGAGGGGAGGGATGTGATAAATGAGGGATGCAGAGGTGGGGAGACTTGGCTCCTCACGCTCCCAGTGACTCACCCAGCGTGCAAGAGCCATCCCAGGAAGCCTTCCATAAAAACATCAGCAGCAGAGGCTGGGATCAGCCCAGGTCTTTGGGCTGCTGGTTTGTCTGTTTGGTTTTTTTTTGTTTTTTTTTTTGGTGCTTCTCGTGGTGTGTTGTTGCTGGATGGTTGGGAATTGGTGCCAGATGTGCTGCATCTGCTCCTCCTTGCAGCAAGGGGAGCCTTTTCCAGCGGGTGGTTCTTGTTATCCCAACATTAATTTTCCCTGTCCTACCCATGGACAGTCACACAACTTCACTCACGACTGTGGAAGGTCCGTCTGTCACAGCCCGAGGTGTCTCCTTAGCCCTGAGCTCACCTGTGGGGGACATGCAGGTGGTTTGAGCCCAGCTCTTTCCATGAGAGACTGCAGGAGCTGCTCTGAGAGGTTTCATGGCTGTTTATTCTCCCTCATCTCAGGATTGCTCTGCCCAGCTCACAGCTCTGCTCGCCAGACGTCCAGGGCAGAACCTGCCTGGCAGAGGCAGCACTGATCTTTTATACTCTAAATTACCTACTAGGGATTTACAATTATTTTCCAGTCTTATAACATGGTCCAGCTTTGTTCACATCCAATCTGACAGTGCCAGCATGTCACCCAGCATGGATGGCACGGAGAAGAAGGAGGAAGAGGAATCCACACCCCAAATTCTCCATCCTGACCTCCCTTCTAAACAAGCACGACTTACTGACTTTTTAAATCATGCTGTCTTCCCTGGGATATCCTCCAACACCTTTAAAAAAATCAAAATATATATTTTTGATGATTTCTAGACAGAAAAAAAAGATGAGTTAAACACACAAATGTTCCTGAAGAGCAGGGGAGATAATTCAGGAGCTGTCCCAGGGAGGCTGTTTCTCCTCAGGATATTTGGGATGTGCAGTGACAAGCTGAGGACACCCCAGGTCACAGTTATCTCCCCCAGGGGCTCCAGGCTGAATCCACGGGCTCTGCAGGAAACAGCTTGATCCTGCTGTCAGGAGCAGGTGTAGGAAATAGAAAAGGCATAGAACTCTCAGAAAGTAAATAGTAAAATTTAAAAAAAAAAAGTAAAAGCAAATCTCAGGATGGAGAAATGCAAGGATGCTGAAGATGCAAGGACAAGAAACAGCAGAGCTATGAGCTGTGTAGATATAGCCCTCTATTATATTTTTATATTTTTATATTTTTATATTTTTATATTTTTATATTTTTATATTTTTATATATAAATATATAAATATATAAATATATTTCTGTATTGATATATTTGTATATTGATATAAAATATATTTATATATTTATATATAAATGTATATTTATATATAAATGTATATTTATATATTTATATATTTATGTATTTATATATTTAAATATTATTATTTCCTCCAGGAAAATATGTTAAGCAAGACAGTAGAATTATATAAGGTTAATAATGAAGCTTTATCCATTGTTTTAAGCTGTTACAAGCAAGCATTGTTCAAAGCAAGATGTGTATGTGGCTTTATTAATTGGCCTGAGCAAATGCTTGTCAGGTTTAATTAATTAATATGATAATGTTGGCTAAAAAGTTGTTAAAACACTTTATAACAAAGAGAACTTGGTCTGCTGTGCCAGCAGCTGAAGCTGTTCCATCTCCCTTGCTTGGTTCTGTAAAATAAAACTGATGAGTGTGGGGGAATAAAGCTTTGAGACAGCTGCCCCAGCATTCCCATCCTGTTGTTTATATAACAAAAATAAAAAGTAAAAATAAAAATAAAAATTTAAATAAATATAAATATGTATAAATATAACCATATAAACATAAATAAAAATACAAATATATAATAATATAAATATAAATATAAATATAAATATAAATATAAATATAAATATAAATAAATATAGATAAATACATACATATTATATAAATATATAAATATAAATATATAAATAAAGAAATAGAAAAAATAAATATAAATAAATATATTATACAAATGTAAAAATACGAGAATAAATACAAATATAGATGAATACAAATATATATATATAAATAAAGATAAATGTAAATACAGATATATAAATATAAATATATATAAATATAAAATATACATATCTAGATATAAATAAAAGCATATAAAATAAATATAACAATAACAATAACAATAACAATAACAATAACTATAAATATAAATATATATATTTAAAATATTATATACATACGTATATATAACTATAAATATATATATTTAAAATATTATAACTATAACTATAACTATAACTATAACTATAACTATAACTATAACTATAACTATAACTAACTAACTAACTAACTATATAAATATATAAATACATAAATGCTTAAAGATATAAATATATAAATATATAAATATATAAATATATAAATATATAAATATATAAATATATAAATATATAAATACATAAATATATAAATATATAAATATATAAATATATAAATGCATAAATATATAAATATATAAATATATAAATATGTAAGGATAAAAGAAATTTAAAAATACCCCAAAAAAACCCCCAACCAGCAGGGAGTGAAACCCCAGAGTTTTTTGGGCTCTCTCCCTGCTCCTCCCCCGCGCTGGCAGCCCCCTCCCGGCCGGGCTCGCACCCTCCCGCCGGAGCCCCTGTCCCTGCCGGGGGCGGGTGGGAGCCTGGGGGCCTCCGGCCAGCGCCCAGCCCGGGAAGGTGCCTGGGACAGCCTGTCCAGCCCCAGCAGCTCCCGGGCAGCTCGGGAATCCTCTCTGGGCCAGCCCAAGCGGCTGAAGGTGGAGCAGTTTCAGCTCGAATCTGAATTTTCAACCTGAACCGAAGATTCCATGCCAATCTCAGTGCCTGACCCACCTTGAAAACTTAGATTTTGGATTAAAATAAGGTTAGAATTAAATGAAATTAAGTTAATTAGAAATTTCTTAATTTAATGTATTAGAATTAAATAGAATAGCTACAATTTCCTGAGCATGTTCTTTTTTTTTTTTTAATTTTAATTTTTGCTTGCAAAATAATGTTCTAGTTTCATTCTGAAAAATAAGAAGGAAAAAGGAAAATCTTATCAAGCATTAAAAATGGAAAACTACACACTGCTATTATTTTGCTATAGCAAAAAATTGTACAATAAACCCTTTCCTTTCCTTTCCTTTCCTTTCCTTTCCTTTCCTTTCCTTTCCTTTCCTTTCCTTTCCTTTCCTTTCCTTTCCTTTCCTTTCCTTTCCTTTCCTTTCCTTTCCTTTTCCCTTTCCCTTTCCTTTCCTTTCCTTTCCTTTCCTTTCCTTTCCTTTCCTTTCCTTTCCTTTCCTTTCCTTTCCTTTCCTTTCCTTTCCTTTCCTTTCCTTTCCCTTTCCTTTCCCTTTCCTTTCCTTTCCTTTCCTTTCCTTTCCCTTTCCTTTCCTTTCCTTTCCTTTCCTTTCCTTTCCTTTCCTTTCCCTTTCCTTTCCTTTCCCTTTCCCTTTCCCCTTTCCTTTCCTTTCCTTTCCTTTCCTTTCCTTTCCTTTCCTTTCCTTTCCTTTCCTTTCCTTTCCTTTCCTTGTTAAATCAATAGGAAAATGTCTCGATGAATGCCAAGGAGCAGCAGAGATTGAGGGCAGGGGGAGGAAGGTGCCAGCAAGGACAAAGTGACAAGTGGGGACGTGACTGCTCAGTGAAGGAGTTGTTTTGGAGCTTCGTGGAACTGCAGGTCAGAGGTGGCGATTCCCTGCTCAAGTGGCTCTCCTTGGATAAAATCACCTCTCACGTTTCATCAAATTTCCTGTCCTAACCCCAAAATATTCCAGTTATCAGGGCTGGGATTCCTGGGCCCTGCACAAACAACGGGGCAGCAGCAGGATCAGTCTCTGAGGTTGTGCCCTGCTTTGAAGGACAGGTGTCTGCCAATAAAGGCAGAAGCTTCTCTTTGAAATGTAGAATGTAAACCCCCTCCCTCCAAATTATTATAATTTTGAAATTAAGGGGCTCTCAGGCAAAGATATGGGATTTAGGAATAACAGTTCTTTACTAGGAAAAATAAAATAGCAATGCAGTATTACAAAGAACAATCCCAAAACCCTGCCGGAGTCAGAATCCAAGCTGACACCTGTCAGTCAGTCAGGGTGTTGGCAGCAGTCCCATTCAATGGTGGCTGCATCCTCCTGCAGTGGCAGATGTGGTTCAGCTGGAGCAGTGCTCCTGGAGAAGGTGCAGTTTCCTCTGAAGCTCCAGGGATGATGTGGAAGGGTCTGGCTTTCCTCTGGAATCCAGTGGAAAGAAGGTACCTTGCTGTCCAAAATCTCAGTTTTTATCTGGGTAGGAAAGGCTTGGCTCCTGCCCTGGCTGGAGCATCTCCCAGTGGGATGATGTAATTTTATCAGCCATGCCCTGGGACTCCATGGCCATGAACAGGAGATATCTCCTGGAGGGAGGATGGGCTGTGGGAGAGATAAAGATGATTGCCCAGCTGGTTTAAAGCTGGCCCATTAGCAGAGAATATGTGCCAGGAGATCAGGGTCACTGCCCCAGCCGGCTGCAGCAGATGGGGACAGAATTCACATTTCTGGCCACATCAGCCCAACACAAGGTGTCTCCTTTTCCCTCCTGAATGCTGGAAAAGCTGAAGATGGCTGGAATTTTTATTTGAATAATTCAAATGAATCCCAGACTGATATGGGTTGGAAGGGACCTTAAAGATCATCCAGTTCCATGGGCAGGGGACACCTTGTGGGCTCAGAAGATTTAATGATGGATGGGACTAAGGAACAGAAAAATAAAGGAAATAAGGTGGGAGCAGCACCAGTTTGTCAGAGGGATTTGGCTCAGCAGGGAACGTCCAGGAGTCCTTTGCAAAGGCACCACCACACTCATCCCAAAGGAAAGAAACCCCTTTTTCCCATTTGGAATTATCTCCTTGCAAGGGGCCAGCTGGATATTTGGAAAAGTTCCCTGGTCCAAATTCAAAGATATTTAAACTGGTGGATGGTTTGGCTTGGAAAGGGACCTCAAAACTCATCAAGTGCCACCCCTGCCATGGCAGGGACACCTTCCACCATCCCAGGGTGCCCCAAACCCCTTCCAGCCTGGCCTTGGACATTCCAGGGATCCAGGGGCAGCCACAGCTTCTCTGGGAATTCCATCCCACCCCCTCCCCACCTTTCCAGCCAGGAATTCCATCCCAATATCCCATCTAAATCTATCATCTTTTGTCTTAGTCCTCATTTATTCCCTCAGGAAAAAAAAAACAGGAATAAGAAAAAGGCAATATTTATAATTCTGGTTTAATCCAGACCAGAGTTCGTGTGCTCAATGATTTAAATAAAATTCAGCATTTCAGCAATGGTTTTATTCCTGCTGGCTGGTGATGGGTGAAGGACGCTGCTGGTAATCCATCCTAATCCAAACCAAAAGGGTTTGAGGCTGGAAAAAGGAGAAAATAATGAAGTTAATCAGAAAACAGAGACAAATTGTGAAGGGAAAGACAACTTAGAGCAAAGTGTGGTTAAACACAACTCGATTCTGTGTCAGACTGAGAAACTGGATGTTAATGAGCCCTGGGCTTTGTTGGGTTCTAGGGCACACGCTCCTGTCCGTGAGCATTCCAAATAAAGTCATAATCCTTGGCTCATTTGCATGGAAAAAACCTTTCCTGACCCTCCAGCTGTTCTCGCCCTGCTGCTTGCAGTTTTATTACTCAAATATCAGCTTTTGTTCGCTGGCCAAGCCCAATGAAAACATAATATTTAAATATAAGCCCCATTTACCTTTCAAGGATTTTTCCTGTCCAAAAAAATTCCTGGTAATTTGTGTCGAATCCAGGCCCTGAACTCATTATTCATCCCTTCCCTGTGCCTGTTCCTGTTAATAGGTGCTAATTCCACCCCTGTGACATCATCACTGTTGCCGTGGCGACGGCCTGTGATGTCACAAACACAAGACAATAGCCCCTGGTTAGGAATAAACCAGTGGGAAAAATGAGTCAGGATTGGAGGGAAAGGGACTGGAGAAAAACATCCCGGGATCCAAACTTCCCACCAGTGTTTTCACACTCGTTGCCACCTCGATTTTCCTGGGATTAGGGGCTGGCTGGGAGCACTGGGTGTGTGTGTGCTGGATTCCTGAGGGATAATGTTGTGTTAGGTGAGTGGGATTGAGTCATGCTGGGGTCTCAGGGTTGACTTCTCCCAAAATTTGGGGGTGTTGGATCTTGGAACTGGAGAAAAAAAATTCCAAGGAGGTGAAGATTTCAGCCTGGACCTGTTTAAATAGAGGGGGAAAAAAAAAAGAAGGAAAAAGGCAGGAATGTCTAATTGGCTGTTTAATCTGCTGTCTTTGTAATGTAAATATTGTATTACTATTTATATAAATTAAATACTTAGATGGATTAATTTTAGTTGAATATTTAGATTGATTTAGAGTAGATTTTAGGAAGGAATTCTTGCCTGTAAGGGGAAAAATTCCAGCAAGAAGCAGCTAAGAGGGAAAATGTTTTCTTGTCCCATGTAGATCATAAACTGAATTTTCCCTCTTCTTTCTTTCTTTTCCTTAACTTTAATTATCTCCATCCCCTGGCTCACTTCCCCAGAATATTAATTTCTTTTTTTCCCAAACCTGCCCAGGAAACCCACAAATTTCTTCAGGACTTCGGCTGAAATTTTGGGGTTGGAAGTTTAAAATGTAAATGTAAGTTTTAAATCCTTCCTCCCTGACTTTTTTTCCTTAACTCACATCTTCTCCCCTGCATCCACTTCCAGGTCTTTATTTGTAAATTTTCGATGAAGGGCTGCCAGCCCCTATTTACAGTGAGATCTTTTTCATCTGAAGCCAATCCCAAAGAATTGCAAAGCAAAGATGTCCCAGTCTCCACGGCTTCTTTGCTGTGCATTCCTGGAAAAATTGCTATGGAATCAACCCCTGGATTCTCCCTCCTTCCCTCTCCTCTTTCCCACAGAAGAATCATCTTCACCTCACTGAGGACTTTGCAAGGTCTGGAAACGAACAGAGGAGCCCTGGGAGGGCAGGCAAACCCCAGCTCGAGGTTCCTGTATCAATGTTTATCTTCTTTTTTCCTCTGCTTTCCCTCAGAGTCAGGATTGAAGCATGAGAGATGGATTTTCATGTTCAGACTATGTTGTTTATTAATTTTTATCTACAGCACTTCTAGCTAACAAGCTAAAAGCAAGAAAATTGAGGTGTATATCATTCATTACAAGATCTTTTAAGGCCTAACTATCCAATTAAAAACTAACATCGATATTATTTATACTTTTGACCCAATGACCAAACACCTGTGACCTGCACTGAGGGATTTTTTTTTCCAACCAAAACCTACTACTTAAAATCAAGAAAAAGGAGAAACAAGAAGGAAAGAGCCAACACCCCAAACCTCCATCTTGTCCCATACTTATTACTGCATTCTCAACCCCAAATTCCAATTTCACCATGTGAAATCACACACTTCTGTTCAAACTACACACCAGTGATCCCAACTCCATCACTCAATTTTGGGACCCTTCTCCAAGGCCTCAAATCAAAAGCAGGGTTCTTTTGGGGGCCAGAAAGGACAGAAAGTTCAAAACTCTCAGGCTCCAGGGTTCCAACACCTGTGGACAAAAAAAAAAAAAATCCCAGAAATTCCCATGGCTGCCAACAAATGGGGTTTTACAACACTCAGACCAGGAAAAGGGTTGAAGGCCAGTCTGGATCCAGGTGGCCAGCTGGGCTAGTGGGGGCTGCTGTGCCAGTTCCTGTAGCCAGCAGCTCAGGAGGGAATGATTTGGCCAAAATTCCAGCCTGGAACTGCAGAGCCCAAATCACTGGATATCCTCAGCAGCTGAGTCAACAGCCAAGGCACAGGCAAAGCTCAGCTTTACAAGGCTGGGGCTGGACCAAGAGGCTTCAAAAGTGCTGATTTGGGCTGGAAGGTCAAGGATGGATGGGCCAGATGTTGGAGAGATCCCTGGAATGCTCCAGAGGTGGTTGATGTTCCCTGTGTGTCTCCCTTCCCATCGTACTGGGAATAGTTTTTGGTGTTGATATTTGCATTCATACTCAAAAAAAAAAAAAAAAATTAAAAAAGGGAAAAAAACCTCAAACCCCAAAGCAAAATTCAAGATGGGAAAAGTGGGATCTGAGCCCAAACCTGAAAAGAAATCTTAGGATGTTTCAATGATATAAAGCAGTGATGGAAGGTGTTATTTTGATGGAATGTTCATGCTTTACTTCAATTTGGTTTGATTTTATTTGGCTATTCTGGAAGACCCATCCACTTAATTAGTCCCGTTTTTTAGTAAAATATGGAATACAATCAGATTAGGAAGGATCTGAATGAAAACAGGGATACAAAGTGGAGTTTCATCCATGTGGAATAACCAATCAATCCTCTTTTCCTCCATGGTTCCTTAAGGCCATGGCATCACTTAGTGAAGGCCAGGGCTCATTAATTATTCTAAAATCAAATTTTTCTGCTTTTATGTTTGAAGATTATGAAATGACCAATTTCTCCAGGGACATTTATGCTCCTGAAGTTTAGAACTAGGAAAAAAATGAACAAACTATCTAAAAAAAGTTATCACACTTTTGGAAAGTAATTCCTAGAAAGGTGAGATAGATTGTTCAGAAATATTGTGGCTATTCATCAGATTATTTTTAAATGCCAAATCTGGCCAAAATCATCTTAAATCAATTTATTCCAGTAAAAATGAATGGGAACACACAACAGCTCAGACATAAAAGCTCTTTAGGACTAAACCCTTGGGAAATGTCTAAAAATAAACACAAAAAATGGGCATTTCCACCCCCATATTCCCTTTGATCTTCCATGGGCATTTTACAAAAACCAGAGCTGCTGATTTTGGCCATCTTTAATTTCAAATGTTCAGATATTTGTTCAAAGCTCCTTTTTCATGTTTTAAGAACTCATTTTCCATTCTCAAAATTTATCAGAAGTAACAGTGGAGAGGTGCTTTTTAGGGATTTCTGCCTTTTAGGAGAAAAAAAAATTTGATGCAATTTCTGGATCAATTCTAGGAATTACTGGGGGAAAATCTATTTAGGACACAGCAAAAATTTTCAGGTTTTTAAATGATATGGGGGTGGTTTTAACAGATTTTAAACCCTGGATTAATAACAGGAGTGGCTGCCAGTAAATCCCAGGAATTAATCCTGCTTGACAAATTATTGGCAGGATTGGTCACCTTCAGTTTTGGGGTTATTTTTCACCAAAAATTGATAAGACTGGGATCAGAAAGTTACATTGCACTTGGAATTTGGGAGGGCCCCATGGAGCAGAACCTGTCCATGCTCTGCAGATGTTTCTAAATTTTGATAAATCCTCTCTCAATTTTTCTTTTTCTTGAGCTCCCTCAGCCCCTCCTCTTTATTTTTGTCACCTTCATTTGACTCCATCCAAGAGCTCCACGTCTTTCTTTAGAGAAATTAAATTTTCAGGTAGCTTCCATCTAAAAAAATCCTTGGATAAAAGTCTCATTAAGCACTTTTGGAATCAGAATGGATTCCAACTCCTGGGCTGATGGAAAGCCCAGGGATAGGCATGGGGCACGTGAGATTTTGGGATGGAATTTCTTCTCCATTCTGGGAGTGGAGCCAGAAACCAGGACAATGCTGTTTTTAAATGTTATTTTAGGTGAAATTCCTACTCCTAACAAAATTAATTCTTGAAGAATGGAGAGGGAATAGAGTTCATAACTAAGATTACAAAATGAATGAAGCAAAGAGCTCTTCCAGGCTCTTCCTCGATTTTGTTCCTCAGAGGAAAAATGGAAATAAAAGACATTTTTATAGACTAATAATTTGCTGTGAGGAAATGGCTCCTTGCTGGAGTCACTTGGATTTTCCATCGTAATTCCTGAGGATGTTTGAGATAGGGCATGATGAACCCCTCATTATAATAATTTAATTACTCTGGGATAGTGGAAATGTCCCTGCCCACAGCAGAGATTTGGGATGAGATGATCCTTAAGGACCCTTCCAGCCCAAACCACTCTGGAATTCCATGGTAATTTCTGCTGGGATCCAAAGGCTGAAGGGAACTGCAGCACTTTATCAATTTTCTCATGTGAGGTCTGCCCAGAAAACAAATTAATCAGGGCTGCTCTGGGGGAAATTGGTTTTTCAGTGGTTTTCCCTCCAAGCTTTGAGCCTGGAGGGAGCAACCCCTGGCTCTATTTAAATTATCCACTTGTATATTTTATTCCACGAATGCTGATTTGATTTTTCGGAATTCCGCGTTTACATTGCCGCAAAATCCCATTAAAAATGGGGAGTTTGATGATTTTTTTTTTCCCTGTTTTCCTTTTATTTTCTTCAGTGTAAGACTGTGGTGGGTCTTTGAGGTTCAGATTTGGCTCCAAGAGTTCAACCCCAGTCAGCTCTGATGGACCCAGTTCTTTTGGCCAATGGTTTCTCTTTTGTTAATTAACTACTGGAAAGAAAAAAAAAGGGAAAAAATGGGGAAAAAAATAGCAAAAAAAGAAGGAAAAATATTGTGTGGAGGTTCTAAAACCCTCCCATCCATTGGATTCACCAAACACAAACACACTGGGAATGGAATCTGTCCATCCTTCAGTATCATGAGTTTGGTTTAAAGTGTTGCCTGGATGGGAAAGTTTTATAATCACATTCCCTGGCCTGAAGTTCTGTGGGAAATATCAGGTTAACCTGGCTGGGAGTGGCTGCCAGAAAACACAGAAAATTCCTTGGGAAGCCAAACTTTCTACTCCAAAGGGCTTCCAAACATGGAATATGTGTAAGGGTGTCTATTTATGCCCTGAAAGAGACACACACATAAATAAAACTCTTTTACATGGAGACACACCCTCCTCCTAAAATCCATTCCCACTGGGAATTTCTTTGGCATCAAGGTGCTGATGTTTGGGACTAATTCAGGCTTTTGCCTTAATCAACAGATTAAAAATATCACATTGCATTTAAAGTTTAAAAAATTGAGTTGCTTTTACACAAGTGTTTTGTGTTGGATAAAACACAGACCAAAAATTGGCAGAAGTGGATCCTCATCCCAACAAAACTTTGGTTCCTCTCTCAGCTGACTCAGCTGCTGAGATTTCCTGTTGTCAACAAATAAATTGGGATGATTCAGAGCAGGAGCCTGGCTGGGTGCTGGGAATGTCACTCCTCTCCTTCCCTTCCTTTCCATGGATTGTGGTGGAAGCCCAGGCAGTGAAAAGCTCCTTGGGGAGTATCCAAAGCATGGGAGGTGTCTGATCCCATCCCAAACGGGCAACCAGAGCCGGTGAAAAATGGCCAAGCTGATGTCGTGAACAATTTCAATATTGGCACCTAATTACCACCTCCAAGTGCTGAAAGTCAATTCCCTTTTTCCAATAAACTCTTTCCTAATATCTTTCCTATTAAAATTCTCATTCCTATATTTTCTTTTTCTTAAAACTGGTGTATTTTTTTTTCTCTTTGCTACTGAAACCCATTTTCGTACTAGTTAGAATGTAGATTTTAAATAAACAAAAAATTTCGATAACTTCCAAAATTATTTTGAACAGAAAATACTTTATGACTTGTTTTTTTATTAAAAATTATAATATTTTAATGTGAGTATAAGAACAGAAAGCTCCATTGTGATTACATTTTTTGGCATTTTTCGAGTTAATTTTTTTGTTGAAAAAATGAAAATATTGAATCAAAAGAACTTTAGAAATATTAAATATATTATAAAGCAGTAACTGCCCACATTAAAGAGCACAGACCACCAATAATTCATACAGACCATTGTGGTGGTCCACAAAATAAACAGTTGGGGAAGAAAGCAGCAGGAGATCCTAGGAGTTTTATGGAAAAATGGTCCAGCAGAAGTTTTTTCTGCTATTCAATTCTTCATCAAAAGGAAAAGTGCAATGAACTTTGGGGGAAATGTTCCAGAAATTGAGAAGTTTGTGCTTCTGAAAGGATCCCAAAATCTCTGCAGCTGCCTCAGAGCAATAGGACAACTCCCAGGGAATTTTCTGAGGTTGCCACAGGGGTTTTTCAGTCTCTTCTAAGCTGGAAATTTCAACAATTTCATGATTCGGTGAAGCCAGTATGTGGCCTGTACACTCATCAATGCATTGATCAGAATGCAATCAGAATTGATGATTGTGAGATTATGCAAGAACCCCCAAAAACGTAAAAGATGTAACACAGTCTGACAGCAAATAAATGGAGAGAAATAAAGGAAATTCCAGGAAGAGTGTGGAGCACAGGGGAGGGTGAGCAATTCTGTAGTGTTATTGTAGGGGGATAATTCCAATGGATGGGATGAGACATGGAAAATTCAGATGGAAAATTGGGAATCTTAGGAGAAGTTTTCAACAAGAGCAGTGGATCTCCTGAGATCCTGAAAGGAGACTGGATGTTACAGCTGGATCCTTACTGGTGAACTGGGAAATCTCCTGGAAGCAGCCTGGATGTTACAGCTGGATCCTTACTGGTGAACTGGGAAACTTCCAGGATTCCTGGAAGCAGCCTGGATGTTACAACTGGATCCTTACTGATGAACTGGGAAATCTCCTGGAATTCTGGAAGCAACCTGGATTCTTACTGGCGAACTGGGAAATCTCCTGAGATCCTGAAAGTAGCTTGGAAGTTACATCTGGATTTTTACTGGTGAACTGGGAATCCTCCAGGAATTCTGGAAGCAACCTGGATGTTACAACTGGATCCTTACTGGTGAACTGGGAAATTCTCCTGGAGACCCTGGAAGCAACCTGGATGTTACAGCTGGATCCTTACTGATGAACTGGGAAATCTCCTGGAATTCTGGAAGCAACCTGGATGTTACAACTGGATCCTTACTGGTGAACTGGGAAATCTCCTGGAGTTCTGGAAGCAGCCTGGATGTTACAGCTGGATCCTTGGTGGTGAACTGGGAAATCTCCTGAGATCCTGAAAGTAGCTTGGAAGTTACATCTGGATTTTTACTGGTGAACTGGGAAACCTCCTGGAAACAACCTGGATGTTACAGCTGGATCCTTGGTGGTGAGCTGGACAGATCAGGGGCTAGGACAGGAGTCAGAGCTCACATCCACAGGGTGGGATTGTCCTCCCTGGATCAGCTTGACACAATCCACCCTGGGGGCTGAGAAACAAAACCCTGGGAGCCTGAACTGATTCCTGCATCCCACGGGAGGTGATGCCAAATCCAGGGGCTCAAAGCCAGGAGCAGATTAACCCTTTTTGCCGGGAAGCTATTTCAGCAGTGCTCAAAAATAGCTGCTGGAGGCCACCTCAGTCCCTCTCCGGGCTGCTGGGGCTGTGTTCCAGCTCCTGGATCAGGGAGCTCGCTTGGATTTGAGCCGAGTTATCACCGAGTCAGTGCGGGGGAATTTATCTTGGCGCTGTCACTCAGGGCAGAGCTCCTTATCTGGGGAGAAGCTGATAACGCCTCTTCTCACCCCGGGGCTATCTCGGGGCTTTACACCCAGCCCTGGCCTCGGGGACATCCTCGCCTGGACAGGGTACACCAGGCTGGAGCTCAGCCTCTGCAGCTGGGTTTACATGGGCAGGGATGGAGGGGAAGAGCCAAGGAGGCAGTGGCTGCGTGGTTCTCACAGGGAGAAAATTTCCTCACTGGTGGGGAAAAAAAAATGGGGATAATAGGGAAGAAGGGGAATAAATGGGGGGAAATGGGGGGAAATGGGGGAGAAATGGGAAAATGAGTGTAGAATAGGAAAAAAGAAGGGGGAATAGGGAAGAAATGGGAAAAATGAGAGTGGAAAAAGGAAAAATGGGGGGAAATGGGGAAGAAATGGCAAAATGAGTGTAGAATAGGAAAAAAGAAGGGGGAATAGGGAAGAAATGGCTAAATGAGGGTAGAATAGAAAAAAAGGGCGAAATGAGGGAAAATGGGAAAGAAAAGGAAAAAAATGAGGGTGGAATAGGGAGAAATGGGGGGAAATGGGAAAAATGAGGGTAGAATAGAGAAAAAAGGAAAAATGGGGAGAAATGGGGAAGAAATGAGAAAAATGACGGTTGAATAGAAAAAAATGAAAATGGGAAAAATGGGGAAGAACTAGGAAAAAATGAGGGCGGAATAGAAAAAAAAAAGGGAAAAATGGGGGAAATGGGGAAGAAATGGGAAAAATGAGGGTAGAATAGAAAACAAGTTGGGAAAATGGAGAAGAAATAGAAAAAATGAGGGTGGAATAGAAAAAAAGGGGGAAATGGGGAAAATGGGGAAGAAATGGAAAAATGAGGGTAGAATAGAAAACATGGGGAAAATTGGGAAAACCATGAAAAAATTGAGGGGGAAATGGGAGAAAATGGGGAAAAATCTTGTATTTATAATATATTTAACTCCCAGAGAGAGATATCGACAGCCAGGCTGCTCCAAGCCCCATCCAACCTGGCCTGGGACACTGCCAGGGATCCAGGGGCAGCCACAGCTTCTCTGGGAATTTTTTTCCCAATATCCCATCCATCCCTGCCTCTGGCAGTGGGAAACCATTAAACAGAGCCCAGAGCTGACCTGGGAATGTCAATCTGCTCCTGGAAAACCACAAGGGACTGGGAGAGGAAATGGGGTGCATGGGATGAAGGATAATGTCAAGGAATGACAAAGTGTGGACTACCTGATACTGATAAATCTGATAAAGCTGATAAATCTCATAAATCTGACACCTTTTATGGCCCAGCTGTGCTGTTCACATCTGGTTTGCACCTGCAGACCCCAGACCAGGCTGTTGGTCGGTGTGTGACTGATTTAACTGGTGCCAGAATTCTCAGGAAAAATTTGAAAAGCACCATCTCCTTCAGTGTGATCCAAACCCATCCCATCCCCTCAGCTCTCCCAGTGAGAACTGAGGGTCTTTTCCTCCTGGCTGGATCTCAAACGTTTCCAATTGCAAATTGGAATTCCAATTCCAAATGTTATTTTTTTTTTTTCCAATTCCAAAGGTTGGGAGTGCTGGAGCACAATGTACTGGCTCCAAATCTGCCTCTCTTCATCTCCTCTTTGTGGGACTCTGTGGGAGTCTTTGTGTCGGGATGGATGGTCAGGGACAAAAGCTAAATGTTGCAGTTGCAGTTTATTGTAAAAGAGATAAAAGAGGGGAAGAGAAGGAGCAATGGGATAAAAGGGTAATCTGGGGTAAGAGAAGAGGGAGAGAGGAAGAGAAGTAAGAGGGAGAAGAGAGCAAGAAGAGAGGAATTAGAAGTAAGGGGAGCAAGGGGGAAGAGAGAGAGAGAAGGCAAGAAGAAGAGAAAGAAGAGAGCGATTTCCCGTTTGCAATACAATAAATCTTCTTCCATGATGAATATTCTAATTTCCACTAACCAATGTAATACAAAGATACAAATTCTATAGCATTTACATGCAGCCTATAGAAATCCTGTTATTAGCATAGTGTGTTACACTTTAAACTCCTAAGATCTAATCTTTGGACCCTGGCAAGTCTTTCTGTGCCCTTTGGAGTTGCTCTCTGGCCGAGGGCATTGTTCTATCACGAGGGGATTGCCTTCAGGGGCCATCCTGTTGTTTCATGGTAATTCAGTAACTGAGGTTTTCCTGTTACATCTCCCCCAACACCTCTTGCTTCCTGCATTAAGTCCAAAAGGGGCAGGAAGATTTCAGTTGTAAGATCCTCTTAGCACCCAATTGAAACCAGGATTTCCTCCCAAACTGCATTTATCACTTAAGGAAGAGTTGGAAAATACTCATTTTAATTCTTTCCCAAGATCCACTTTTGGAGATTAAAAGAACAATAATTTCCCTGGTCTTCTGAAAGTTCAACAACTTTAAAACGTGAAGCTCGTTGAAATTACTATTTTTTAAAGTAATTTCACGTTTCTGTTTTCCAAGGAAATTTCCAAAATGTTCATGAGTAAGCAGGATATGAGACAGAAGAACGATGAATTTTAAAATGTAAGGAAATTTTGTTGCACTTGGTTGAAAACAGTCTCAGAAATGAAATAAAAAATAAAAGAGTGAGATTTTTAAAAATAATATAATGAGATCTTGTTTAGGGTGAAAAGAGGTTCTGAAGCAAAAATGAGAAACAAAGAAGAGGAGAATAAAGACAGAAAGAGTCAAAACAAGAAAAAGAAGCGGCGATTTGGTGCCTGGGTGTTCGTGCAAACCTTTTCCACTAGAGGAGAGCCGGAATTCCAGTCCCCGAGGAACACTCCCATCCATTCACTCGGGTTTGTTTTCTCAGCCATCCCTCAGCCCCGCCGCAAGGTCTCGGGCTGTGCCATTTCCAAACCACCTTGGGGCTGTCAGCCATAAATCCCTGGAGCAGAGTTATGAGCTGGGCACAAGGTGCAAATTGCTCGGAGTTAGCGCCAGAATCCTTTTTTTTTGTCCCCCCGTGGTTTCACCACAAGGATTTTTTATTGTTGTTCCTTTTTCTTGTTATTTTGATCCCTTTATTTCTTGCAGTCTCTTCCCCACTGTCTGTTTTTTCTCTTTTTTTAATTAATTTTTTCTTTCTTTTAAAAAATTTCTTTTCTTTTCTTTTCTTTTCTTTTCTTTTCTTTTCTTTTCTTTTCTTTTCTTTTCTTTTCTTTTCTTTTCTTTTCTTTTCTTTTCTTTTCTTTTCTTTTCTTTTCTTTTTCTTTTTCTTTTCTTTTCTTTCTTTTTATTTTATTTTATTTCTTTTTATTTTATTTCTTTTTCTTTTTATTTTATTTTGTTTCTTTTTATTTAGTTTAATTTAATTTTATTTAATTTAATTTAATTTAATTTAATTTAATTTTATTTTATTTTATTTTATTTTATTTTATTTATTTTTATTTTATTTTATTTTATTTCTTTTTTATTTCTTTTTATTTTATTTCTTTTTTCTTTTTATTTCTTTTTATTTTATTTTATTTCTTTTTATTTCTTTTTAATTATTCTTCTTCCCCCACCTCCTTTTAATCATTAACATGAAGAATAAACAAGAAGAAATTAGGGAATAATTTACTGTAAAAACCCCTTTATTGGAGTGCTGCTTCCAGGGCATTCACAGAAAACTTCCACCTTGCCAAGGAGTTTTTTCCTTTCTTTTCCTTCTCTCTTCCCTTCCTTTCCCATTTTTATTTTCTCTAACAATGACGGTGGTCTCAGTCACACAAAACTCACAGCAATTTGAAGAATAATTGAAATTTTAATAACAATTACTCCTTCCTGGAACATGGAACTCAGAGAATCTGTGTCACATTGATGCTCCCAATGGATTTTTTTGGTTGAAAAAAGAACTGGATTATCAGAGGAGTTCTCTGGATAAGCAGAAATTTGGGCATTGGACAGCTCAAACCAAAGGTAAAAAAACAAGAGAAGCAAGGGTTGAAAAATAAAATCCATGACTGAGTTTGTGCCTTTTTCTATCTCTCCAGGGATGATGCTGGATAATAATGAGGAGTTTTAACCAGATATTTTTGGATTTTAAAGATATTGTAGAAATTAAAACTCATAAAACTTTCTACAACCATCAACTGCTGACGTCATCTCTTGCCGTGGAAAAGGGGAGAATGTGGTTCCTGGGGAAAAAAGGAGAATGTGGGGAAGGAGGAATGAAGATCTGCTTATTTTCTGTCACCTCCACTCAGTGGCAGCATCCCCTGCTGTTATCCAAAGTCAGATTTTGGATGCTTGAGAAACCAGCCCTGAGGCTGTAACTCCAAAGGGGCTGGAGCTGCCCATGCTGAAGGCAGCCAAAAGATTGTGTGAGAACCTTCAGAGGATCTGGATCTGTGTGAGAATGTAAGGAAAATTAATCCACAAACACCAGAGGTTTATGTCCAAAAAGCAGACAGAGGAGTCCTTTTACTTTATTTGAATAAAGGGAGAGGCCATTGGGATCCCCTGGGACCTCTCCAATTTTTGGAGGATGCAGCCTCCCTTTTATCCCAATTCCCCTCTCTCTTTCCCCATTGCTGAGGTACTTGAGAGGCACAGACTTCCCAAACACCTGACACCTGAGATTCCCCTCTAATATACAATCCTCCCTTTTAATTTTTAATTCTTATGGAATTCATAGTTTTCCCCCCATTGCTTCTTTCACCTTCCAATATCCAATTTCATTCATCAGCAAACCTCCAGTTTGTTTGTAAAGGCAAATCTCTTTTCCCATTCATCAATCAGTGGGATCCATCCCGTTGTTTCTTTTATCTCTAGGTGCTAACTTTGTCTACCATGAGATCTGCAGCTTGTTTGTAGAGACAAATGCAACATTCCTCTCAAGAACTTCACTGGATGAGTGTGAGAACCTTCAGTAGATCTGTGTGAGAACTTCACTGGTTCTGTGTGAGAAATTCACTGGATCAGTGTGGGAATTTCACTGGATCTGTGTGAGAACTTCACTGCATCAGCGTGAGAAATTCACTGGGAGAGCTGGGAATGTTCCCCTGGAGAGAAGAAGCTCCAGGGACAGCTCAGAGCTCCTGAAGGGGCTCCAGGAGAGCTGGAGAGGGACTGGGGACAAGGGATGGAGGGACAGGACACAGGGAATGGGCAGAGGGCTGGGATGGATGGGATATTGGGAAAGAATTCCTGGCTGGGATGGAATTCCCAGAGCAGCTGTGGCTGCCCCTGGATCCCTGGCAGTGTCCCAGGCCAGGCTGGACACTTGGATCACCCTGGGACAGTGGGAGGTGTCCCTGCTCATGGCAGGAGGTGGAAAAAGATAATTTTAAGGTCCCTTCCAAACCAAATCATTCCATGACTCCACGATCCAGGTGGCAACACGAGCTGCAGTGGATAAACTTCATCACAGTGGGAGAGTGAAAATAAAATAAAAAAACTCGAAGTAGGAGCAGATTTTGGCTGTCAAGGACAGAGGGTGTGAGGGGAGCTGCTGTAAAAAGAATCATTGTTGATGGTGTGTGGGGATTTCTCCTGCTAATAAAAGGTGATCCAATAAAACCTGCCAGCCTGTTTGCATTCCCACTCCAGTGTCCCACGTGGAGAAATGGATCAAGTTGGAACTGCATGGAGCAAAGCATAAACAGCATTCTTCAGGAAGAGGCTGGGCTGCTTTAAGAGCATTTGGAGGTCTCAGAAGGAAAATATAAGGAGGGATTTGCATATAGCAGATGGAATGTTGGATTTTTCATGGCAGCACTAAAAGTCACAGCTAGAGGAGGGCTGAGCCATGAAATTCCAATCCAGACTATCCATATCTACAAATTCAGGGGCTTGGAGCTGGGAGTTTGCCTTGGTCCCTTGCAGAGACATTGGATCCCACTTAAAAATCAAGCCCAGTGTTTTCCTTTGGATCTCCTGGGAAAGCTCTGGGGTTTGGCAGCAGAATTGTGGGAGGTGCTGTCCTGAAAATTCATATTTTGTATCTCAAGTCGATAGGATGAGGGAATCTTTGGAACGTGGAGATGATCAGAGGGAATGGAGCATCTCTTCCATGAGGAAAGGCTGGGGGAGATGGGAATGTTCAGAATGGAGAAAAGAATCTGAGGGAGATTTTGCTGTGGCCTTTCAGTGCCTGAAGGGGCTCCAGGAGAGCTGGAGAGGGGCTGGGGACGAGGGATGGAGGGACAGGACACAGGGAATGGCTTCACTGGTTGGCTGGGATATTGGGAATTGGGAATTCCTGGCTGGGATGGAATTCCCAGGGCAGCTGTGGTTGATCCCTGGCAGTGCCCAAGGCCAGGCTGGATGGGTTGGAACAGCCTGCGATGGTGGGAGGTGTCCTGCCCATGGCTGGATGATCCTTAAATTCCCTTCCCAACAAAACCACTCTGGGATTCTAAAAGAAAAAAAGAACAGGACCTGCTATTCCTGCATCATTCTTAAGATATATTGGCCCACACACTCCCAGGTGCTCTTTTCCTTTGGCCACAGGCAAAGGAATTTGGTTCTCACTCAGTTGTGACTCCGTGGAACCCCAGAACCTTCCCTGCAGGAGTTCAGGGGAATTGATTTCTGTGCATTTCATATTTTTTAGAAATTTTTACCCCCATCTCTCCACACTCCTTTCTACTGGTCCTTCCTGACTGTGATCCTATTTTTTTTTTCCTGCATAAACAACCAGATCATGAAAATTTTGTGTTGATCCATCCTTTTTTGCTACAATCAAAAAATCTGAAGCCTTTTCCTTTCTCTTCACTCTGAATCCTCAAAGATGATGACAATGATGATGATGATGATGATGATGAGAGTTCATCACCTCCCCTTATTCATTGACAGACAACTCCCTTGCAGAACTCACTCACTATAAATTTCCATTTGTACCTACTTTCCCACTAAGTTTTTCCAGCATTTTTTTGCCTCCAACCTGTGGTGTTGAATCCATTCTATGTTTATTTCTGAGAATGTCATCTGAGACAGTGTTAAAAGCTCCAATAAAATCAATGTGTGCATTGGCAGCTCCTGCTGGAGCTACAAACTTGCTACTGTCTGTAGTGAGACATTTAATTGGTTTTATGTCAGCTTTTATTTATTTTTTATCTTCTTTTTCTTGGTGCTTCTGGGCATCTGGGTTCTTTTTGGTCTGAATTGCCCTTGTTACTGTTTGAAACAAAAAAAGATTTCATGATTTACTTTTCTCCCTCTTTAAATATCTTAATTTTCTTCTTTCATACCATAATTTTTTAGACTTGTCTCTTTAAGGAATGGTTTTCTTTTATTCCCTTTGCTCATAGACCACCTCAAAGATGATTTTATCACCAAATTCTCTGAGTATCTTCCCAGGTATTTATAAAAATCATCTTACACCACTCTGGAAAAACTCAGGGATAGCTGAAACAATAGAGGAACACTCCAGGAATGTTGTTTCCACCTGATCTTTGGGCAACCTGGCCTTTTATTAATAATCTGTACTGAGTGGTGGGAAAAGGCATTGACAGGTTGAGAATTCTTTTTCCTGCCAGCTGGGAAGAAAAATGAGGGACTTCAAGAAATGAAAATATAACAGAAATGATGAGGGGAAAAAGAGAAAAGAGAAAAGAATGACTCCTAAAGAGCCAGGGGATTTGGACACTCATAGGAATTTCAGCTCAGGTTCAAATCCTTGATTTTCCTGCATGAATCTGGAGAAGATTCAAGATTTTTTTCAAGGAATTACCATCTTCTTAAATAATTTAAAATTATTCTCAAAATATATTTGAGAATAGCTTTCATCTGTTTAATTCCAGATCTCTTAAGAGTGATAAAGTTTTATTTTTTGCATCATTCTTCTGTCTGTTCCTGAAAACTCTCCTGGGCAAAAAAAATCTTTCCTATGTCTTTCCCGAATTTCCAGCCTCTGTGATTCTTCTCAGAGCTTAAATTTTAGTAAAGAAATCTTGTAATGAAATCATGCAGAGTACAAACAAATAATATTTTGATTATTGATTACAAATACTAAAATAATTTCAGTCATCAAAATAATTTCTTTTATTTCTCAGTTCATTCTGACAAATCCCTTCCATTCCTGAAAATGGTTGGAATGTCAAATCAGCTCAACCATTGGGTTTTCTTATTATTCTGTTCCTTAAATTAAATTTTTAATGATGAAGGCCCAGAATTTAACACCAGAATGGCTCCTGGAGACCAAATTTGCTTTTCTGTCTGAAGAGTTCCAATAAATCAGCTGATTTTTATCTCACTGATATATTTGTATTTCTCCAAATGCTGCAGATAGAATTCTCCCATGGAGTCCACACACCTGGAGTTCTCCTCAAATCCCATTTTCCAAGAACTCACAGCCCTGGATTTTTTGGAACTTAAAGAAACCGCATTATCCTGAAAAACTTGCTTTCTTTTCCATGCCAATAATTTATAAGTGGTTGATTGACAGGAGACTATAAATAGATATAAATTATGTAGCCATGGATGTCATCTGGGAATTTTGAAGGAAATGGAATAAAGGGTTGACATTGGATATAGGTGGGGTTCAGCCTCATGTTTTTCTAGGATTAATGGAAAATCTCTCCACAATTCCACAAGTTCAGTGGGTGGGATTTTCACAAGAACCTATGGAAGTCACAAAACTAAAGAGAGGAGCTGAAGTATTCTCTCACCTATTACAAAAAAAAATTCAGAGTAATTTCTTCAGGACCCCTTGCAAAATTGTCTCTCCTTGTGCCTCCTCAATTTTGGAATTACAGAAATATTTGTTGGAAACAACAAAAAAAAAAGTAGAGCTCTCTATTGTAAACTTCAATTCCTTGGAGCATCCAAGTGATGAGCGGTGCTAGACCAGGTCAGGCTTTATGATTTTGGTAAAAATAATCAATAAAATAATAATAAGCAAAGAAACACACAAGCACAACATTTTTCACAGAAATACGATATTGAACTACGAAAAAATAGTAAATTTAAGGTTGAGCATCAATTTTTCACCAGAAAATGTTTTCAGAAAGGGAAAGAAACACTGTGGAGATTTTTATTTTTATATTTTCTCTAAGAGATCTGTTCTCCTTTTTCCAGCAGCTCTTCTCAGCTGGTTTAATGACAACAAATGCCAGGGGTTTCCAGTTAGGTCACCACCAGGATTTTCCATGAAAAAGAGATAAAAAGGGAGAAGCATGGAATAAATCCCAGAGGAGTGATTGTATCAGCTAAACCACCTTAAATAGTGCATTTTTCCTTGTCCTGGAGAGATTCCACTTCCAGGCCAGAAGGGAATATTTGGATAACTGGTGGAGAGATTCCCCTCCCAGGCCAGAAGGGAATATTTGGGTAACTGGCTCTTGTCTCTTGGAGGAACTCCTTCCTTTCAGCAACCCTTGTTGCCGCGTTTCTCCTTCCTCAATGTTCCCTGGAAAGACACGCCCGAGATTAGTTAATCTTCACCTCACTCCACGAAAACTCCAAAAATGAAAACTCCAAAAATGAAAACCCCAACATTCAGGAAAACTGTAGGAGTCCAGGGTATTCCCCTGGCTTCCCTAAATGCCTCTAAACCTCCCTGGCAGGGATCTCAAAGACCCTGGCATGATACCCACGAGTCTTGGGGGCTGGATTTATGCCTCTGGAAAAATCTGCCAACATTGCAGGAAGAATTACAAGACACAAAAATAAGAAGAATATAAATTAAACTGTTAGAAGCCAGAAAAAGTGAATTTTTTAGAAATGTTAATGTTAGGGGGCTCGTGGCTAACATGGAGGATTTTGGGTGTGGTACTTCTCTTCCTTCTTCTTCTTTAAGCCATCCATGTTGGGATCCTTTGATTGGACAAAGTTAGACAGTGTAATAAAACTGTAGTGTATTGGAAAATAATTGTAAATATTAGGTATGTTGTTGGGGTAGATGAAACAGGAAAACCTCACAAATATGAATGCTCAGATTCTGAGGACATAAAAACCATGAACGAAATTAAAATGAAAGCCACTTTTGAGGTTACCAAGCCTTAGCTACTGAATCACCATGAAATAATAGGATGGGCCCTGAAGGCAATTCCCCTCTTGACAGAACAATGCCCTCTGCCTGAGAGCAAGTCCAAAGGTCAAAGAAGGTTTTGCTAGGGTCCAAAGAGTAGTTTTTAGAGTTTAAAGTGTAAGACACTATGGTAATATAAGGATTCCTATAGGCTGTATGTAAATGCTATAGAATTTGTATTTTGTATTGCATTGGTTAGTGGAAATTGGAATATTCATCATGGAAGAAAATTTATTGTATTGTAAATGGGAAATCGCTCTCTTTTCTCTCTTAATCTCCCTCCTGCTCTTCCTCTCTCCCTCACCCTTTTATCCCATTGCTCTTTCTCTTCCCCCTTTTATCTCTTTGTCCTACTCTGGGCTGCACCTGGCAGCTCTTAGCAGGGCTCTTTACAATAAACTGCATCTGTAACTTTTACCTTATACAGAGCACATGAGTTTTGTCCCTTACGACTGTCAATTGCAACACGAAGACTCATGCAGTACGTAGTTTAGAGTATAAAAGATAAGCCCGGCCCAAGGCCTAGGCTTTTCTGCCCTGGATGACAAGCTGAACAGACTGCTGTCAGCTAGAGAAAAATTCCATAGGCAAGAAACAATAAACAACCATGGAAAACCCTGAAAAACGGCCTTCAGCAATTTTTGGATGCTGGGACGGGAAAAAACACGGGACTCTAAAAACCACCGACACGTCCTGCTGTGGGGATGTCAGGATCAGGAGACCCCACAAACTGACAGAAAACCACACCCACATCCCATGTCAGAAAACCACACACAGATCCCATGTCAGAAAACCACACCCACATCCCATGTCAGAAAACCACACGCACATCCCATGTCAGAAAACCACACACAGATCCCACGTCAGGATCCATGGAAAGTCTGCCCGAGGTGGCCGTGACCACCCACGGGCCTCCAGGTCTTGTTCAAAAACACCTCCAGGCTTATTTTTATTGTTGTCTTGGAAATCAATCCCAAACTTCTTTCTTTTCACTTTTTGTTGTGTTTTCCCACCTGGAGGAGCCTGGGATTGATGCTGAGGGGGGATTTATCCCATGTGGTTTATCCTCATGGGATCTTCCCAGGAAAAACCCAACGTCAATGTTCCATCACTCCTCGTTGGGTTGCAGTTGGACCTGAGGGTTTAAGCAGGAGAATGGCTCCTTTTGGATGGGTGTGAAATAAAATACTGGAAAAAAAATATTCCTGCTGGGAATAATTCCAATTTAATAATAAAAGCTGAGAATGGGGTTTAAAATCACGAAACTCTTCAAGTTGTTTAATTGAAATTATTTATTGCAGAGCTGACTGAAATTTAGGAACTGCTTCCCTCATTTTCAGTTGGTTCATGGCAGCAAATCCCAACTTTTTCCCTTTTCTAAAGGAATGAGTTTGTGTTGAGCATCTTTTGCATACATTAGAGTGTGAAAAAATTCAATATACAACCATTGTGCCAAGAGGGCCTTGTGGGGTATTTTATTTCATGGAATTGATGAGATAACCTGGACAAAATTCTGGGAAAATTTTGCAGGTGATGCTTTAAATTACTCCCAGGAATATGGATTTTTTTAATCTAAAATAAATTATTTTAGGGATAAATGAGGCATCAGACAGATTAAGATAAATTCAAGTGCCTGGTTCAAACTCACACTACCTGTGACAGTGGATAAAATGTTAATTTGTCTAAGATCCAGTCAGAAATTTGGGATAATTATTATTTTTTTATCTGTTTCGCCTATTTACATTAATAGTTTTCTGAAAATATTTCAGTGAATGAGTTTAATCATAGGGTCTTATTTTTATCAAGGTGAAAAATTTGAAAATATTCAGTTGGTCTCTAAAAAAAAGGAAATTTATAAATTTTGTTTCTATATAATTTGAGAATATATAAATAAAAATATTCCAAGAAGTTTTGGGATGAATCCCGTGAATATTTTGTTTGTTTGGGATTTTTTCAGTGCCATCCCATGAACCTGCTGGGATGAAAACCATGGGAAAGGCAGCAAAAGGAGCAGAGTTATTTATGATGGATTATAAATCCTGCTGGGGATTATAAATATTGTTATATTATATTATATTATATTATATTATATTATATTATATTATATTATATTATATTATATTATATTATATTATATTATATTATATTATATTATATTATATTATATTATATTATATTATATTATATTATATTATATTATATTATATTATATTAATTATATTATATTCCACCCTCCAGGCAGGGGAAGTTCTGTGGATGGAACAGCTCCATGAGTTTCATGGAAAAGTGGATGCTTGGGTAGAGGAACTTCTTCATTTTTAATGGACAATTCCCTGTGGCGAGGAAGAAAAAGAAATCCCAGAATCCCAAAATTATTTGGGACTTTCAGGATCACGTGGTCCCAACCCCTCTCATGGACAGGGATGTCATTCCCTGGATCAGGTTTTTCCAAGCCCAGTCCTGAAAACTTCCAGGGATGGGGCATCCACAGCCTCTCTGGAACCTCCCAGAATTCCACAGCAGCTTTGGAAAAAGGGTTTCCCAAAATTTTTGGTATATTCACAGGTATCAAATGCTGGATAATCACAATAATTCCATTCCATAAATCCCTAATTTTCCACAGCAATCCCTACGCTTGCCCTGCTCTCCAAAGCACAAACCCCTCGCTCAGCTCTGCTTTGCCAGGATTCCAGGAGTTTTCCATCAATTCCAGTGAGGTGAGAGCTGAGCCATCCATTTCCTTGGACAATTAGGGACAGGTTGGAGCCCTGAATCCTGGGAGTTTGGAACTTTCTGTGCTTTCTGGCACTGACCCTCAAAAGAACACTGCTTTTGACCTGAGGCCTTCCAAATTCGAGTGATGGAGTTGGAATCCCTGGTGTGTAGTTAGAATAGAAGTGTGTAATTTCACATGGTGAAAGGTTTGGAATTTGGGGATTAGAATATAGTAACAGGTATGGGACAAGGTGGAGGTTCTGGGGCATTGGCTCTTTCTTCCTTCTTGTTCCTTCTTTGTGATTTCAGGTAGTTTTTGGTTGGATAGAAAGTACTGCAGTGTGGGTCACAGGTGTTTGGTCATTGGATCAAATAATATATATATAATGCAGATATAGATAGATAAATATAGATAAATAATACAGATAATATAGGTCAATTAAATAATATAGATGTTAGTTTTTAATTGGATAGTTAGCCTTTAAAATTCCTTGTAACTGGCTAGATTCATCTCAATTTTACTCACTTTTAGCTGGTAGCTGGAAGTGCTGCAGAACTCGCTGTACTTTAAATAAGATTTAATAAACAATAAAATCCCAACAATAAATCCATCTCAACATTCAATCCTGACTCTGAGTGGAGGCAGAAGAAAAAAGGAAACCACTTTTAAGAGGAGAATAAGGAGGGGATGAGGAGGGCTGGAATTACCTAATTCCAAATTCATGGACACTGGTCCATGGTGTGTGGTCCAGGTCAGCTGAAAGGTGCAGCTGTGGGATTCTGTCCTTCAAACCCATGGAATTGCTGGATCCCGACAGTGCAGTGATGTAATATAACATCATCCCACTAAAAATCCATGGGAATAAGGCTCCAGTCTTTGACTCCTCAGCTGAAAAAGCAATGGCTCCTCACCAACTATTTATGGTGGGAAATTTGAAAATTTCCCTTTCCAGGCAACATCCTGAAATTGAACAGAATTTCTTACTCTAATTAAAAACATTTGCCTCTTTTAAAGGTTTCTTTATAAGAGGAAATCAAGGAAAATGTTCCTTAAAAATAAAATTTTGCTATAAATTATTATTTCCCACCCAACTTTTTAAGTCAAAGTGAAAGACCATTATTTAGCTCCAAAATCCATTTTTAGGGGTAATTTTAGCTTGGATTTTGGAAAATTGAGTTGTCATCTCTAAAGCTCCAACACTCTTCCAGGCCATGGTGAGTGGTCAGAAGCTGTCACTCATTTTTCCTTCCTCACTGGTATTTTTCCCAACTAAATGTTGATTATGAGGATGTCTGGGAATCAAGCAGGAATTCTGAACACTGCCAGCAGCAGAAAAACTTTGAGATTTGCTGGATGGATGGTGATGTAATATTTCGGTGTGTGGAATAAATTCATTTTATGGATAAAAATACACAAATAAATATTAATTCTGTGAATGAGTTTTATTCTGAAAAAGCCCAGTATTAGTCTGACTTGGAAAAAAGGATTGCCTTGCCTTATTCCCATTCTGGGAGTTATTCCCATAATTTATTCCCTAACTCTGCAAAATGAACAATGAATTTTATACAGTGGTGGAGCCATCCCAGGTCCCATCTTGAAGCAAAAAAACACTTTTAGAATGTATTTCTCGACAAAAAAGTGTTGCTGTCTGTTTACTTTAAAAAGGCTTTAATGGTCACTACGGAAATAATAAAATAATGAAATCCTTGGGAATAGGGGGAATTCATGGAATGGCAAATATTTAATACTCAGAGTTTTAGTTTTATAAAATTGTGATCATCCAAATCAAAATTTTAGCTGGAAGTTGCAAATCTTTTCTTTAAGATCTGCAGAATAGTTGCTACAAACCTTGGGAATGATAAAAAATTGAGGGAAGCTCATCATGAACTTGTTCTGAATTTATCCATACTAAATATTTTGTGTGCCTGACTTGGAAAAAAGGATTGCCTTGCCTTATTCCCATTCTGGGAGTTATTCCCATAATTTATTCCCTAACTCTGCAAAATGCACAATGAATTTTATACAGTGGTAGAGCCATCCCAGGTCTCATCTTTAAGCTAAAAAACACTTTAAAACATTTTTCTCATCAAAAAATGTTGCTGTCAGTTTACTTTAAAAAGGTTTTAATGGTCACTAAGGAAATCATGAAATCATGAAATCTTTGGGAAGAGGGGGAATTCATGGAATGGCAAATGGGAGATCCAAATTCCCCCAATCCCATGGGATTCCTGAGACACAAAAACGAGGCTTCCTGCTCTGGTCTGGGCTGCATCCATCACATACAAAGTGTAAAAAAATAATGGAAGAACGAGAGGGGATTTTGCAAGGAGCAGAGAACTCAGACGAAATAATTGTGGGTGATATTTAAGGAAAACACTGCTCCTATTTAACACCGTGGGAGGAATATTCCAACATGGGTGGGATAATGGAAAACCCTGCCCAGGATTAGATACTTTAAACCAGAGTGAATTAATCAAGCAATTTGTCTGAAAGAAGCTTAAAATGTCCTCCTGTGACTGGGACCATCTGGATTGAGACATCCAGGGGCAAAGAGGAGAAGCTGCAAGTTAAAAACACAGAAAGCAGCTCCTGAATTTTGCAAAACAGGGGGGAACAAACAATGTAGAATCCCAGGGTGAGTTGGGTGGGAAGGGACCTTAAAAATCATCTCATTCCAGCCCCCTGCCATGAGCAGGGATGTCTCTCTGGCGGAGGTGTAAAAAATACCCTGGAAATCACAGATCCTTTAAAAAAAAAACCTCCAGATCCATGTGCTCATGGAATCTGGGAATCTGCTCTTTGTGGGGTCAGCTCCAAGGCTTCAGTCATTAGGAATGACTAAATAAAATGTGGTCTTAGTTTGAGAGGCTTCAAAGGAGCTGGAGATGAGGATTTGTCATTGCTAATTGCAAGAATTTAAAATTAAGACTTTCAATCCTAAATTGGGCACAGATTTGTTCTTCTCTCTACTGGTGACCTCAGTTAAAATAATTAAAACACACTCCAGGTTAGGATGAGAATCATCCCACCTTAAGAGCCCTAAACCTGGAATTTTGGCCCAGTTCTAAACCTTATTCTTTGAATAATCCACTTTTAAAGCTTTGATGGCCTTGGGGCTCATTGCAGGGAAATGTTTGCACTTTGTGTTGGGGCTGAGAATTTCTCATCAGTGATTTGGAGTCCTGTAATTGAAACACTTGGGGAGTCCAAAAAATCCCATTGGAAAATTGAAATATTTCATTGTAATTGCAATTTTCCTTGTGTTAAACAGCACATTTCCTGTAAGGAAAAGGTTTCACCAGGGATGGTTTTTGACGACCTGTATGAAAAGGAGTTCAAAGCAGAAGCTCAAAAAGATAAAAGCAAATTATTGCAACCTGATTTTATCTGTTATTCATTGAAATCTGCAAATTTCCTTCTCAGTAGGTCAGAACAGAGTTTAACTGATCTGGAGCTTTAAAACAGCAAAACGTGAGGGGGTTTTGTCTGGATTTTGGTTTCATTTTGACTTTTTATCTCTCCTACTCTAATTAGCACTTCAAGACATGATGTGATCATGACTTGCATCTCCTGACATGATTCTGTCTGCAGCTCTAAATCCTTGTGGCTGCATAAAACCAGCTGGGAATTGTCCCTGCTTCTTGATTCCTTGAACCATGGCCAGGAGTTGGTTTGTGAAGTGAAAGTTGGGCTAAAATCACCCCAAAATCAAAGTTGAAATTGTTTTGTTCCAGGGCACAAAAACTTCTCTTTCAGTTTTAACTTTAATGCTCACAACAGCTCAGACTTCTTCAGGCTCTGAATAAAGCCCTGATTAACCCTGATCTGGTTTCATTGATGATGTCTCTGCTCATTTCATTGTGACTGAACTAAAACACCTTTACAGGTCCCTTCCACCCAAACCATTCTGTGAATCTGTTTCCAAAGGATTCCATAATTCAGCGATTCCTTGCACCAGCAGTGACTGCCAGAATAACTAAATTAGGATAATCAAATGAGGGAAAACCACTTTACATCAGCACAGAGGTGTCAAAGCAGGGCCAAAATTCATCCACATCCCCAGAATTCCCACCTTGTCCCTCTGAAAAATATTTGTTTCTCCCTGGATTTTTGCCCTGGCATTATCTCTTGGCTGCTTCTGTGAAGAAAACGTCTCTGTTAAAGGCACTTTGTTTCTGTGGAGCTGAAAGAAGGTGATGGTTCTCAGCCTGGAAAAAATTCCATGAAGCCAATGATTCTATTCCCAAAATAGCCCCCAGGAGCTGCTGTGCAATGGATTACTCAGCATTTTAAACAGAATCCTTTTCACAGCTCTGGTAAATCCAGCAAACCCCTCTTCCCTGTCAGCTTCTGCTAAACCAAACTCCCTGCTGCACACAGCAGAATTCCTGGATTGCCTCTTGCAGGGCATCAGACATTTTGGGAGATAAAGCTCCCAGAGCTGCAGTCTCTGATACAATCAAGCCTTTTTCCATGAGTTTGCTGGTGCAGGAGTCTTGGCTGTGCTGACCCATCCAAGAATAGCTTCCAGAGGATGGGAGGAGTGAAAACCTGGCAAAAACGGCTTTTATGTCACTCATCCCCCGTGGCTGTGGCAGCAAGGGACACGTCAGGACAAGTGCCAAGCACCACAAACCTGCTCATGGCTCTGTCTGGGCGAAAATCTATTTTTTACTGCAGATGAGAGATGTTAGGGCAGGCCTAGGATCCAGGGATATGTTAGCACAGAGTCAGGGATAAATAAAACCCATCTTTTATTTTATTTTTTTTTTTTGCCACACCATCATTACAGGCTAAGGGAAAGGGGCTGGAATGTGCCCAGTGGGAAAGGACTTGGGGGTTTTGGTCAACAGAGACTGAACATGAGCCTAGGTGTGCCCAGGTGGCCAAAAATGCCAAGGGCATCCTGGTTTGTGTGAGAAGCAGCAGGAGAAGTGATTTTCACTGTGCTGGGCAGTGCTGAGGCCACATCTCCAATCCTGGGGTCAGTTTGGGTCATGACCAGAAGGACATTGAGGGGCTGGAGGGCGTCCAGGGGAGGGACCAGAGCTGGGAAGGGGCTGAAGAATCCCTGAGGGAACTCAGCTGGAGAAAAGGAGGCTCAGAGGGAAATTCTGGCTCTGCACAACTCCCTGACAAAGGATTGTAATATATAATATAATGTAATTCGTGTAAAGTTGTAAATTAATGTAGAATAAGCAATGTCTGCATGAGTAAAGTAATAAAAACTTAAAAACCAAAAGCTGCAAAGGGAGGAACAGGAATTGCTTAATCACAACACTGTAATTCCAACAAAAGCTGAAGAGCTGGGTTAGCAAGGCAATAGATGCACATGGTGGAGATGGCTCTGCCCAGGGAACACCCAAAAGATAAGAGCCCGATAAACACCCACAATTAAGGTAATCAGAGCCATCAAAAAAAAACCACACCTGAATGCCCATTTCCAGTAAACCAAAACCTGCAAGTTACATCTCAGTTCCATCTTCCTGTAAACCTGAACTTGCCTTCACCAAAATTCATCATCTCCCAGGATATGGTTTTGTCCAGCCCAAGGCTGGTGAAAGAAAACTACATGAACGTGCTGAAGGACAAGAGAAGACAAAGACCTCCGCTCTGGGCAAGGAAACACTGGATAAAAACTGGATAAAAACTGGAGTAACCAAAGGGTTTGTGAACATTTGGGGATTTGGAGTGATAGAGTTCCAATCATTGTGTGTTCACCTGATGCTGAGCCCCGGGCTGGGCATTGTCCTTCTTGATTGTGGCTATCAAGGGCCATGTTTCGGTCTCAAAATAAGTATTGCTTATTTTAATTGCATTTAATTCGGCTTGATCTCGTTTTTATCTGTAACAGGATGGAGCTGCAGGTTGGGCTCTTTTCCCAGAGAACAGGGACAGGAGGAGAGGGAACAGCCTCAAGCTGCACCAGGTGAGGTTGAGGTTGGACATCAAGGAGAATTCCTCCGTGAAAAGCGTTGTCCAGCCCTGGCGCAGCTGCCCAGTGATATGGTGGAGTCTCCAGCCCTGGGGTGGCTGATGGTTGGATTTGATGATCCTAAAAGTATTTCCAACCCCAAAGGTTCCATGGTTCCATGTGCTGGGTATGGATGAGATGAACATTCGCCCCAGCTGCTGCCAGAGATTTTCTGAGGATAAACACCAACCTCATAAAAACACGAGACCAAATAATATCCATGATTTTATTCATGTGCAACACATTTTCCATGTTTCTTTCACAGAGCAAATCTGCTCTGAGCACATTTGCAGTTATTTTAATATAATATCCCATTTATCCAAACATTTTCAGACAATATTTTATAGTTCTTGTGGCAAACAAAGACACAGAATTATATAATGGGGGAAGTAGAGGCAAAAGGAAACAGGACACTTAATTTTCCATGGAGTTTGCAGTTTGGTTTGAGGCCCCAGGACCTGAATTAACCTACCAAATTTAATGATTTTGCCTAAATTAGGAATTTGGTGCCTTGTCCAAAGATGGATTGGAGGATACATGTCCTGATTCATGCAGAGATCTTGTGTCTCTTTCCTTTGACTCCAGAGAAATTCTGATACAGCTTGAGGAATTTGAATTTAGGTGAGACTGGTCTGAGTTTTTCATAAATTTTGTCATTTTTCAGCACTGTTCCAAGCAAATCTCTACTCACCTTCAACATCACTAAGAAGGAGTAAATCCAAGATCTTCTGCAAGAGTTCAGCTTTGGAGGAAAAAAAAATAAAGATTTGAAGTCATACATCAACACAGAATTCTGGGCATAAATGGGGGTAAAATCCAACTTCTCCACAGCTGCAATGTTAAATTATTTTATCGTTTCTTTCCGTGTTTTTAACTCTGTCTGATTTTTAATTCTGCTAAAAAAAGACACCCAAAATAATGGTTTCAATAACAGAAACCTTCATTAACCAACTCTGTATGTGATTCAGCCCTGCTGCCTGACTGAGCCAGAAATCCTGTGAGCAAGGAGGGAATAATCACATAATAAGATAATTACTAATAATACATAAACATAACCCCCAAATCAACCCCAAGGAACATATTTATTAACATTTGAAATGTAAATAACCAGCCTTTCTCTGGAATTTACCGAGGAATTGACAAAAATGTGAGATTGGCCCAGCCCAAGGTGTGAGCTGTGCTCCATGAGCTGGGTGTTCTCATCTCCCTCGGATAAAAATGAGGGAAGGAACATTCCAGAGCTCCAGCAGGGAGCAGGGATGTGGTCATGGGATGGAATCAGCACAGATCTCATGCTGGAGCTCTGTGGGACCATTGCAGGTCCCTCTGTCAGGAGAAGGGATCCAGGGCTTTGCCTTTCCAGCCCTGACTGCCTGCACCTGGAAAATGCAGTTCTTGTTCCCCTAGCTGTGTTTACAGCTTTAGTTTGGAGCTCCAGCTTTCCTCCTGCTTTTTTCACAGTCCTGTCCCACCAAATTAAGCTGGAATTCACTCTGGTGGAGAGGCTTTGGCTTCGCCTCCAGCCTGGGAGGGAGAAATATCAGCCCTCGCTTTTTGGGTGGGCTTTGACACATTTTGGGGTTTTCTTGCATAACTCAGAGACTCAGACAATCTGATGAGTGTCACTGGAGGATGGGGAAAGTGAAAACATTCTGTAGATCCTCACAAAACCTTCATTTCAAGAGGAATATTGTCCTGCATGGGCAGTGCAATGCCAGGTGGGTGTGACACGGAGGGAGAGAGAAAAAAAAAAACAAAAAAAAAACCAGCTCAGATGGGTGTGGGAGTCCCAAACCTTAAACAAACACCAGGAGCTGATGGAATGCAGTCACCTCTCATGTTCCTGCAGCACAGGATCCTCGGGATCCCCAAGCCAAGCAGACACACAACAAGCTTTGCTCTGCCTCGAGAAACTCCAGGGAAACTTTCCAAAAATTTGCTTCATGTCTCTCAACAGCTTTGGGAGGAATATCCAGGAATAACAAGCCCTACAAATACGAAGCACTTAAAACTTTAATGCTTACATAAAACCCTCTGAGCCCATTAATTGCTGGTTCTTTCATGACACTGGGGCTGTTCTTCATCTCCTGCACACACAGAAAGTTCTTGTGCTCCTCCACTTGAATCTCTGAAACGTGGCAAAAGAGAACCTTGTTGCCTTTCCCTGTTTTCCCTTCTGGAATCTCGTTGGAAATTGTGTCCTACGCCTCTTTCTTCTGATGCTCAGAGAACTTGTGCTGCTTCCAATCCTACCTGGGGGGCACAAGCTCAGCTTGATGCAGCTCCTGGCTTTAATTCCAAAGGTCACTTCTCCAGTTCCCAGAGTTCCAGCAGGAATGGTGGCTGTTGATGCTGTGCCAAGCTGGAGAGTAATTCCAGGAGGGCACCAAAAAGCAGCTCTTTGGCTCACCAGGTGTCCTCAGCCCCACAAGTGAACCTCCCACCGTGATGAGAAAATTAATCAAACTTGCAGAAGCCAATTAGCTTTTTGCCTGGTGTCTTGAGGAATTGTTAAGAAAATGTGAAATCTCATAGATTTGGGGTTCTGCATTTTGCAGAATATGGGAATTCATAGGCTTGGCAAGAACTTTTTTCTTTTTTTGGAATACTGGGAACTTCATGGAAGTTTTAAGTCTCGTTTGCCACTTCACATGAACATGAGGTAAAACAGAAAAAAAATGAAAATAAAGTGAACTAAAATAAAGTGAACGGAAAGGAAAGGAAAAGAAAGGAAAGGAAAGGGAAAAGGAAAAAAGAAAAGAAGAGAAAAGAAAAGAAAAGAAAAGAAAAGAAAAGAAAAGAAAAGAAAAGAAAAGAAAAGAAAAGAAAAGAAAAGAAAAGAAAAGAAAAGAAAAGAAAAGAAAAGAAAAGAAAAGAAAAGAAAAGAAAAGAAAAGAAAAGAGATAGGATTTAGAGAGGGGGGATCCTCAAGTTTTAGTGAGCTTCAAGTTTTGTGGAACATCCTTGTGAATTCTTGAGAACGTTAAAAAAAAAAGTAGAATCATATATTGCATTTTTTTTTTCCAGGGTTGGGATTAAATGTAAAGATGACATTTTTTGCTTGGACTCAGATGTTTATTATTTTTATTTATATTACAGTTTCACAAACCATGAGTTCTACAGCACTTTAAGCTAATAAGCTAAAAATGGAGTTGTATCTCTCTCTCTGCAAGGCCCTTTCAGGATAAACTGTCCAATTAAGAAATTATGCTTAAATTATTTTTACTTTTAACCTAATAACTAACCACTCATGCCTTGCAATGCAGACTTTTTAATATAATTACACAAAATCACTCAAACTCATGAAGAGGGCAAAGAAGAAAGACTAACCTCTGCCCTAAACCTTTCATCTTGCTTTATATGCATTATTATATTCTAAAATTTTAAATGTTAAGTTTTCCACCCTGTGATATTACACACTTCTATTTAAACTACACACTTATAATTCTAGCTTTATTATTCAATTTTATTATTCAATTGTATTATTCAGTTGTATTATTCAATTTTGGGAGCCTTTTCCATGGCCTCAGGTCAAAAGCAGCACAGAAAGTCTAAAATTCTCAGTGACCAGGGTTCCAACAATGATGGAATTGAGCAGCACTGCAGGTCCCCTGTGGATTTTATTTTTTCTAATTCACTGCAGGTCCTGCCTCACTCCTTGCACTGAGGAGCAGAGCCAGAAAAACAGGATGGGCAGAAGGAGCCTGGAAAAAACTCTGGAATCACAAATCTCTGCTGTCCCCTGGTTTCTGCTGGGGAAGAACAGGGCTGGGCTTGTCTGAAGTTCTTCATGGGCAACTTCTTCAGTGCCTGACATCATTTGGCTTTCCATGAATCCCTGAGCCAGGGGATCACTCTCCTTTCTGTCAGGTGACAACAGACATATTCCTGGAGGGTCATGTGTTTAATTAATATATCTCTCACCACAGCCAGACATTCTGCTGGGTTTGACTCTTGGCAGGTTCAGGGAGGTTTTAAAAATACCTGGGAACTCCTGACCCCTGGAGATGCTGCCTGCAGGGATTTGGGGAGTGGGATTTTTTTTGGAGCCATCTCTGAACCATTTAACAGCATCTCCCGCTGATTTTCCTCTGGCACAAATAATCAGGGAGACAAAAAACCAGTGTTCAATCCTGCCTCTGCAGAGAGCTTTCCCAAAATAAAGGGATAAAGAATTTCATTTATTTTGACTTTTAATCCAGACCCATTCAATTTATACTAAAAGAAAATAAAAGTGAAATATGAAAGAGAAAAAAAAAGTTTGTGGATGTTTAGTTGGGGAAAAGCAGCAACCTGCTGCCATTTGGTAGAGAAGGACACGAGGAAGGTTTGAAACTTAAATTAAATTAAATTAAATTAAATCCTTCTCTGATTTGCTTTTTATGATCTTGGGAAAGGCTTGGACCAATCACCTAAAATTCTGTGAGACATAGATATGAAAATCCATCATCATCTCTGTCCTTGCTGTCTGTGTGAGAATCCCAGAAGGTTTTGGGTTGGAAGATGTTGGAACCCTGGAAACTGGGAGTTTTGGAAGAGAAAAAAGGAGATATAAAGGGAAAGGAAGGGACCTTCAAGATCATCCCATTCCAACCCCCTGCCATGACAGGAACACCTCCCACTGTCCCAGGCTGCTCCAAGCCCAACCTGGCCTGGGGATTCCAAATTCTCTGGACAACCAGGACTGTTCAAATGCTCAAATCATCTCTAAACTGGGAGGATATAAAAGCCTTAAGTTCCTGTTACAAACTGTTCCAATCACTTAATAAATTTCAGCACTGTGGACGTTGTTCAGCTCATTAGCACAGATGTGGTCCCACAGATTAATTATTTTACAAATATATTTGGGTCACGTATTTGGACAAGAAAATAATTTTTGAGTACAAGCTACAAACCACCAAAGCTTTCATTGCAGCCTACAGCAGTCTTAGATTTCTTTAGCCCTCCATGAAATATCCCTCACTAATAAATGCTCAGATCAACAGCCTGGTGTGACTCAGTTCTGAAGAAACAGGGATTGAATTCCAGGCTGGCTCAGGGAGTACACAAAGCAAGGTGTTGTTTCAAGCAGCAAAATTCTCCTGGTGAAGTTGTCCTTGTGCTGTGCCAAGTCTGGATCTCCCCAGGCTATGGAAAGGAAAGTTGGTTGTGGTTGTTGCCACCAACAAAATCTGTTTTTCCCAGCAACACCCAGTAATTCCCAGGAGTAATAATAATAATGATTATGATGATGATAATAATAATAATTTTTTGCTTCCTCCCCTCATAAATTGCCCACAAAGACCAGCACAATGCAGGGGAAATTCTGGAACTTGGCTACACATGGTGTGTGTAAAATCTGGGCTTTGAGAGGAGCTGGGGAATGAAATGCCCTAAAACCTTGGGAATATTAATTCTCCCATAAATGGCCATTCTGCTGAAGCTGGTGCTAATTACATAACTGTAATTAGCAGAAAGACTAATTTGCAACAAATAATACTTTTGGTGGGGTGTGGATCCAGCCAGGATCTTTTGGAAATCAAAAAAAGCTGTTAGAAAGTTTTTTGGAATGAAGTTACAAACATTGAACTCCCCACTTTTCAGGACAAATTGAAAATCCCTGTGGATCTCCCATGGATTCAGACAGCTCCAAAGACATCACTTGGAAACACAGGGGGAAAAAAAAAATCACACAAATCTGTCTCCATCTCCTCTCTTCTCTTTCCTTGCAGGTGGGCTGGAATGTCTGACTGTGTCATTACAGCCAGAAGCTGTTCCTGAGGGGGTTTTGGAAAAATTTGGGATGTGGGTGAGGATATCAGGGAATGCTGCTGGTGGGAAGCTGGACTAGAACCTTGGACAGGGCCTTCCCCCCGGGAAGGATCCTTCCCTTTCCCTTCTCACCTGGGAAGCAGTTGAAAGGGAAAAGTGAGATTGCTCAGATTAATCCCTGTGTTGGCATTGGATTTTCATGCCTGGCTAAAGGAAAAATTGTTTTTCCTTTATTTTCAACGTTACAGGGGGGAAAAAAAATAAGGAAGAAAGAAAAATGTTAATATGCTGGAAAATAAAAAAGTGTCAGATATATTGTTTTTCTTTTTCCTTCTCCATTCCTCTCCACTCCTTCCCCTCCTTCCTTCCCCCTAAAAATTTCAGATACAATTCTTCCAGCGGGAAAATTTTGGCTCAAAAATGGCACAGCTCAGTGAGACAGAATAATTCAGGTTCAGCACCACCTCAAGTGCAGCTACACAACTTCCAGATCCAAACCAGCTGCTCCACAGGGAAGGCAGCACAAAATCCAGTGGGCTGCAATATTCCCACTTCCAGCAGGAAAAAGGGAGAAGTGATGAAAGGTTGTTACCACTTGCAGCTTGCCTGGAAGTCTGGGGGACCTGAAATATGTGCTCAGGTTTGTTCTGCTGCTCCAGGTCACGACATAATTGACATTTGAGGGCACTTTAAGTGGGAAAAGAAAGGCATAAAACCCCTCCAAACTTAAAAAATTAAAGCTGTGGGATTTAAAAATAATTGGAAATTTAAGCCTTGAGACCAGTCCAAGCTTTGATGTCTCCAACTTTAGGTCTAGGCAGAGGTTTTGGGGTAGCAGATCACTAAAAAAAGCCATTCCTTATTCTGAGTGGTTTGACGTTTTTGGTCTGCCTAGGGGAAGCATTTGGAAGCTGCTTTTTCATGGATCACTGGAAGACAGTAGCAGTTTGGGAATCTCTGTGTTTTGGCAGACATTTCCAGGAAGGGACTATTCCAGCTCTTGGCAGCAGAGATAAAAAGGGAGATTTGGTCTGAATTACATAAAAACACTGGAGTCTTATCCCTCTCCATGCTGTAATAAATCAATATTTTAATCCCATTTTTAATAATTGAGACTGTGAGGAAGAAACAAAGAAAATGCTCTACTTTCCTCCTGAAATATTTACAGCAGAACCAAAAGGAAGATATCCCAAATTTGGAAGTGTGAATCCACCTGAGCTGGATTTTTTAATCTTGTCTGTTTAAATTGATCTTGTTTTCCAAAGGCACTTCAACTGGGCTGCCAAAAATCCTGTAGGGCATTATTTTATGACATTTAAATATAGATTTATTGAAATAATTATCATTTTGAATTTTTATTTATTTACATTTGAGGCTAGCAGATCCTTCTGGTCACTTCTGAATAACAGAACGAGGAACAGGAGAAAAAGCCTCAAGTTGCACCAGGGGAGGTTTAGATTGGATATCAGGAAAAAATATTTCCACTGAAAGCAGCTCAGGATACTCCATGTTCCTGGGATGGATAACATGGAAATACCCTAAGGGCTGTCAGCAACTCACCAACATTTTCCCACCAGCATCTCCCAGTTTTTTTCTCATTGAAATTTGGGAATGAGTGCTGAAAGTTTGGTGGGAAGGGCAGAAAAGTTAAAAATGGGGAGAGTGGAGTTTCCTGCCCTTCTCCTGTCCCTCTGTGTCCCAGTCTGAGAACGTGAATCCATCTCAGCCCTGTCCCAAACCCAGCCTCGAGTGTCTGATCCTGGCACTGCTGTATTCCTGAATTTCCCTGTTTTCCCTTTTTTATTCCTTTCCCCTCCCATGGTTTGAAAGCCCTGTTTTGCCAGCAGGGAGAGAAAAATTCCAAATTCTTGGAATTCCCCCCACCAGGCTGGTGATTCCATGAATTGCCAAAACTTCCAGGCACAGCCAGGATCTGGGCTCATCCCTGGATCCCAAGGAATTCTGGCTGATCCTGCACACTCCTGCCAATCCAGAGCCTCTCCTGTGGCTTTGGGAATCTATGGAATTTTCTGGTTTTTGGGAAATCGAGGCTGATAGCTGATCTATGAGAGATCACATTATATATATATGTATATATAAAAAAATATAAAAAATATATAATATATAATATATAATATATAATACATAACATATAATACATAACATATAATACATAACATATTTTATAATATATAAAAATAATATATATATTATATCATATACCATGGATTTCGGCTAAAAAAAAAGAGCAGGCTTTGCTCTTCAGACTTTTTATGCCACTGTCTCCTTCTGCTTCTTCTTTTCCTCTCACTCCTAACCCAAAAAAAGAGATCCCCAGCTCCATAATTATCCATCCTGTTTCTCCAGAGCCATTTTCTCAGCACATTTAACTTCATAATTTAGAGTTTTCTGACTGTCTGTTCTTAGGGCTGAAACCTGAGCTCAGCCAAAGTCAACGGGAGTTTCCTCAAGTAAAAACAAACAAATTATTTGTTAAAACAAATAAAAAATTACCTGGTCCCTGTGGATGCTCACTTTCAAAGAACCCAAATTAATTTTCCTAAGGGCCTGAGTTGACCTTTTGGAAGATCTGGTCACATGGAAGATTTTTCCATTGGAAAACACTTCCTCACCTCGAGGAGAGTGAAGGGCTCTGGGGAAATGTGTTGGTTTTGGTGGAGCACTGGCAGGATATGAACATGTTGGGATATTTCCAGCTTCCAGCTCTCCTGCCACCTCACCCATCTGATGCTTCTCTTGGAGCTGCCTTATCCTAAACTCGAGGGTGTAGGGACTGCGAGTTCCTGGACTACTGAAATCACCAGCAGCTCCCTCAGGAAGGGCTCCCTGATGGCCAAAAAGCAGTAAAAATATTAAATTAAACACTCACTTCTTTATCCCTCCTCTGCTAAGAGCACTATTTGTTTGAAATCCACCTGATTTTTACACATTTAAGGCTTTAGGATATTGAATCATGGATCACTGGATCAATTCTGGTCTGAAACAGGACAGCCCCAACATTCCCAGATTCCCACCATGCCCTTGACTGATCATCACTGGAGCAGGATATCAAATCTGCAGAGAAATTATATCAAATCTTTGATACCCAAATTCCTGTGACAAGTCCCTTTGAGTCTCTTTAATTCATTTCTAACATTTTCTAGGTGTTATAAGCAAAAAGGGAGCATTATGACCACATTTAATTAAAAATATTAAGTAAAAAAGGGAAATTTCTTTTATGCCAGTTTTTCCAACATGACTTGGAGACGATGGACAGGATATGAAAAATTCTGAAGCACCTTCACCTCTGAATTTTTCCAATCCCTTAACTTGAAAAGCTTTTTGGATGTTTTTCTAGCCTGACTTAAGCATCTAAACTTAGGCCACACTTGCTGGAGTTGAAAAAATGAAGGACATGGTGTGGAGTGGTGCTGTAATCCCAGATCCATAAATCCGGGGGAAGTGGGAACAGCAGGTTAGTCCAGGACTCATCCACTCTGGATCCTGACCCTCAGCTGAGGGTTTCAGTTTTCCTTAGGATTCCTCATGTTGGGCTTCTGCACAAGCAGGAATTTCAGTGTTTGTCTTTATCCACCAGGAGAGACAGAATTCCTCTGTCCTGCAACATAACTCCTACGAAACTCCAGTTGTTGGGATTCCACCCAGTAAAGGCTGGAGCTGTGCTGTTCTTCCACATATTCCTTCTTCATTTTGGCTGCTAATCCATCACAGACCCGACCTCCCAAGCAGAAGAGAAGCTGCATTCCCATCTTTTTACCATTCCCAGGAGATGACATGTCCCTACCCTCCTGCATCTGCACCAGCCCACGGTTCTGTGGAATATGTGCGAGCATCTGATACTCTGCTAAGAGCCTGAAGTGTTTTACACCACATTCCGGGTGATTTATTGCACTTTAGCACATTCATAAAACACATCGTGTTAAGCATATGCATAAAAATAATATATAGGTGACCACAACATTTTTACGGCCTTAACCAGATCCGTCTTGGAATGTCGGCTCGAATGTTTCACTCCTGCAGGTGAAAAAACAGATTATTTCAACAGAGCTTAGGGAAAGTTGTTCAGTCAAGACAACAATATTGTGGAGGGAGCGTTGCCTTGGCAGCACTTTGCTAATTGAAGGACTAACGAGCGCGGCCGGTTCCTCCATCCATCCAAGGCGAGGTGTCCGTGATTCCCGGATTCCAGGCTGCATTCCCCTTCTCCTGCAGACAGCACAGACACAGGGCTGAGAGAAATGGGATGGTGGAGACACCCTCTGCAGCCCCTGGGCTTGGGGGAGGTTTCTTCCAAGGGGTGTGGTGTGGGTGAGGTGCTGGGAAAAGTGAGTGGGTTGTGGATTGTAGAAGATGTTACTTCCCCCAAAATGTACCCCTGGGATTCCGTCCCATAAACAAAGGGATTCCATGAAACAGGACTCCTCTCCCTTATCGAAACTCCTGTTATCTCTTAGGATTTCTATTGGCTCTTAAAGTTACAAGTTAATTGGTTCTTTTCATACTTAGGATTTTAAGGTAATTGGTTAGTTTGTAATTTGTAGTTTTTATTGGTTAAAAGTTCAATCCTCTGGAAACCTATAAAAACCCTTTGTTGTCTGATGTAATTAGACTGTTGTTAGCAACTCCCTTCGGAGAAATAAAGTTATCTTTGGAACTTTTGCAGCACCGTCTCTGCCTTTGTACTTCACTAGTGAGTAGCTGCGGGTTCTGTAGCCGGGGTTCAGAGATATCTGGACTCAGGGCTGCAGACCCCGGGGTTGGAAAGCCCCCAACCTAAAAACACCTACAGTGGGTGTCACAGAATCCCAGAATCCCAAAATGGTTTGGGTTGGGACATTCAAGGTGATCCAGTGCCACCCCCTGGATGGGCAGGATTGCAGGAGCCTTTGTGTTGGGACAGACAGTCCTCAGGGATGAAATTTGTGCTCTCTGTATAAGCTGGAGTTACAGCTGTGGTTTATTGTAAGGGCGTGGGTGCACAGAGTCCTGCTAAGGGCTGCCAGCCTCAGCCCAGGGTAGGACCAAGAGAGAATGGGGGTAAAGAGAAGACAGAGAAAAGAGCAAGAGGGGTAAGAAAGAGTAAAAGCAAGAGGGAGAGAGGGGTAAGAGAGAAAGAGGGAGAGAGCAAGAGTAAGAGAATGATTTCCCGTTTACAATACAATAAATCTTCTTCTATGATGAATATTCTAATTTCCACTAACCAATCTAACACAAGATACAAATTCTATAGCATTTACATACAGCTTATAAGAATCCTTACATTACCATAGTGTGTTATACTTTAAACTTCTAAAAACTACTCTTTGGACCCTAGCAAGTCTTCTCTGACCTTTGGACTTGCTCTCCAGCAGAAGACATTGCTCTATCAAGAGGGGATTACTTTTAGCTGGCTATTCTATTGTCTTCTAGTTATTCAGTAACTGAGGTTTGGTATCTCAAAAGTGGCTTTCATTTCAATCTCGCTCATGGTTTCCATATTCTCAGAATCTAAGCATTCATATTTGTAAGGTCTTCCTGGTTCATCTTTCCCAACATAGGATGTCCCAAGTTCCTTCCAACCTGGCCTTGGACACTTCCACAGCTTCTCTGGGAATTCCATCCCAGCCCCTCCCCACCCTCCCAGTCAGGAATTCCACCCCAAAATCCCATCTAACCAATGGGAAGCCATTCCCCATGTCCTGTCCCTCCATCCCTTGTCCCCAGTCCCTCTTCAGCTCACCTGAGCTCTCCCTGGATCCTTCCCCTCTCCAGGTGAACATTCCCAGCTCTCCCAGCCTGGCTCCAGCCCTGGGGTCATTCCCCTGTCCCTGCAGCTCAGGGCTGGGAATTTCTCCCTGGTGATGGCAGGAGTGTCACCCCAGCTGCCTGCAGGGCTGAGAGCTCCAGCAGAGCCCAGCCCTGTTTATCACAAACACAAAGAAATGCTCGTTCTGTAAGGAGAAACCATCCTACTTTCATTCACTCATCCTAAAATAAAGTCAGTGGCATCCTCAATTCCACTTTTCATCTTGGAAATTATTACAGTTTTAATTTCTGTGTCTCCAAAGACAGTTTAGACTACACAAACTCTGTACTTGAGAAAGGCAAGGAAACAAAATGAAATTAATTTTTGATAGTTTTAATTTTAATGCCTTTGTCATAAATGTCTGAGATCCTGTTTTGATGATGGCATTCCAAACAAATTTAGTTTTGTCTTCATTAATAGAAATTAAAATAGAATAAATCTGTTTAAATTAGTGTGAATCAATAACAGCATTTTAATTGATCAATTCTCTCCAGGAGCACAGAAAAGCCGGGAGAAATAAAAGATATAAAGAAGGTGGAAGACATTAAATTCCAATTTAAAAATCCATTGAACAGGATGATATTTATTTTTCTTTCCAAGTTGACTTCCTCAGGATTTGTTTGAACACTATGAAAGCTAAAAAAAATGCTGAAAATTGGTTTGTTTTTTGTTTTGTTTTATAAGAGCTCATTTCCCCTTATAATGACTAATTCCTTCAAGCTGAAACTGCAAGAAAAATATCAAATATTGTGGTGAAGATTGGCAAAAGTGCTTTATCAACTTATTCCATCATCTCTTCCTCCATAAATAAGGATGGAAGTCTCAGATTTCACGATTCCTTTCTAATAATGAAACCTGTACTAGTTTTATTATTAATATTATTACTATTATCAATATTATTATTATATGTTTTAATATTTATATTATATTATATTATATTATATTATATTATATTATATTATATTATATTATATTATATTATATTATATTATATTATATTATATTATATTATATTATATTATATTATATTATATTATATTATATTATATTATATTATATTATATTATAATTAATGTTGACGTTATAAATTAATTATTAATATAATGTCTGGTTTAATTTATTTAATATTTCTTGTGAATCATGCTTTTTTGGGGGGGGAATAATTTTATTTTTCTTAATTTTGAGGACTTGGGGAGGATGATTGAAAATCTATTTTTCTTTTCTTGTTAATGGATGTTTTTCCCTGAAGGAAAAGGAAAATCATCAGTTCAGGTACCTTAAATTAATTAATGTTTCAGTTTGGCAGCTACCTGATGAGTTTAAGTATGGCCCTGAATATTTTCTTCAGAATCCCAGAGTGGGTTTGGTTGGAAGGAACTTTGAATTTTATCTTGTTTCAACCCCCTGCCATGGCAGGGACACCTTCCACTACCCCAGGGTGCTCCAAGCCCAACCTGGCCTTGGGGAATTGGGAATTGGGGAATATTTCACCTGATCCCTTTTCCACCCTCCCCTTTCTCCTTCTCTGCTCTGGTTACAGCTGACCACAGCCCATCCATTCCCCAGGAGACTCTGGGCAGTGTGGGGGTTTGGTTGTTGGACAGACTCAGGAGCTCTCTATTTTCTGTTCTTCAGATTTGTATTTTATTATAAGGGTGTGGGTGTAAGAGAGATTGTAGGGCATGGAGAGTGATAAGAGCAGGGGGGTAAGAGAGAGCTTAGAGAGAGAGGAAAGAGATTAGAGAGCGATTTCCCGTTTACAATTCAATAAGTATTCTTCTATGATGAATATTCTAATTTCCAATAACCAATCTAATACAATATACTAATTTCCTAATATTTGCATGCAACCTATAGGAACTACTAAATGAAACACTAATCTTAGAAAATTAGGATTTTAGTTACCTTGCTGAAAACAATTTAAAGTTAGAAGGGAGTAGTTATCTGAAACTTAAATTATTGGTTGTCTGTCATTTCATGTTTGCTCAGCTGTGCTTACAATGGAAAAAGACAAAACTAGTGAGCAGATCCAAAGGAACATGACAATGCAACCAGAAACCCATTCTTTGGAAAACTGGACAATGACCAGAAATCATTTGTGTTGTCAGTGATAGAAAAGGTCAAGAGTTCAGGGTGAGGCAGACTCGCCTTACTTCCTCCTTTTAAGACCCCTCCCCACAAAAACGACCCCAGACTTAATTTAAGAAGTCAATCAATGCTTAATTGCGATTCAAGCTAATTACCATAGGAAGCAGGGGATGGGAGGGGCTGTTATTATGAATATGTATTTGTTTGAATCCTTTGCCAATAAATAGACTCTGTGATCACCTGGAATTTTGCAGTGTGTTAGAGGATTACCTCACGCTGAATAAACACACACTTTCTAATTTTAAATTGTTAGAGAGTCTTTTGTCCGTCACAGTTGAGTATCAGTATTAGACCAATACTCATATTTTGGTAATTCACTAAATTCCCATGTTTTATGGCTTTCTTACCTGTAACCCTTATCTTCAGACCTTTCCTGCCAGGCTTGGGACAAAATTTCTGTTGGTTCTTTGGTATTTGTGGCATTTGGTATCATCTAAACAAAAGAAAAGGCCTCAAACCTTCACATAACTGTTTTCAGCCTCTGTGTCAAAGTATATCAACATCTCTATTTCATCTTATTGTTTCAAAACTACTTGCTAGGCACTCATAAAATTTTTCTATTCCCTCCCCAACAGGACAGGAGCAGAGACCCAAAGCTGTGCTTTCTCCACCCCCTGGATCAGCAGGAGTCTCTCGGTTGATTTTGGCTGCCCCACGTTTCTGTGGTTTGTTCTCACCCACCTCTCTCAGCTCTGACATCTTTTCTTTGCCTCTTCCCAGCCCACCTGACTTTGTTTTTGCCCTGTGGGATCCTTGCCCCGTTTGGACAGGCAGAGGAGATGCTGTGGCTTCCCCCTCTCTTGTCTTGCACTCGTTCTGAATCATTCCTTGGCTTCTCTGGTTCCTCATTTTGGCTTTTTTCAAGTGTCTGACTTGGCCATGTCCTAAAAATCCAAGAGCCTGAATGCCTCACTCTGCACTGGGCAGAGAGGACAAACCCTGAAACAGAGGTTTTGTTCTCCTCAAATGGAGGTGAGGTGAATTTGATGAGGAATTTTGGATGATCTGGCCTCCCACAGGTGATCCCAGAATGTCATTGCATGGCTGAGCTCCTGCACAAGCCTTTTCCAATCAGTGGCACAAAGAAGAAGAGACTGAAAGAGAGAGAAATAATTTGCGTGACCTCAGGCTTGGGTCAGCCTCTCCTCAAAATTACTGGAGAATTTTATATGAGAGAAAAGATCCCTGGATTTCTTCATCCCCTGGAGTTTGAACCCTGTGGTGAAAAGGATTCTTGACCTTCTTAGGCAATAAATTGGAGAGGGACTCCCAGATTTTAATCTGTCATTGTTTTCATCACAAAATCATGGAATATCTGGAGCTGGAAGGGACCCACAAGGATTTGTGGTCCCATTGGGACTTTAATTGGTTCCACTGTAATTTAGCACGTGGATGCTCTCACATTGCTTCATCCATCACCTTCCAAGCAGCTCTGAGTGCTGCCTGGATCCCAGGGAGGCTGGGACACCTCACACCTCTCCTTGTCCTCATCCCCCTCCAGGAGCTTTCCATTAAACCTTGCAATCCTTTCCTCCCCACACGACCTGCAGTGGAGGTGCCACACAAGGCACACCAGGAGTGGAGAATCCCCTCGTGTGTCCCCTCACCCAGCATGGATGTGATGATACCCATGAGCCAGGAAGAAGTGTGAACTACTGATTAGGGCTTTGCATCACTCCTGGGTTTCCAATCTGCACCAGCCCCGTCCCACAGGGCTCGTGGGCTGCAGGTGTAGGTGTGAACAAACTCTGGCTGCAGCTCCTTTAATTCCCCAAGCTCCTGATTCTGTTTCCTTCCCGTTGATTTTGATGGAGAGGCTGCAAATCTGGAATTCCTTGGCTTTGCTCACCCTCCCTGTCAGAGCAAAGCAGGTGTTCCCTGAAATTCCAGCCTTGCCTTGGAAATGGGAATCCTGCTTCTTACCCTGTGCTGCAACCCCCAATTTCCACAGCATCCAACTGCTCCTTTTCTCCTGTTTTGCACCTTCCAGGTGCAGGACACCCATTCTGATTTTATGGAAAAACATGGCATGGAGGAGAAGAAAATGAAGAGGAATAAAGGCAAACCTTGGGTTCCTCTTATCCCACCTGCAGAGGTGTGAGCAAGACACAAAAACTTTTTGGGTGGCATCAAAAAAGGAAGAAGAGGGACAGGAGAAAGATGGAAAAGAGTGGAAAACAAAGAGCTATGACTGCCAGGGGTTTGTGATGGAGATAATTCTAACAAGGATATGAAATTACCTAATTATACCTGTAAATTGGAGTGTTTATTCCATTAAAAACTTCCATAGATTTTCAGGCTTTCCAGTAAAAAATTCCATAGATTTTCAGGTTTCCTGCTCATAATGACACCAAGATCAGACTGGAGATTCCTCCCTGTGCCAGCCAGACCATTAACTCCTGATTTAAAGATATCAAGATTTTTTTTGTTTTGTTTGTTTTTTTTTTTTTTTTTTTTTTTTTTTTTTTGGTTTTTTTTTCCTTTGGGTTTTTTTTTGGTTTGCTTTGGTTTTCTTTTTTTTTTTCTTCAATTTCCCTTTATGACTTATCTAAAACTCTCTCCAAATAACTGATGTTTTTCTCAAATCTCAAAGGAGGGGGTGTGTGCCAAAAACCTGCTGGAGGAAAGTTTAGATTCCTCATATGTCAAGAAAAAAAGTATTGAAAACGTGAGTCTAAGTATTAAAGACCAAATAAACAATATTGATGCAGCTCATATACAGCTAAATTCTTATTTTTTATATGCAAATTATTTATGTTATTATCCTTATTATTTTAGATCGTGGATATATATTAGGGAGAAAGCTCCTGGGAATATTCCAACACCACTGAGGAGGTTCCTGATGTGAAGAGAGGGAGGGATGCAGACTGGGAGAGCCCCACAGGGGACACTTGGAATAGGAGAAGGGGACATCTCATGGTCTCCTCCAGGCATCATTTCCCTCTGGCAGGTGGATCCAGGCTCTGTTCTCATGGATGAGGAGCACTCAGAGGGCTAAAAGAGGTGGCAGAGCCCCTAATTTCAGTCTGGTGGCCCCAGGTGGGGACAGGGACCTGCTCTTCTCTGCTTGTGCTCTTTGGCCCTTGCTGGGCTCCTCCAGCAGCAGGAGTTTTGCCAGTTTTCTGTTTGCCAGTTTTTTCTCTTCTCCTGGAGATATTTTTTGGATGTTTAATAGGTGCAGCTTCCTGCCAGCCCTCTCACCTGCCCTCTGTTTCCCTGGGGAGCTGCTGTGGTCCAGCAGCATCCCTCAGAGGTCAGGGATCCCACCCAGAGGCACAGCTTTGGCTGTGCCACCACCTCTGACATCAGTCAGGAGATCCCAGCTCCAGGAATCCAAGGGTGGACAGGGATCCCAGCTCACCCAGACCCATGGGAGCAGAGCAGGGAGGGAATCAGGCATCAGTGGATCCCCTTCCTGTTGGGGAGGATGTGGCAGGAAAGTCTCAGTTACTGAATCACCATGAAACAACAGGATGGCCCCTGAAGGCAATCCCCTCGTGACAGAACAATGCCCTCGGCCAGAGAGCAACTCCAAAGGGCACAGAAAGACTTGCCAGGGTCCAAAGATTAGATCTTAGGGTTTAAACTGTAACACACTATGCTAATATCATGATTCCTATAGGCTGTATGCAAATCCTATAGAATTTGTATTTTGTATTAGATTGGTTAGTGGAAATTGGAATATTCATCATGGAAGAAGATTTATTGTATTGCAAAAGGGAAATTGCTCTCTTGCCTTCTCTTCTTTTCTTCTTCCTTCCTTCTCTTCTCTTGCATCTCCTTCTTGCTCTCTTCTCCCTCTTCTCTCTCCCTCTCTCTCTCTCTCTCCCCTTTTATCTCTTTTTGCCCTGCTCGGAGCTGTGCCGGGCAGCTCCTAGCAGGCTCTTTTATAATAAACTGCAACTACAACCTTTAGCTTCAACAGAGCGCGTGAGTTTTGTCCCTTATGACCGTCTGTCCTGACAAAAACTCCCTCACCTTCCCCTCGGGGCTCTGAGCCCGCGGTGATCCCCGCTGCCCGGGCACCAGCCCCGCCCTCCGCTCATCCCCAAATTCCCGGAGCCCCATCCCCGGATTTCTCCTCAGATCCTGCTCATCGCGGCGGTGCTTTGGCAGCAGAGGGCACTGCCCCCTTGTCCATGCTTTCCCCCGGTCCCCGCTCCAGCGCTGGGCTCGCTCTGGGTGAGCGATGCTGTCTGTCCGTCTGTCCGTCCCTCTGTCCGCCGGCCCGGGAGACTCGGATTTGTCTTGGCTCCCGGCTCTGACATGCCTGGGAAGGGCAAGGAAAGGAAATGGGTGGGAGCTCCCGATCTAACCACGAACTTGTCTTGCCCCCTCCTCCTTTTTCTTTCTCTCCCCCATCCCCTTCCCTCCATCCCGAGCAGGGGGAGGATCGTGCCTCCCTCGGAATCGCTCCGGAACTGGGGGTTGGGATTTTTTCCTGAACTTGGGGTTGGGAATTTTTTTTAATTTTTATTTTTATTTCCCTTTTCTCCCCTTCCAGACGAAACGCGCCGGGAGTTTCTCCCGTTTCCGTGTGCTCCCAGCCAAAGGGGGTTGTTGTTACAAGAGGGTGTAAGTGTGGTGTAATGTGTGCTCTCCTCCTCTCGTGTGTGTGGGGTGTCGTGAGAGGTGCTTTTGGAAATATTCCTGCATTTTATTCCATGCTCCTGCAGATCTCAGTGTGGTTGGTTTTGATTTTTAAACTAATTTCTTTTGCTGTCCCTGAGCAGTTTGGTCCAGTGGGAGGTTGCCCTGCCACTCCAGATGAGGTGATTTGTCAGGTCACTTCCCACCAAAGCTCTTTTACGATTCTGGAATTTATTTGCCACGCTTTTTCAAGTTTCAGGTCCATCTCAACAAGTGATGATCCCACTTTTTAATCTGTTTTACCTTTAGTCTGCCTGTGTCCTAAACCTCAAGAGACAAAACCCTGTGGGTTCTGCCCCAGTGGCCTCTCTCCCTTTATCCCAATAAAGTTGCAGAACTCCTCTGTCTCCTTTATGGCTTTTCCCAGTGGGATTTTCCATAGAGGAGGGCACAGCCTCTTTTTATCCCAAACTCCTGGCTGCATGTTGCTCTCTTCCTTTCCCTGTGGAAAATCCCACCCATGGAATTGTGAAGGCATCAACACACATCGTCCCTATCAGTCCCTTCCAACCCAACCCATCCTGGGATTCTCTGAGCACAGGGATTCCTGTTTGAAGGACAAAACCCAAAATCTCTCCACAGCCAAGACTTTTTATTTTTCATCTTGGCTCTGTGGCAGTGTTTGACAGCCAGTGCTGCTCTGCTGTCCTGCTCCCTTTGAAGCCACCTCAGCAGACAAAGGCAATCTGGGAAGCAGAAATCTGGGCTGTGGATTTTATTCTGTCAAAGGCAGACAAAGGATGGCAGATAAAGGATCCTGATAAAGGATTGCAAGGTATAGGATGGGAAAGTCAGTCCTGCACTCACAAACAAAAATGAGACACAGGGGAAGGAAGAACCAAATACACCAAACAATTTCCCCTGGTTTGGGAAGCAAGGAAAGCTCACAGCTGGTGTAAGGTTGAACGGGGTTTGAACCCCTCTGAACATGTTTGTACAAATTTGGGCCCAATGTGCTTGCACCAGCCAAAAATTTATTTAGTTGCTGTGCTATGCTGTTCAGTTATTGCTGCACATTTTGCTGTTAGTTCTCATGTCTCTTTTACACACTGGCTGTTTTTGTGTATCTCTTAGTTTAGACCAGTGTTTACAACAGGTGCACAGCATGAAAAACTTTTGGGAGTTTTTTAATAACTTTGTTTGAAACCCCCCAAGGAAGCTGGAACATCAACTATGCTAAATCAGGAGAGAAGATGTTGAAGACATAAAATACCAAGATTAAAAGATTCAAGATAGCAGAGGGTGGTGAAAATTTTGAAGACCACCAATTACAGACTTTTGGGGGGTTAAAAGGGCTAATTAATATTCTAAAATCACCAATTGTAAAGTCAAAACAAAAGGCAAAAAAGAGCAATTTTCCATTTACAATACAATAAGTATTTTTCCATAATAAATATTCTAATTTCCAATAAACAATCTAATACAATATACTAATTTCCTAATATTTGCATGCAACCTATAGAAATCACTAAATTACCATGTTTTATGGCTTTTTTTATCTGTAACCCTTATCTTCAAACCTTTCCTGCCAGGCTTGAAACAGGATGTCTGTTAGTTCTTTAGTATTTGTAGCATTTAGTATTATCTAAGCAAAGAAAACGCCTCAAACCTTAACATAACTATTTTCAGCTTCTATGTCAAACACTGCCAACATCTCTATTTCATCTATTGTTCCAAAACAATTTTAATATTACCTCCCCAACATGCACCCACGTGAGCAATGGTTCTAGAAATGTATAATTGGGGCAAATTGTGAAAAATAAAAGGGTTTCTGTGAAATCACATTAATTTGCTGTTCAAAAGTCCAGTTTCTTCCTGCACACAGCCCAGGCTGTGGCTTTGGGGAGAAAAATGCGAGCAGCCCCTTTCTCATCCTGTCTCTGGCGCTCCAAGGCTTGTGTGAAAAGGCTGATGCCATAAAATACCAACAACAGCTCTGCCCAGCGGCTGGGATTTGCCAGCCCCGAGCTTTCTGCAGCCAGGCTGGGATTGGGAAGGAGGGAAATGTGCAAACCATCCCTGCCTGAGCGCGGGATCCTCGCCGAGCGCGATCTCACCCGCGGGGACGCTCTGATGGACGGAGTGTTACTTGTTGTTCCAACACCATGGCAATGTCTCCAGGAGGAATACAAATCACTTGGAGCAGGCAGGCAGAGCCAGCTGAGCAGGTACCAGGAATGTGGGAGTTGCTCGTTACTCGCCCGGGGGGAAGAGCTGCTGCTTGTTTTTTTAATTATATTTGTGCTCATCGCCCCCACGGCTTTTTAGAGTGAAAATAATGAGACAGACCTCGGTCCAGGGAATGCTGAGCACATCCTGATTTTCCATTGGATGTGTGAACCAGGTGGGACTTTTGTGCTGGCAGATCTCCGGCCTCATCAAATCTCAGTGGGTGCAAATCTGCTGAAGTCAGTGAGGGCTTCTCATCTATCACTTGTTTTATTAATATTGTTCTGTCTGCAAGTCCAGGCTCTCCAAGAAAACATCTTTTATTTCATTGCCTCTCATCGAAGGCAACGTGTGAGTGCTGATTTTCCCGGGCTCAGGATCAGCTCCAGCTCTTTCATTGTTGCTTTTTTTTCCCCTCTCTCTCCCTCTCTCATTTTTTATGGCAGCGTTGGAATTGCTGTCAGGTTTACAGTGCAGTAATAATCACCTCATTATTATTAATAACCATGGCAACAGAATGGAAATTAATCACTCCACTTCTGTTTATCCCCATGGAAACAGAGCCAAAACAAACAAGCCTTATCCACAATGCCCATTCCTAGAAATCAGACATCCTGCAAAATTCCCAACTAAACAAACCAACAACTCCAACTGCCTGGGTTTGCCAGCAGCACCCATGGAGAGGGCAAGGATATTGTGCCATGGATGGTTCCTCAGGCTCAAATTAGCAGGGGACAAATATTTCCAGGAGTTTTGCTTGGTTTATGGGTTGGTTTTACTCTCCAGCTTTTGTCCTGGTGACTGAGTGCTGAGACACAGTGACAGCAATCCTTGTGCTTCCCATAAAAACCTGGGCTTTCTAGAAGGATGGAAAGAGAATTTGGATAAGGGTCTGGAGTGATGGGACAGGGGGAATGGCCTTAAGATGAAGGAGAGCAGGGTTAGATGGGATTTTGGGCAGGAATTCCTGGCTGGGAGGGTGGGGTGCCCTGGCACAGGGTGCCCAGAGCAGCTGTGGGTGCCCCTGGACCCCTGGAAATGTCCAAGGCCAGGTTGGACACTTGGAGCACCTGGGACAGTGGGAGATGTCCCTGCCCATAGCAGGGAGATTGAAACCAAATAATCTTTAAGCTCCTTTCCCATCCCAAACCATTCCGTGACTCCATCACAAGTTGGATTGAAATTATCAGGGATTGGAAGGGAGGCTTCAGAGAAATCTTCATTCCTGAAAATTCTCCACAGGTAGCACTTCCTCCCAGGTGCCAAGCACTGAAATAAAGTTCCAGTCCAGCAGAGAGGAAAACATTTAGGCAGAAAGTGAACACAAACCCAATATTTTCTCTCTGTACCTTGTTTGCAGGAGGGATGAAGGACTCAGCCCTCACCTTCCCTCCCTATGCACAGAAGTGAAACTCCAAGATTTTTTTTCACAGGAAAATCCCTGTTTTTCCCTGAATCCCATTCAGATTCGGCAGCACAGCAGTCGCTGCCTGTCCCCCCTCCCTGCCAGTCACTGTGTTTTATTTCGACTGTCACCAACAGATAATTTGGGCTTGCATCTGCTTTTGCCTCCAGATCAATGACACACCCAGGGGACCACTTCCCAGGCTTTCAAAGGAAAGAGTTCCTCCCTCAGACGATTCTTCAGTCCCAGTGATTCTGCTGACTCTTATCTGCAGATGCAGCAGCACAGATTAGGGGTGGTGAGGAAAGATGAGAGAGGCAGGGAAAGTAATGATGATTAAACCCACAACCCTCCGGGGAGCCTCTTTTTTATTTATTTATTTTTTTTAAATTTTTTTTTAAATGCAGGATCTGCTCAGGCTGAAACCCTCAGAGTAGTTGAAATCAGCTGCGTACTGGAAACATTTATTTTCCATTAAAAGAGAGTGGAACTCGACCACATGGAGCAGGAAAATGAAGTTGCCACGTCTTCCAAAGCCTCGAGAGGTTTTGATGCATCTTCTCGCTGGACTATGGAGCCTCCTACAGCTCTGGAAAATCTTAAAATCAGCTTCCTATCCCTCTCTCTCACCTAAAAAATGGGATAAACTGCCCCTTATTTTCCTTGATCGCCGTTTTTAAAAATCATCTACACGCTGTGTACATTTGTTGGACACACTGCATTCATTTTGGAATTATTTTGTTTTCTCACTGTCCTGTGGACTCGTACAGAGATCCTGAATGCTGTTCAAATGGAGGAATTAAACCTGGAAATGACAGAGGGAACAGCCCTAGAACAATCTGCTTTGATATTTCAGTGACCTTTTAAGCTTCCCAAAAAGGCAGGGAGAGGATAATTAGCTGGGATGAATCCATCTGAACTTCCTCCAGCCAGTCCTCCTGAATCCAATTAAACACAACTTTTCCATGAGGAGGTACAGTTGAGGAGAGATGGATGTTGCTGTTGGGCAGTGAAAAGGGTTTTCTGCCTGTTTTATACCATCCCCTCCCAGAATTAGGATTTTTTTTTAATCCAGGAGACACCAGATCCCTGAAATTGTGTCTCCCAAAACACCAGACAAGCAGGAACATGGCAGGAATCTGTGCACTTGCAGTTCTGCATCATAAAATTTTGATGTGATCAATACCCCAAAAAATCCCAAATTTCCAAAAGCAGATAAAATTCGGTAAAAGTGATTTGTCAGGTTATTTGACTAAAAGTTAATCCCATTAATTGAGTGGGCACTGTCTGCCATAATTGAACACAAATACTTGATTTCCACGGGGATGTTCTCCCAAGCCTTTCTCTATCCCCCTTGGGCTGCCTGAAGGTTCTCTTGGGTTGTGTCTACTCATCCCAAATGTCTTCAGGACATTTCAAATGGGAGGAGAAACCAAATTCAAGATGGTTGATTGGCACCCTAAATCACACAGATACTATTTTATTATTATTATTATTATTATTATTATTATTATTATTATTATTATTATTATTATTATTATTATTATTGCAGTCTGAAGTGTCTCATCACCAGGATCATCAAATGAGGATTAATCACCTTTTAATGTTCACACCAAGATTTTCCAGAGAGGAGATAAAACTCCTTAAAAACTACATTTTAAAACTTTCTTAAATTTATAAGGGGAGCTCCAAGAGAGCTGGAAAAGAGACTTTGGGGCAGGGATGGAGGGACAGGGCACAGGGAATGGCTCCCACTGCCAGAGGGATGGATGGATATTGGGATATTGGGATTGGGAATTCCTGGCTGGGATGGAATTCCCAGAGCAGCTGTGGCTGCCCCTGGATCCCTGGAATGCCCAAGGTCAGGCTGGATGGGCTTGGAGTTGTCTGGGATAGGGGAATTTCCCCTGCCCATGGAATGGGACGATCCTGAAGCTCCTTTCCAACCCATTCATTGAGAAGGAATTTCACAGCACAAAACTTTTCCTCATTTTCCTGATTTTTCCCCCACTGGAAGTGGTTCCATTTCTCCAAAATGTTCCTGAAATTAGGGATTGATGCTGTGACCTCTCACCCTGAGCAGAATTGGGTATAATTGGATTACATTCCAAGGATTTCTCATGGAAAGTTTTCCCTTTGCATCAGACCAGCAGGGGATAAAATTTTACAAAATCCAGGGAAAATTGGGAAAATTTTTCCATCTTTTACCTTCTCTGGAAAGGGAGAGGGATTTGGGCAAAGGCTTGGAGTGCCAGGACAAGAGGGAATGGCTTTGGATGGATGGGATAATGGGAAGTAATTCCTGGCTGGGATGGAATTCCCAGAGCAGCTGTGGCTGCCCCTGGATCCCTGGAATGTCCATGGCCAGGCTGGATCACCCTGGGACAGTGGGAGGTAACCCTGCCCATCCATTCAGTGACACTGGATCATCCTTAAGAGGTCCCTTCCAGTCCAAACAATCCCACAGTGCTCTGAAACTTCATCTTTGGGAAGCTTGGAGGAGGAAGTCTCCCTCTCTAAAATCCTCTTTTCTACCCCACAGGAAAATAAAATGAATTACCTGGCAATCCATTCTGTAAAACCCCACCAATTTTGCCAGTTAAGGGTGTGATTTGTGTATGATTACTAAAGATTATTAAATTATTATTAAATAAATTATTATTAAATAAATTATTATTAAATTCCAGCTGCCTGTTCCATTTAGGAATTCCCAAATCTACTGTTGGCCCCTCAGAAATGAGGGATGTAGCACGAGATCCACAACAAATTCCTTGTTTTTTAGGGCCTGAATTCTTCCTGAAAAACCTCACTAAGCTTTTCCTGGGATGACACAGAACTGGCAGGCAGTGCCTGTGTTAATCCAGCTTCCAAGAGGGAAAATAAAATAAAATCATGAGAACAGTAGGGACAGTAAAGTGTTGGAATTTCCTGGGACGGATCTCGGAATTGCTTCATTGGAGAGGTTTGGAAAAATCACAGGCAGTTGTAGGGCAGAGGGGTTTCTTTCCCAGAGATGGAATTTGGTGTAGGTGACATTATTCCATCTTCCTCATCCCATTTTCCTGAGTTTCTTTGGATGGATTTGGCAGCTCTCTTTGAAAAGTGATGTGCACTGATCTAATATTTGTCCATTAATTCCAATTTAGCTCCCTAAAATTGATAATAGCAGTGGGAAGGACACATCTGGAAACTCCCCAGCCCACAGGAAAAACATGGAAAGCTGGAGGTCCAGGAAAGGCCACAAAAATGGTTCAGGGAGCATCTGTCATATGAAAAGAAACTGGAAAAACTGGGAATTCAGCCTGGAGAAAGGAAAGGTCAGGAGGTTCTTATCAGTGGGAAAAAAATAATAATAAAAAATGAATAAAGGTTCTAGAGTCAAATTTTATTCTGTAGTGAACAGTGAGGGAACAAGAGGCATAAACTGAAACACAAAATTCCATCTGAACTTGGAATTTATGTATTTTTTTTTAACTGGGGAGGTGTTTGGATACTGGGCCAGACTGTACAGAGAGGTTGTGGAGTCTCCAATCCTGGAGATACCAAAACCCAGCTGGACACTGAACAACCTGCTCTAAGCAGGGGTGTGGGGTAGAAAATCTCTTCCAAAATCCACAATCCCATAATATTGGGGTTGTGTGGTGAGGAATGGTGGCTTGGACTTGGAAATTAGAGGGAAATCTAAGTAAATCCTCAGGTTTCTAGAAGACCATTAATTGTGTTTGTTAATTCCTGTTTATGTGTGTTCACTGCTCCTCCTAAAATTGGATTTGCTTACAAAAGTCCTGGATTTTACAGATCCCCATCCCTGTTAACAGAACCACTTCTAATAATGGATAATTTGAGAAGTTATCAATAAATCATTTGAATGCAACTGATATTTTTTCCTATTTAATATTTAGGATGGCTCAGCTTTGACTTTGTCCCTTTAGCAGAACTTTTCCAGATGCTCATCTGACACCCCTTTGTTCTAGGACATTGTTGTTCCTGTTGGGATTTCCCATATTCACACAAATATATTTTATTTTTTCCCCTTTTTCATCTCAAACTCTTCCCAGTAAAGCTCCATGGAAAATTCTTCAAACCCACCACCAGACCTGGATGAATTCAGAAACAAAGAGTGTAAAACCTCAAGGAAAATAGAATTATTTGGCTCTGGAATAATCTGGGGTTCTTCAATTGCTGTGTTTGAACAGCAAAATTCTCCTTACGATGGGAAAGTCTTGACCTCCCATTTTTTGAGTCGAAAATAAATCATCAGGGTTTTGTGTCCTGGAAGAAAATGAAATTGTAGAGTACTTAAAAAGGTGAATTTGTCAATCAGCTGAGTGAAAGGAGTCACAAGTTCTACAAAAAAAAGTGGGATGGGGATTATTAGTTTTAAATCCAAAGCAGGATCCAGCCCTAATGTCCTTCCTGCTCCTTAGTGGAGTTACAGGAAAACTGTAACGTTTTTCAGGATAGAGCTGCCAACACAAAGTCATATTTTATACAAAAGGCGTCCACCGACAAACTGTGACCTTTAAAATGTTATATAAAATTCTACCAAGGGATGCAAACAGGTTTTTAATGTTAGCAGGGACAGTGAAGGAAGGAAAATTATTTTCTTCCCATTAACTGGAGGCAGAGGGTGTTCAAATGGGAGCTCAGTTATCTGGGGAGGATTTAGGATTTCAGAGCCTGTGGGGGCATCCAGGGAGTTTGACACCCTTGGTATGGAAGGTTTAAATTTCAGAATGCTGAAAATGCTGAGTTTATCCTGACAAAATCTGTCAAGACATCAGTGCCTCAAAGTGTCCAACCAATTCTTGCTCTTGGAGTTTTGATAATTGAGGATTTGAGCACTCTCTGATGAGACAATTGTAGAGTTTTTAAGGTGGGAAAAGAAGATCAAGTCCAGCCTTTGACCAAGTCCCACTGTGCCCACAGAGCCAGAGTGCTCCTGAAATCCCCATCTTTCACTTTGGTCTGGAAAATTATCTCCAGATTCAGGTCCTGAGGCTTCCCCTGGTTCTGTATCACCAAGTCAGTGCTTGGATTTTATGGAAGTCTGAGCAGATAACAAAAACAAAAAAACCCCAAAAACGACAAAACAAAACAAAACCCAAAACAACAACCGCAAAAAAAAAAAAAAAAAAAAAAAAAAAAAAGGATAAAAGACCTGCCTTGTTTTCCATCTTATTTCCTTGCAGGTTTTCTTTGTGTTTGAATTCTTTAGGCTGTGTTGGACAAACCAATGTCCAGGAATTGGATTAAATTCTTTGTTTTGAAGGGAAAGTTTTGCTGTCTGCTCTCTTCACTGATTCCTTCTCCTGAACATTCCCACAAACACAATTCTTGGGCAGTGTCTCCAGACTGACAGATGGACACTGACTGTCCCCAAATCCTTGTTTCTCACAATGGGACTGAGCTGGAGCATCTTCCCACTGACAGGGAGGAGCTTTGGGTGGGATTTGGGGAAAGAATTCCTGGCTGGGAGGGTGGGGAGGGGCTGGGATGGAATTCCCAGAGCAGCTGTGGCTGCCCCTGGATCTCTGGAAGTTTCCAAGGCCAGGCTGGACACTGGGGCTTGGAGCCCTGGGACAGTGGGAGGTGTCCCTGCCCATGGGATGAGATGGAATGGAATCCTTAAAAGGTCCCTCCCATCTCAACCCATTCCACGATTCCATGATCCTGTGATCTCCCCATCACCTCTTTGGGTTTCCAAGGATTTTATTTTATTTTTAATGCCGATCTGAATGGACAAACAAATTCCTCCTCTTGCCATTCTGCATGACTTTGCCATTCCCAGCGTTCAGGTGCACTCCAGAAGTTCCCATGGATCCAGCAGCAAAGTTCAGTGTTCCCACAAGGAGGGAAGGATCTCATAAAGAGCTGGAAGGTTCCAACTCTTATCAGCAAAGAAAACAAAAAACGTGGCAGAGGAATTCCAGCGATGATTCCTAATCCATTTCCCAAGAAAAGCCACATTGGCCAGATAAAACTTGGTTTTCCATCCCTTAAGTTCTGGAGCAGACCTGGATCTCCCTGGTTGTGATCTCAGCTTATCTCAAGATCCTTATGATCAATCCAAGGTCAAACACTGACCCAACAGAACATTCCCAAAGTCAGGGATGAGGGAGATTTGCCAACTTATTTTCCACTCAACATTTTGACTTGTGGAGAAATGTGAAGCCAAATCTTAGATCCATGTTTTTTCTTTGGATATTTTTGCCCCAAGCTGTGGATAATAGAGCGGGTTCTGATTGTGCCAGGCTCAGATGCAGAGTTAAGACAATTCTACTCCTTCGACTTTCCGTAGGAAATCTCAGCTGCCCGCCTGGAAAATATGGAAATATAATTACCAGGCCAAAGTTTTTATACAATTAAAATAATGTAATTAAATCCCAGTGACTTTTGTTTCAATAAATAGAGGAGTTTAATTTTATAAATGTCTCATTCCAGTGTTGTTAACGGAAGGTTTTCTATTTCCAGCTCCAAAAATATGTTTTAAAAATATATTTTCAGTTTAAAATAATCCTTTAGAATTAGAGCAACATCACCTTTGTCTCAAACCAAATAAGGATTTTCTGTTCATTAAGGATATTTTGGGATTTTTGAGATGCCTTCAGAGAAGGAAATATTTTCATGTCTCATTCCCCTCAGATGGAAAAACATAATGTTCTTTTCCCCCCATTTATTCTAAATAGGAATATGCTGAATTTCCTCACTGAATTAACTCTGTTGATAGTTGCTTTAAATGAAGGAAATACCTCTAATTAAAATTGATTTGTTGATTAAAAATCTTTTATTCCAACATAATATAACCTCCTCCAGTGGAAGGTGTCCCTGTCCGTGGCAGGGGGCTGGATTGAAATGATCCTTAAAGTCTCTCCCAGTCCAAACCATTTTAGGATTCTATGATTCTCTGTTGGTAGGATAAGCAAAGGTGGGAATTCTGTCAGGAAATCATAACAGGAAAATAAATCAGAGAAGTTGCCTTTTTAGCTCTTCCCAGTAAAATATTGGGAATATTTGTTCTCTAGTGATACAACTTGGGAATGATCTCTGAAAATGGGGAGGCTCCATGAAAACGTGGCTGATTCTTGTAGGAGTACACTGGTGGGCTGGAAACTGGGCAACTGGGAATTTTCTGGAATGCAACAGAGCTTTGATGGGATGGGAGAGCCAAGGAAAGGCTGGCAGAGGAGGAGAGGATCAGGGGATGCACAGGGGGCTGAGCAGGGCTGGGGTTTGGCTGCTCTGAAGGCACCAAGGATTGAGATATGGATATATGGGATTATATGGGATACATTGGGATATATTATATGGGATATATTGGGATATATTATATGGGATATATTGGGATATATTATATGGGATATATTGGGATATATTATATGGGATACATTGGGATATATTATATGGGATATAAGGCTGGGAATGTGTGTGGGAATGGAGGACATCCCAAACTCAGGAATTGGACTGTTGTTGTTACTTGTCTGAAGGTGAGAGGGACGTGTCCATTTATTTTTTTGAGGGGAATCTGCTTTCTTGGCTTGTACAGATCCCAGAATCCCAGGATGGTTCGGGTTGGAAGGGACCTTCAGGATCATCCAGGGATGGGCAGGGATGGGCAGGGACACCTTCCACTGCCCCAGGCTGCTCCAAGCCTTGTCCAGCCTGGCCTTGGGCACATCCAGGGATGGCACATCCAAAATTTCTCTGGGCAGAGCTGTGGAATGCCATCCAGATGGGAGCCCCATGGGTTTTCTCCAGGACACAGAGTTCATCCCTCTGCTCCTTCAGGCGTGGAAAAGCTCCCAAACCCTTGGGATAATCCTGATGTGTTCAGCATTCCAGGCTTTGCTCTTCAAGTTCAGCTCCCTCTGATGCTTTTCCATGTCTTGTCTTCAGCTTTAGTCAGCTGCAAGCAATCAAAGCTTTGCTCCAGGATCAAGGAAAAGAGTTAAAATGTTCTGGGAGAAATTCCAGATGGAAATGAAAGGTTGGAGGGGAGGAAGAATTGTGGGATTGACGCTGTACCTGCAGACCATGGGCGGGTTTAGCTGGGCAGATACTACAAGAAGCTGAACTTTAATCTAGTGATTGAAATTACTTTTTCTTTACTCATTTTCCTTTTATTCCTCTTGCTGTTACTCCACAAAAAGTTCAGGGAATGTTTCAAAAAGTAAAGTGTGTCGCAGATTTATTTATTTATCAGTTTATTTAGTTTGTTCAATGTACAAATCTTTCCCCATTACAAATCCAAACAATAATGTTCTTTCAGTTAATTTTATTTTATGTATGTCTGGATATTCCTACATAAGTAAACCAATGCCAAATAAAGAAAAAAATTCAATAAAAATAAACAACCTAGGCTCTTGTTGAGTGAAATCAATATAATTATTTCCCAAAAGATGTTTTGAAGATTCCAAAGTTTCCTCAGTGCTTCAGTGTTTATTTATCAGTGAAAAACCTGTGAGAATTAAAAGAAACTCTGTGTGACATGTTCGGGGAAAATTTTAACGTCTTCTAAAAATATTTACATTTTCTGTAAGTTCTGTAATACTTATATGGCCTAAATCTGATTCCTGATATTCTAATTCCTTAAGTTCAAGAGCTACAAACAAGAAAGCTGATGGAAAACCAGTGTATTTTAAAGAGATTCTGGAAAGAATTCCAGAATGGAGAATGTACAATCAAATATGGACTTTTTTTCCACCAGAAATCAATCCTGCTCATAAAACAGAATTGAAATTTTTTTGATGGGATTAAAATGTAGCACAATCCTAGAGCATAATTTTCCCAGACTGGTTGAAAAGAAATTTTGGGGTGATCTAATTTGTGATATTCCAGGACCTGAAGCAGCCAAAGATGGAGGGAGGCTGTGGACAAGGGATGGACTGACAGGATGAGAGGGAATGGCTTTAAACTGAAAGAGGGAATGTTTAGATGGGATTTGGGGAAGGAATTCCTGTCTGGGAGGGTGGTGAGGCCCTGGAATAGAATTCCCAGGCAAGCTGGGATCCCTGCAAGTGTCCAAGGCCGGGTTGGACAGAGGCTGGAGCTCCCTGGGATAGTGGAAATGTCCCTGCCTGTGGAACAAGGTAATCCTTAAATTCCCATCCAACCCAAACCACCCTGGGATGCTCTGAAATTGGTCCAGTGCTGCCACATCTCCATCACCACAATGGAGACACCCAGCTCAGGAGACTGGGAGTTCTGGAATGGAAGAGGATAAATAATGACTAAACGTTTAGGTTTTGGTGGAATTTTCTTCCTCCTCTGAGGTGCACAGTGCTGGAAACCACCCTCACAGCTCCTTTTAGCAAAGCACCAGAGCAATTCCTTAAACTTGGGGAAGACTTGGGATGCTCTGGAAAATTTCTGCTGAAATCATGGAGCATGGACAAGAACAACCAAGAAATTGGATCTTATTTCTCCTGAGACAACATCAAAAAATGGACCACCTACCATGATACCCAAGACAACACCACAGTTCCAGGGCGTAGGGAGCAATTCTCATCTCACCTTGCCCCATCTCCAAGGCATTATATGATAATACAGGAAAATTCCCTGGAAAGGGAGAATAAATTCCTTACAAAAATTCCCTGTTGCAGATCCCAGGGCTGGTGTCCATCCATGCAAAACATCCCATCTAAAATGTGGCTCTTGGTTTTTATGGGGATCCTGTTGAGTCACCAGAGGATAAAAGCAATTCCTTGAGGTATTTACGAGAGGTTTTTTGGAACCAAAGTGGGGGAAAGGCCTCGTGATTTGCCATTCAAGTTTTGTTCCCTTTAATTGGATCAGATTGGAAATAGGCTGGAAATTCTCTATATCCCAAAGAATAATACAATGGTCTGTTAAAAGGATCAATGGAATTCTCGTATTTATTTTGTCAACTAAAATTGAAGGCAAAGATATTTCATTTTTCTAATTGTTAACACTCTCGCAATGTTTGCCAGATGTGACCTTTCACTGAAGAAGTGGAAAATTTTCCTTTAAAAATTAAAGGCTGCAGTTATCCAATGTTCTGCAGAGCTGGCTCCTCTGCTCCCACTTCTGTTTAGTTTGGATCTTCCCATGTTTCTTCATCAGGTGCTTCCCAGTGTCCTCCCCGCTGATGGGATAATCACCTAACATGCACGGAAACCTTTTCCAAAGGGGAGCTGGAGATTTGGGGAGGCAGAACTGAGAGTCTCTATACTCTCCTTCCTAAAGGAAACCAATTATCCCATCGTTTTCCGATGCTGATGCCTTATGGAAAGAAAGTGCCTCTTTATTTTGACAACTTTTTTTTTTTTTTTTCTGCTTTGAGTACAGCAAAGGAGACCCGGCTGCCGCTGAACTCCCAGGTGGGGGTTTTCAGTCTCTCGCCTTACATCTCTCTCCTTTCACAAAGCAAAAGTTTCAATCCATTAAGTAAATCAAGGAGATAAGTGCAGTGATTTAAAGTGGGATTTCTTTTGGAGAGGGACAGCCCAAGTGGAGATGGATTTGGCTCTCTGGGGACTTTCAGATTCTGACTGATCCATACAAACAGAAAAGGGGTCGATGCTCTGCTGAGTAAACCAGAGAAAATTCAACCCTAATTTACACCAATTAAAGAACTATCCCAGACCTTCATCAAGGGCCCCTGAGCTCACCCAGTTGCCCAGACAGAAACCCCACAGACACATCTGTTTCCTGCCCTCCCTCCTTCCACCACCACACCCACTTTTATCTGCAGCGAGCTCTGACTCACTCTGAATCCAGAGGACAGATTTTCTGTTGGGCTTCAAATTAAGGAGCAAGAGGTAAATTGTTTTCAGGGCTCCCTGGTGGGATTTTGGGTGGAGAATCGAAGTTCCTTGTAATTTATTTTTCCCACAGTATATTGCAGGGATGATGGAAGAAGGTTGTTTATGAATTGTGAGTATTTCACATCTCGAAACAGCGTCAAGGGCGCTCGTCAGAGGGGAGGACGAGCTTTTGATGTGGCCCAAGGAATAATAAACCAGGATAAATAATCCCAGCTACGTTCACCAAGGGGAGGAGATCACGGGATTTGCCCGAATTTCTATAGAACTTTTGCGTGGTCACAGAACAAACAAAGGAAACATCCATCAGACCCTTTGAGATGTCAAAGCCATCGGAAAACCTGCGGCTCTCTCCCTTAGACTTTTGAACCCGACCTTTTTATTTTTCACTTGGCTGGATCCGTTGGGTTTGGCAGCCTCTGGAGCACACACTGCTCCTGCCCCAGTCCCCACACAATTAATGTTCAGGAACGAGCCGAGGAAAGAGGGAAGAATTGAATAAATTAGGCCACACCCCTGGCTTTGAGGCCCGATGTCATGGTCCTTTCCAGGGCAGAGAAATGCCGTGGGGAGGGCCAAAGTTTTCCTGAGTGCCAAGAGGAAAAATCGAGGCACTCAGGAAAAAAAATCCTGATCCATAGAAGCAGCATCAGTTAACATCAAGGGAACTTCTCGGCCAATGGAAATTTGGAGATTCCCCCGTTTGGGAGTGATCAATGTCACCCTATGGGCGATGCTAAATCTGCAAACTGTCACATGAGGGGAAAAATTAATTTCAAAATTTAAAAACCCATTAAAAATCCTTCTCCAGACATGAATGAGCTGTTCTGGCAAGCTGAAATCTCTTGTTTTACAGTAACGTCTGCCTGAAGTTTTTTCTACAGTTCAGACACCAGGAACATCCCTGCTTGATCCCACCTTGGCACAAACCAGGATAACCAGTAACAGTTTACAGCATCCCCTGCACATCCTGACCTAGCTGTGCTCCTTCCCAAACTTCCACCCAATAAAGAAGAACATTTGCTCCTTTTCCCTCACTTCTGGCATCATTAGCCTTCCCTCCTCTACAGATTCCATGTCACATCACCACCAGCATTCCCTGCTCTGAGGGAACCACCCCCCCATTAGGATTTTTTCCAAATTCCTTGAACTATTGAGATGGGATTTATGATCTTCCCATACTATAAAAAAACGGAGGAATAATGGATGGGTTTGAGGCCTAGGAAGAGCCATGGGTAGAGCTGTAACAAGGAGCTGGCTTCTTGTTTGGACCCTGTGCATGTGGACAAAGCAGAACAGGAGGAATTTTAATTCCAATTGCTGCTCTTCTGTTTTCCAGGCTGTAAGAGGCAGCATATTCCACAGGGCACATTTAAAACTGGTTAATGTGGAGACATTCTGCTCTACATGTATGGGTACAGCATCCATGAAAAACCCCAAACTCCTAAAACCAAAGTCTAATCCATCCCTAAAATATTTCCTTGTTTACAGCTTTCATTACACCCATCCTATACATTTCTTCCAGGACAAGGGGGAATGGCTTCCCACTGCCAGAGAGCAGGTTTAGGTGGAATATTGGGAAGGAACTCTTCTCTGTGAGGGTGGTGAGGGTCAGGAATGGATTTCCCAGAGAAGCTGTGGCTGCCCCAATTCTGGAAATGTCCAAGGCCAGGTTGGATGGGGTTGGTGCAACCTGGGAGAGTGGAAAGTAAAAAGTTGGAAAAGAGCACCCTTAAGGTCCATTCCAACCCAAATCATTCTGGGATTTTGTGATTACCTTGAAAAATTTTATTTCTCAAAAACCAGATAAGATCATATGACAAGGATTTGGGATAGAATCTGTCTTATAGACTCCACAGGAATTTTCTCCCCAGCTCTGATTAAATAATTTAATGCTCCTGTTTCCCTTCCCAATGGCAGTGAAATTCCTGGTCTTGTGTCCATCACACCAAGGCTAAGATCAGCTGGAGGATGCTGAAGATGTCTGATCAAAACTCTAATTATAGTTACAACTATAATTATAGTTCTGGTGCCACAGAAATTTTATCTGGGTTTGGATGACACATTCATGGGAGTTTTCCTGCTCTCTGCCTCTCCTTTTCCTCTCTGCTATCTCAGGCCTGGAAAAGTCTATTTTGGCCAAAAATCCATGTATGATCTCTATACCAACGTTGAGGGAAGGAAGCAGAATGTGGAATTTTTTCACATATGCTTCCAGATCTTTGCAGAGCTCCATGCATTGCTGCAGTGTACCTGCCCAGTCATTAAAAGTTGAATTAATTGCATTACCCAGCCTTCCTTCCTGACTGGGCATTCCCTGGCAATGTCCTGATCTCCCAACCTTTAATCCCTTAGGGAACACTTATAAAACTGCCTAAATCAGGCTTAGGCTGGGAACTGCTGGGCAAGGAGAGTCCTGGAGTTTGTCTTTGCACAAATGGGACATTTGAAGAGGAGTTTTTCATGAGAATGAGACAAAAACCTGCAGAGAGCCTTCCCTTACTAATTGAACTAATTAGTTTTTCATGCACAGATGTTATAACTGCAATAACACTTGGTAATTATTGTTCATAATTCAAAAATTATTTAACTTCCACTTTCTGTACAGTAAAAATGTTGGAATAATTCCTCATGTTGGCTTTAATCACAGCCTGGTTCTCATTCTTTATAACTACTAATTTTGTTTTTAATTATTTCCTTTTTTTTTCTACATATTTTCTGCCTTATGAGGTGTTAATTTTCAGCCCAACTTTTTCCACTGCTCTCCTCAGATTGCTCTCCCACCTGGAATGTCATTATTTAGGGATGGACAACTCAATATCTGGTTCCAGGGAAAAAAGCAGAGTGTCTTGATGACTTCAGTGATTTGTCAGCAAGGTCTTCAGCTGGATTTAGTTCAAAGAGGTGAGAAACAATTCCCTGATTTATTCCATTCTTTCCCAGTATGCAGATATTCCAGGAGAGGGTGTCCGACACCTAACATGGCTTCCATAATAATCTCCTGTATCATAATCTCTCCTAGCTCATAGTTAGGTTGGATTTTGGGACAAATTTCTTTGTGGGAAGGATTGTCCAGCCCTGTCAGTGCTGCACAGGGCAGTGGTGGAGTCCCATCCCTAAAAAGCCGTGTGGGTGTGGCACTTGTGGAGATGGGCACTGGTGGCCTTGGGTCAATGGTTGGTCTTTGGCCTTAGAAGCCTTTCCCAACCCCAAAAAAATTCCATGTTCCTGCAGCTGAATTCAGACAATCCCTTCAGGGTGAAGCTGTTCAAAGCCTTTGGGATTTGGTGTCAATCCCAGTTGAAACATCCCTCCCCTCCTGCTTCACTCTCTCCTGCCCTCACATCAATCCCAGAGCTCTTCCTACCCTGCAGCTTTCCTGACCAGGCAGTGAACTCCACCAAGGAGCTGATCTGCAGGCAAAAACAAATTCTGTTTTTTTAATTTTGTTTTTGTTTTTGGTTTTTAGGGGGTTTTGGGGTTGTTTTTTTTGTTTTTGTTTTGTTTTGTTTTGTTTTGTTTTGCTTTGCTTTGCTTTGCTTTTTTTTTTTTTTCCAGGTTCCTTTTCAGCTGGATCAGTTCCTTGATCAGGTTCAAGGAGTGGCCACACAAACTTTTGTGTCAGAGGGGGGACAAGAGGGGCAGAAATGCAAAGCCTTGGCTTTGCAGGAGCACCAAAATTATAACCACAGCTTCCCTCACTTATCCAGGTGGCTTTTCCATGAATGACTGGAGAGCAGGAAGGCTCCAAAGCCACTCAAAAATCCTGGATTCAGGATGACAGCACCTGCAATCGAGGCACAATATACACAAATATGCACAGCGTGAGCCTTTGTTTCCACTGAAATAATGCAGTGCAGAAATGATGAATATTTCCTTATCTTGGCTGCCTTCCTGAAATGAAGGAAAAATTGGCTGGTACAGAAGGGAACACCCAGGAAAACATTTCGTGGATAGACTGGTTATTCACTCGTATTCATTACGTGGTAGTTGAGATCACAAAGGGCTTTTTTTCAAAGGTAAAAAATACAAGGATGAAGTCAAAATTCTAAAAAAATAAAAAAATTAAAAAATGTTGTTTATTTTCCCCACATTATTGGGGCAGAAAAAGCCCCAACAAACAGAGGGGAACACATCATATCTACCAACAGAAAAGCAAATCATCGAACAATAAATGATTTCACTTTCCATATATGCTTTGTGAGCCAGTGCTGGGGATGAGGGAGCAGCCACTTCAAATTGAGTGGGAAAGGAGGGGAAAAATAAATAAATCAGCTTTAATAAAAGCCAGTGGGGTTGGAAAAATTACTGAGAAAAGGGAGAGGCAATTTTTGTCTGTTTTAACACCCACATGCAACAGGGAATAAGTGAAAACCAGCCCTAGGGATAATTTATGGATCTTTTTTCAATCTCCACTCAGGCCCAGAATCCATACATTAGAAATTCAACCAATCACAAAACAAAATCCCAGAGAAATATTGGGGAAGAGATGGAAAGAGCCAGCTTGAAGGAAAAAAAAAAGGTGTTGGGAAGCACTGTTGTTCCCTGCTGGCATTCCATGGAAGCTGGAGGTCCCATTCCAAAGATGTTCCCATGGACACAAACCCAACCTCAGCCTGAGCTATTCCTGCTTCTCAATGCACAGTGGCCAAAGATTCCCTGGGCAGGGAAGACTGGCACGTTCCTCTTGGAGTTACTGGTGACCCTCTCAGTCCACAGAAACATTCCTTACAGCAATGACCACTCCAGGAAGGATCTCCAGATTTATATAAAAACAAGCTCCAAGCAAATTTGATGCCATAATCAAAACTCTAGGATTTTGGGTTTATTTTGGCCCGAGCCATTCCTGCTTCTCAACGCACAGTGGCCAAAGATTCCCTGGGCAGGGAAGACTGGCACGTTCTTCTTGGAGTTACTGGTGAGCCTCTCAGTCCTCAGAAACATTCCTTACAGCAATGACCACTCCAGGAAGGACCTCCAGATTTGTATAAAAACAAGCTCCAAGCAAATTTGATGCCATAATCAAAACTCTAGGATTTTGGGTTTATTTTGGCCCAAGCATGACCAAGTGCACCACCAAACTCCCAGGGTCTGGCTATTCCTAAGCAACTGAGAAATTCTGGATACCAGAAAAGTCCCTCCTAAAAGAGGAGTTCAGCTCCTCTTGGCCATCCCTGCAAGGATGTGTTGAGTCACAATCATTGAAACTCCAACATCTCCATTGAGGGTTAACTCCACTGCCTAAATGGAGATGTTGAAGCCACCTGAGAGGAAGAAATCTCACCTTTCCCAAAATCCAGAAGAAATTCTGGAGCTCTTATATCCAGTCATGGACCACAGCCATGGGATTCACCTCTTTGAAGGCCATGGTCCATCCCTCTTTTGTGAAATCTGGCTGATTCTGTCATCCTGAGTGGACATCTCCATCTGCTCATGGGATGTGGCAACACAGTCACTGAGAGAACCTTCTGCTCCCTGTGTGAGTCTCTCTGGGTCTCCACTTTTCCAGATCTGAGTTTTCCACAGCTCTTCATGTTGATTCTGGCTCCACATCAACAAATCCAAGCTTTAATTTTGATTTATTTGAAAACCCTCATACAGGTAAGGATCTTCTCCATGTTCCTTGCCAACTTGTTTGCTTGGGTTAGTCAGGAGGATTTGGTCTTCCAAATTTGTCATTCTGGTGGTTTTACCAGCACTAAAACCCTAAAATATTGGGAACAGCCATGTTCTGTAGGAGTGAAGAGACTTTATCATCCCTTAGGTCCATAAATGGGCCTTTCCAAGCACCAAGAGAGGGAGGATTTTATAACACAGGGACAACTTGAAAACAGCCCAGCTAAAAAAATCAGAAATGTAGGAGAGACACGACTTGGGATTTCCTTCTATCGGATATTGGTTTTGTTCCGAGTTCTTAATTTTCTAGGCAGCTGTTCATGTAAAGGCATGTCTTTGAAATTCCCCTACTTTCCCAAAAATATCCCTAATACTCACAATTTATCAGTGTAAGGTCTCAAACATTCTCTGGTCCAGACAGAGAATGCAGGGCTTGGCACATGGACAAAATGGAAAATGTGAGGGTTTCACAAAATTTTATTGTTTTAAGCTTTGATAGTGGGGTTAGAGCACAGCAGGAGTGCAAGGGAGGAAATGGGATCTTCCATGGGAAGAGGGGCAGCTCTTTTAGGAGGTTTGGGAATAAGAAGGGGGATAAAGGGGTGGGATTTAGTTTGTTCCTCTCCAAAACAAGCTCCTTCCAGCTAAGAGAGGTTGAATCAGCTCTTTGTAGCAACGCTCAGATCTCTCTTGAGAGCCAAGGGGAAAAAAAATCAAAGAAGCCCAGACTGTTTTCTGGAAATGTTGTGTCTGTCCTTTCCTTCCCACTGCCTTCAGCTAAGGATTAGCCAATGGCTTTCCCAGCCCTGGCCCAGACAGGAGCAGGAGGTAGGAGTGTGTTTCCCTCCCTGGAGGTGTTGGCATTGGGCTGGACCTGTTGCATTTCTCCAGAACAGAGAGTAAATCCATAAATCCCGCCATGGGTGATTACTGAAAAACCCAGGTAATAACACTAATCCCCAAAATGAGCTGGATGTTTCTCTGCCTCCAAAAACCTCTGAGCCAGTGGAAATTAACCCACATGGATCTCAGCAGCAGACTTGCTTCCTTCAGATCTGGAGCCAGGTTGGAAAAACCCTCAGAGTCCAATCCAGCATTAAATCACATCCCCAAGTGCCACCTTCACCATCCTTTAAAACTCTCCAGGATGATGAATCCACCTTTTATATATCCCACAGTAGGGACCAGAAATGAAACCCAATGTTGTCACTCTGGATGTGACATCTCTGTTAAAATTCTCTTCAGGTTTTTTTCCAAGGAAGCTGAATGGAATGGAGTGAAGGGTTCATGGCTTTTGGAAAATCAGAGAACTTCCAGATTTATTTTGTTTTTAGGATCTTAAATTGTTGAGGTGACCAAGTCATCTGGCCTTCCTGGAATTATGAAGAATGCATGCAATGATTTAAAAAGCAAAAAGAGAAATCATTTAAGATGTTTCTTCTTTTGCTTTTATAACTTGAGAAAGGATTTCTTTGACTCACTTCTAGTCCATAATTCCTGTTTGGGTTATAACAACTTTCCCAGACTTTGATAAACCATTTAATAACAATAAAACACAAAGTTTTTCTGTTTTGGCATAAAATTTTCCTTTTTCTCTTCTATCTGCAGACACTTATTGATGACTTTAAACTTTTCATGGTCAGATGTTCAGTTTTTCTTAGTCAACAGCTTTGCCAGACTGGGATTTTTCTTGGAATCTTTGATTGAAGTTTTTTCACCCCCATGTTTCAAATTTTCCTTCCTTCCTTCCTTCCTTCCTTCCTTCCTTCCTTCCTTCCTTCCTTCCTTCCTTCCTTCCTTCCTTCCTTCCTTCCTTCCTTCCTTCCTTCCTTCCTTCCTTCCTTCCTTCCTTCCTTCCTTCCTTCCTTCCTTCCTTCCTTCCTTCCTTCCTTCCTTCCTTCCTTCCTTCCTTCCTTCCTTCCTTCCTTCCTTCCTTCCTTCCTTCCTTCCTTCCTTCCCTCCTTCCCTCCTTCCCTCCTTCCCTCCTTCCTTCCCTCCTTCCTTCCCTCCTTCCTTCCCTCCTTCCCTCCCTCCCGTGTAAAAATGAATTTTGTTCTGACAACCAAATGAAAAAATCCTTCCCCCAAAATTTCTCACTCCTGAACATCACAAATTTACAAATATAAAAATTATTTTACACATGTCAGGGTGTTCTGCAGAGCCAGAAGGTTCCTCCTCAGCCTCCTTTTCCCTTCCCCAGCTCCATTCCCATCCCTGGACATGCTCCAGCTCTTTTGTGGCACATGAATCCCATAAATATAAATTAAATATAAAAAATATTAATTTTTAGCAATATTTTTATTTGCTGTTCTGTGTTTTCCCAAAATAGCCCTGACCCCCCAAAATTAATGCCTGGTGCAGTGTGTGTTCTCTGTGTTTATATCCTTTGGGAGGAGATCAAACAGGTTTTTTTCCAACACAATCAATCTCCTAAATAAATATATTCTTTCTTCCACCTGATTTCTTTGGGGAAAAAAAAACCAACCTGATCTATGGAATAAATATTTTGGCCCATAAGGTTTTGCCATGGAAACCTGAAGTGTTCCCTGCAAGGTTTTGGCACTGCAAGGACTGATGAGGCCACACCAACTCATTTTCTCTTTTTTTTTTTTTTAGGGAATAACTGAAGCTTTTCAGCAGGAAAACAGGGAAGGATTAAAGTTAATAAAACCCCTTTGACTGAATTTTTGAATCACAAATACTCCCCTGAATAGCTGGAGCAGCTCATCCTGTTTTAAATATGGAATATGACAACATAATGAAAAGCAGTGAAGTATTTGTAGAAATAGGACCCCAAATCTGCTCTGGGTTGTGGTTTTGAGGTTGGATTTTAAAAAAATTGTTTGATTTTACACAATATTTATATATCTAGATATAATTTTATTTATGTATTTTATATATTTATATAAAATATATTTATACATTTAATCTATATATTTATATATTTACATATTTATATATTTGTATATTTATATATTTGTATATTTATATATTCATATATTAATATATTTATATATGTATATATTTGTCTATTTATATTCTTTGTGTCTACTTGTATATTTACCACCTTTTATGCATCTTTGAGCAGGGAGGTTGGACCCACTCATTTCTCTGATCTGGGCTGGTTTATTTGCTCAAATAATCTCTCTCCTCAATTAATGAAAACCAGATCAATTATTTCTGTTATGAATTGTGATTTTAGTGGTATAACAACAACAGAAATGATATCATGGCTTCACTCATTATGAAGTTATTGTGGAATTGTCTGGTAATTATGTGTGGGAAAAGAGTGAGGATTTTATGAACAAAGAGGAAATGTAATTTTATAGGAAAAAAATTGAAAATCTGAATTTCTACATATTTATATTGAAAAATATTCTATCTATCTATCTGTTTGTCTATCTATCTATTTTCTTTAAATAATAAGTAAAATTCTTCTTCAAGTTTACCAAAGAGTAAAAAAAAGACCCCAAAAATTGTCCCTGTACCCCCTCAGACCCTTTAAACCTCTACATCATGAGCACAATGCAACTGCTGTAAGAGTAACAAAAGCAGGAAAATCCCAATTTTTCCTGGAGTTTTATTGCTTGAATCTCCCATTTTGGTCTGTCTGCAGGGCTCTGTCGACACGTGGTGAGTAAATCCTGTATTAGAAGCAGCAGGGAGGGGCAAATTCCCTCATTTTATTATTCCTGATATTATTTTTGACCACGGCCGTCAGAGGGAAATCATTAAAGGAAATCAATCCAGGATGTGAGCAAAGCAAAGCTTTTTAATTCCAGCCTTTTTTCTGACTCATTGTTCTCACTGGTTGCTTTGGCTGCAGGGGCTGTTTGTCCAAGGAAAGTTCACCTGGAAATGTAAAAAATTCCAAAGTTTTTCGCGGTGTCATCGAGTCAAACACACTGGGCAGTTTCCTAAAGGTGAGGTTGGCTCCAAATAATCTGGGGGGAAAAACCCAAAAAACTTTCTAAGTTTCCTGGGTATCCCAGCATCCCAAAAAATGCTCTTGGAGCATTTTTCCTTGACTCTTCACCTTGGTTTTTGCAGGAAAAATTGGTTACCTGTGAGAGGGCAGGGATGGGTGGGATATTGGGATGGAATTCCTGGCTGGGATGGAATTCCCAGAGCAGCTGTGGCTGCCCCTGATAGCTGGAATGTCCAAGGCCAGGCTGGATGGAGCTTTGAGCAGCCTGGGGCAGTGGGAGGTGCTCCTGGAAATCATTACAAACCCAGATCACGGAATCCTGGAATATTTTGGATTAAAGCCCATCCAGTTCCACCCCACCATGGGCAGGGACACCTCCCACTGTCCCAGGCTGCTCCAAACATCCAACCTGGCCTTGGACACTCCAGGGATCAGCCACAGCTTCTCTGGGCAGCCTCCATATAGACATGGAATTCCTAAAATTCCATAAAACTCTCCTGAAGCCAAAGGACCATGGTGACTGCCTAGCACAATTTAAATTTATCCATAACATTTGTTTAAAAAGGAAATAAAAATGAATCTTCTGGGAGATGCTGATTCAGGAACAGCCTTCTCCAGGCTCAGCTCCCTGTTCTGAGCTCTCCAGGTACAAGATTCCTCAGCTGATGGTCATTTTCCCAGGTGTTTTGGGGTTTTTTACAAACAAAATCCCATCTTTTATTTTCCTATCAAACCAAACATTTCCTCTATTTCTGTTAGGATTGGCCAGAAAATTTCCTTTCTGCTTGCTTGAGCACACTTTAAATCCATGAAATTTTTCTAATGGAAGAGTGGGAGGGAAAGAAGAGAAATTCTGAAATCTCTTCCAAGTAAGAGGATATGAAATTCCCAATTTCATGTACCTGCTGTCCTTGATTTATTTGCAGTGTAATTCTGGATTTCTCACATCCTGCCTGAATAAATTAATTATTGTCTATTTTTTTCTCATACTTTTTCTTCCTTTGCTGCTCAATCAGAAATTCCTCCCTCCACTGGATAAAGGCAAATAGAGATGGAGAAAATGAGTTATTGTAATTAACTGGCATTTTACACTCATTAAATAAATACATGAGCAGGATTTGAAGCTCAATTTAGAATGGAGGCACAAGGACATTTTAATTAAACAGAATTTCATCCCCATTTCCACTAGAAACTGAAATTGTTGGTGAAATTCAAATGCTGATTAGGAAACTTTGGAAGTTTGGTGGAAATATCTTTTTTCTGTCATGGAATGTGATTTTTAAAGGAATATTTTGGTAGCAGTGCTGCAGAATTGAAGTTGTTTGATGATATTTCTGAGCTGAATCCTTGCCTCCACTGGTGGAAGGGAATAAAAAGGAGACAGAACATTTAAAATGGAGGAGGAAGAAGGAAAATAAATGTATTTGACCAAAGGGAGGGGAAAAGGGCTTTAAATTAATGGAATGACACAAAGATCAAGAAAATTGAGGAAGATGAACAGAACCAGAGGCAGAAAATGTCTTGGAGATAACAGAGAAAAAGAAGTTTGTGCTGGGAAGAGAATCCAGAGGGAAACAATTTATCAGTGTAAAAGAAATAAATGAATTCCAGATCAGGAGAATAAAGAGAAACCAGAAGAAAGATGTGAAAAGGACGGGGAAAAATGCTAAAAAATCTTGATGGAAAAAAAAAAAAAGGAACAAGAGATGGATGGTGCCATTGGCTCATGGGAATGATTTCCCCCAGGATGACATTTTTAGAAACCGATTGATTTTCTCTCTTTGCTGTTGGTGGCTGAGACAGGGAGGGGAGCCCTGACCCCTCTGAGTCATCCCTGAATGGGAGAGCTGAGGAATTCCATCCCTGATCCTCCCATTGTGTGCTGCCTGGAACATTCCCTGAAGGAAAACAAAGCCCAGCAGAAAATTGGGAAATGCTCCAAGGTGTTCCCTCCTGTGACATCCAAATTTGGGCGGGGATTGTCACAATTCCTGCCTGAGGGGAAGCTCTGGGAAGGTTTTTGGGGTTTTGCTCTCCATCAGGCCCTGCTTGATCAGGTGTGAAGGCCTTGCCAAGGGAATCCTGCTCTTTTTGTCCTAAAATTCATCGCTGGAGCAGGAGGAGAAAGTTTTTAACCCTCATGAAGGGTTTGGTCACTTTTAGGGCGTTAAAAAGGGACATGGATTGTTCTGGAGGAGGGAATGGAGCTGGGGAAGGGGCTGGAGAATTCCTGAGGGAGCTCAGGGGGGAATCTCCTGGCTCTGCACAGCTCCCTGACAGGAGGGAGGATTTTTGTTCATTTATAAACAAATAAAAATGTACTCATTGATAGATAGATAGATAGATATTTCAAGGAACAAGGGGCAGGAGCAGAGGAAAAAGGCCTCGAGCTGCAGCAGGAGAGGTTTAGGTTGGATATTGGGGAAAATTCCTTCCTGGAAAGGGTGCTCAGGATGGGAATCCCCATCCCTGGAGGTGTTGAAAAGCCATTTAGGTGAGACACTGGGGATGTGGGTTTGGGGTGAACGTGGTGCTGCTGGGTGATGGTTGGACTGGGTGATTTCAGAGTCTTTTCCAAGCTGAATTCCATGATTCTGTGATTCCATGGCACATCCTGCTCCCTGTACCACACTACATGATCTCCCAGCCATGGATCTATTTATAAAGCACAAGGAAAATCCCAGGAATTCACTTTGTGAAAGAAATGAACCCAAACCCAGCTTTTAGGAATCCTTATTCCTTCTCCTGAATCCTCCATAGAATTTTAAGGAAGTGATTGTCCCAGTGAAGCAGAAACTTGTTGTTCCTATAGATCTTTGGAAGCTGGGCAGGGAAGTTCCATCCTTATTAACAATAAATAGTGCCAGGAAACATCCAGAGGTGCCAATGTCCTTCATCTTCTGCCCAGCCCACTCACCCTTCTCCAAAATAAACTCCTGGGCAGGAGCTGGAATGAGGCAAGAACTATTCTGAACTAAGACTGTGGATGTGGTCATCCCAAAGGACAGACAAAGAGGGTGTGGGGGATACAAACCATGCTGGATTCATTGTTTGTGAGCCCAAAAAAGGGTTTTTAGGGATGTTCCATTCCTAAAATAGAGAAGGAGTCTTTGGATAGAAAAACAGGAGTGGTTCTGGGATGAGACAAAATGAGATTACTGAGGAGGAAAGGAAAGGAAAGGAAAGGAAAGGAAAGGAAAGGAAAGGAAAGGAAAGGAAAGGAAAGGAAAGGAAAGGAAAGGAAAGGAAAGGAAAGGAAAGGAAAGGAAAGGAAAGGAAAGGAAAGGAAAGGAAAGGAAAGGAAAGGAAAGGAAAGGAAAGGAAAGGAAAGGAAAGGAAAGGAAAGGAAAGGAAAGGAAAGGAAAGGAAAGGAAAGGAAAGGAAAGGGTAAAACACCTTAAATTTTGCCTCTCTATTAATGAGCCTCTATTCTAAACCATGGAGGTAATTAGGGCAGGGAAAATGAAAGAGAAGGGAAGAGGGAAAAGGAAAAAGGAGAAGCAAAGGTCCAGGAAGATGAAGTGGTGACTGTTGATGTTCTGGAACATCCTTTGGGTCCCAGAGCTCTCACCTCTTATCCAGCCCCACCATCCCTGGGCAGATCCAGAGCTGCTGGAGGCAGGGAAATTCCTGGGAGTGATTCCCTGCCCCACCTGGAAGGTCTCTCTGGGCTTTTCAGAGTGGAGAGGAAAAGGAGATGGAACAAGGACCTGCCTGTTTTGGAGCTGAATTGGAAAATGTTCCCACCTCCTTCAGTGACATCTCCTGTTTTACTTTTTATATTTTTTTCCCATTTCCTTTTATTCTGTACCTGCAATTATCTCCTCAGCATTCCCTGCTCTCCTCTGAGTGTCTGTGCTGCCCTGGCTTTGATTTTCCAGGTGTTTTTTGGACACTGGGACTCATCCCTGATCCCCCAAACATGAGTGGGAATAAAGCAAAGACCAGACTTGGCTCTGTGCTGGAATCTTTGTGCTCAGGGATGCTGGGCTGTCCATTCTTCATCCCTAGGGAATGATAAACTGATAAAGTTCATCAGGGAAGCCAGGATTCCTCGAGAGTCCTCTGAGCAGGATAATGAGGGAGCCAGAAGGAAATGCAGAAATTCTGGAGGAGCCCTGCTGAGCACACAGAGAAAGATCCAAGCCTGAATTTTTGGGATTTATGAACAACAAATGGAGAGAGGCTGCCAGGGATGGTTTTGCCAGGAGATCTTCCCTGGATATCTTTGGAACCTGCTGCAGGGTTGGAAGGGAGCTGCTGCTGCTCCCTTTGGTGCTGTGCAGGCAGTAAATATCCCTGGAAAAGCTGTGCTTGATTCCAAGCAGGACTGAGGGAGAGCTCATGGAGCACAGCACGGAAAGAGCAGATTGATGAGGCCTGGAATGCAAAATTTCCTGATGAACGTGGGAAGGAATTCCTGAGGAAACACCTCTGCTGGTGCTGATTATAAATCCACTTTGGGTAGACCAAGGGGCTTAAATTCACCTGAATCTTCCTGGAATTCCTGGGTGTAGGGAATGCTGAAGGTAAAATTTCCCTGGGTCTGGCACAGGCAGAAAAAAGGAAAAGGAAGACATAGCCCCTTTCCTTTTTCCTTCCCTTTCCTTTTTTCTCTTCTCATTGTTCTTTCTTTTTATTACTTCTGTTTCTTATTAATTTTTCTTTTCCTTTTTTTTCCCTTGCTCTTCTTCTCCCTTCTTCATTTCTATCTTTCCTTCTTCCTTATTACATGGAGCAAACTTTAATAATTCTTTTTTTCCCCTTCTTTAAGCTTTATTGAGCATCCAGGTGCCTATAAACAATTTTTTTTTTTTCATATTAAGTTTCACTGGTAGAACAGGTGGAAAAACTCAAATTTTTTGGGAAGGGACACCTCCCACTATCCCAGTGCTCCAAGCCCTGTCCAGCCTTGCCTTGGGCACTTCCAGGGATGGGGAATCCACAACTTCTCTGGAGTAATTAACTCCCTGTTTGCTGTTAACAATCCATGGCTCATTACCACAGTGCTGGCAGTTAAATAATCCCACATAATGCCATAAATATCTATTTTCAGGACAATTTTCATATTCCAAGCATGGTGACCTTTGGAAAACTGGGCAATCTTTGCCTGAAAGAGCTAAAAATCCCCTGCAGTGACAGCAGCCCAAGGCACCATGATACAAATTAATTAATATTAATATTATTATTTTTATTACTCCAGCACCAGCTCAGTGTGTCTGTACTCCAAGCACACTTTGGCACATGTGGAATACAGTAGCACTTCAGAGCTTGACAGGTTTCTCCCCTTTTTTCCATAGGAATTCCATAACTGGACTCTGATCAACGGGACAGATTTAATTGGAGCTTAATTTGTTCTCCTGACAAGCTCTTAGATACAGTGCTGGAAACAGAAAAGAAAATAGAAGTTCTGACCTCCACCCTCCCAGGAGACAGAAGGAAAAAAAGAATAAACCCTGGCTTTTCTGTCAGCTGGAGATCCAAATCTTCAGGGAACAATTGGGTGGAAAATAACAGGAGTAAATGAGAGTAAAGGAGGTGGTGCCAAAGCCCAGGCATCCACTTCTCCCTCATTTCCATGGGAGGGAATTTCAGCAGAGAACATTTCCCTGCCTCCCCACCCTCCTCATAAAGCAGCCAACAAGCCAAGAGGGACCAGTTAAGGGAGTCAAATCCCAGCCCATCAACTTTTCCAGGTTAATTCTTTGCCACTTCAGCCTCGGGGAGGGCTCAGAGCTGACCCAGTGAAACCCAAACCACAGCAAAGAAATCCCTGGAACAATCCTCCCTTACACGGTGCCTCCTGTCCCCAGGGGTTTCAGGGCACTTTATGGAGTAGGGAAAGTGAAGTTCTGCCACCTGCTCCTCAGGACCCAGTGGTTGTTAAAAGTGCAGGAATTTTCTTCCCTGGATCAGGACATGAAACGGGGTCTGGCTGAACCTGATAATCTCGGGCTGTCAGCTCCTTTCCTGAGATTTATTTGCCTGGGAGAGGTTGCCTCCAGCTTGGAGAAACCCTAGGAATGGGTGTCTATACATGGAAATATCCAGGACAGAAACTCTTAACTCTGCCTGGATAATCCCCTTTTTCTCCATCTTTTTTTTTTTTTTTTTTTTTTTTTTTTTCCCATGTCTGGTCCAAAATCTGCTTTTCTGCTTTTAGGAGTCATGGAAACAGATAAGGAATGGCTTTCCCTGACTTAGTGTAGGAATCAGGATGCCTTTGGAGCCTCCCACCAAATGGCTGAATCCAATCACGTTTGGCTGGAAAGGAGCAGAAAATGACATCACTGAGCAGCAGAGCTCCAGTTTTCCTCGTCATTCCCAGGCTCCATCCAGACTTTTACAGGAAGAGCTCCTGTCCCCCCAGTGACCTTCACGCTGTTCCAGAAGATAAACCTTTCCTAGGGGTGAGGAATCCTGATGGAGCCAATTTAGGTCAGCCCTGGAGCTGCCAGATGTCTGCTCTGGAGTAATTAATGAGGCTGTTGGTCCTGCCAAAGCCAGGACTTGCTCTCCTGAGAGGGATAACTCAGAGCTGAGCACCAGCCACGGGCTCCAGATCCTACCCAGCAAAAAACCCCTTCCAGCCCCCAATCCAGAATGAGGTGAGCCTCACATGTTACCTTTTTGTCTGATTATTCCTTTGGAAAAATAAAATTGGGTGGAAAAGCCCTGAAGATCATCAAGGAGTAACAGCATTGCTGTAACGTGTTCTTTGGTCTCTGTCACATGAACTGAACCTTTCCACTCCAAACACAGACAAACGACTTCATTTGGCCCACAGAAGTGTTTTGTCTGCTGGGAGCCCTAAAATGACACCGTGAAGCTCACTTTTCAATTCCCAGAAAGAAAGAGAGAAAGAAATTAAAAAAAAAAAAAAAAATAGGGAAAGGGATGTGCCTTTGCCAGACAGGAAAGTATAAAAGTCAACATTTCCATGAAGACTAAACAGGTGGGAACTAATCAAGGCAGGGAGAGGGAGAAGGGAAGGCAGAGCTGAGGTTCAGAGCTGGTTCTGCTGGTTTCAGGCTCTGCAGCTGCCTCAGTAGTGGGGTTTACGAGCCAGGTCAAGCTGCTCGTTCCGTCTGCCTTGGATCCCAAACAGCCCAGTAATGAAGGGCTGTGTGTGAGAGGAATAAAGTCACCATAAAATAAAAGTGAAACCTGACAGCTCTGAAGATTAATTCTGTTAATCGACTTGGCCTGCAGCTCTCCTTCTGTTCAGCCCAACTCCTGCTTTTCCCTGCCTTGCAGGGTGTGTGGAATCCTGTGCACATGGAATCCTCTCTCCTCCCCCCTGCTCCTTTTATTTGGATTAAAAACCCAGCTGAAACAAATCTTGCAGCAAAGATTGGCTGCCTCAAATCAAACTAGAACAGGCTGGGGGTTTAATTCCTGAATTAATTCAATGATGGGGATGAGTTAATAAATCAGGGGATTCATTATTAGGGTTGAACTGGTATTTAAAGAAGGGATAAAGAGGTCACAAAACCAGAGAGATCTGAGGAAAGTCAATGAATGATTGATTTGATGGAGACTAAAGTTACTTGATAAGCTGAAAAATAATTCCCCAATGTCCAAATGTGGCAGTAAAAGCTGTTCTTCAGAAAAGAAAAATTCCAATTAAATAAGCCATGGATAATGTAAGGGGAGGGAAGGGGAAGGGAAGGGAAGGGAAGGGAAGGGAAGGGAAGGGAAGGGAAGGGAAGGGAAGGGAAGGGAAGGGAAGGGGAAGGGAAGGGAAGGGAAGGGAAGGGAAGGGAAGGGAAGGGAAGGGAAGGGAAGGGAAGTGTGTGGCTGGTTTCAGTCTGCTTTTAAATAAAATCAGTCTCAGGGTATTAATCACAGTAAGAGCAGGAGAATATTTGTGGCAGCATCTTCATTTTCCTGTGGTGATGTGGAGATTGCATCCATAAAGCAAAACCCTCAACAAACAAAATGAACAGAAAATCATGGAAACCAAGGGAGGGAAAGCCTGGCAAACATGGGAAGAGGCATAAAGATTAAATTCCTTCAGCAAATCATTCTGGAGATGTCCCCAGAAAGATAAAATACCTTCTGTCAAACAGCAAAGCTGAAATGGGGGAACTCTGTACGAGTCTGGGAAGAAGGAAGAAATGGAATAACTCTGTTTTTATAAGAGCCACGTGGTAAGAAGTTCACAGCCCTGGCAAAAAAGAACCAGATTATAAAACTTTAAACTCCACGGGCTTGGAGCCTGAGTCTTGAGTGGTTCCTGAGAGACACTTGGGGGCTTTGACTCCGTGGTGACCTCGGAGCAGCTCCTCAAGCCAAGAGAGACTGGGCTGAGCTGAACCAGGTTTATCTTTGGCACCGTTTCCAGCCTTGGAGTAGTCAAGATTTAATCACTGATAGTGAATGTTGATAGCTGAAGTGGCAGGTTAAGGACTTCCAGACTGAAAGCTCTTGTAAAATAATCCATAACATGTTGGCAAAGGGACAAGCCCTCTTTATGTCTGGGTTCTCTGCTTAGTTTTACTGTGACTTTTCAGAAAGGAGCTGAAAACTCACCTTTATGAGCTGTTGGGTAACACTTTTGGTAGCTTGGTTGTCAATCTGATTTAAAAAAAAAATAGAATAAAAGAACATTTGCATGTGTGCAATTCGTTCTGTGCATTAAAAGCAAGACAGGAATGTCCCCAAGAAGTCTCATTGCATTTTTGGGTGGGTAAGGAGCAGTTCCTTAAAGCAGAATTGGTGAGAGAAAAACCACAGGAAAAAAAAAAGTTAAAAAGATTTAAAGTCCAGAGCTGTGAGTTTGAATAACCAAAATTGCCCCATGGTTTTGTTTCTAGGTGGGTTTTTGTTCTAATTCTAAATTTCATAGAATCACAGAATTGTAATTGGGTTGGGTTGGAAGGACCTCAAAGATCTCCAGTCCCACCCTGACACCTCCCACCACCCCAGGCTGCTCCCAGCCCCATCCAGCCTGGCCTTGGACACCTCCAGGGATGGGAACTCCACGAGTTCTCCAGGCAACCTGAGAAATTCACTGGGAGATGATTAAACCCAGCACCAGTTTTGCCTAAACTTGGCTTTCCTGGCCTGCAGCTACCCTGGTTTTACACCATGTCCAAAATTACTTTTTTTGTTGTTTCTCTGCCAGGTGCCTTTGCCAATGCTCCCAATTCCATCTTTATATTTGGGACAACAGGAACTTGTGTCCCACCTGCTCCATCCTTTGTTTTGAGACTCTTTGACTGCCAAGAGGATTCCATTTTGTGCCCTATAAAAAAGGAAGGAGAGGGATTTTTTCTCCAGATAGTGACAGGACAATGGCTATAAAGTGATTGACAGAGGGGGTGGATCAGATGTTGGGAAGGAATTCTTTATTCAGGGGGTGGGGAGGCCCTGGAATGGAATTCCCAGAGGATCTGTGGCTGCCCCTGGATCCTTGGAAGTGTGCAAGGCCAGCTTGGAGCCAGCTGGGATAGAGGAAGGTCTCCTTGTCCATGGCTGGGTGATTTTTAAGTTTCCATTCCATTCCAACCCATTCTTTGCAAAAAAAAACCAACCCAAAAGGACAAGGGGGCAAAAGCACCAACTGATATTTATGTGATCTTTTTTGGCTGCCCCATTGATTCTCTTCTCTCAGACAAAGTTTACTGAGGCAAAAATTAATCCAATTTTTATTTCTTCTTCATTTCCTGCTTGTTGCCTGCCCCTCTTTGTCACCTCCTGTGCTCCTCAGCCCAGCAGTGTTTAACAAACCACAGTGCTCAACTTCTCCAACATGAGAACTCCCAAACTCAAATCTCCATCCTCTCCACCATCTGGATGACCTCACCCAAAATTTTCCAAGGAAAACCCTTTCCCAGATCACACCTGTCAATCAAATCCCTGATGCCCAGTGCTGTAATTTCAGGTTATTTATTGCTCTGCTGGACTGCCAGGAATCTCCGGCTCTGGGCAATTTTATCCCAGGGAGCTGCTGTTCCTGGTGATCCAATTGGGTCAACATGCATGAAAATCCATCTGCAATTCCCTGGGACAGCTGTCAGCTTGTCTGGCACATGGACAGGCCACAGGAACTCGTGTCACTCAGGGAACTTCCTGCCTGTGTGTGTGTGACACATGGGACACCAAGGGCTGGGACATTCAGCACTCCCCACTGCAAGTTTCCAAATATTTTGGCAGTTCAGGAACAAGGCTCAGTGTTTGTGAGAGGTGAGAGAAATTCGTGGCATCTACAGCCAAATATTCCAGTGTGGGAGGCTGAGAAAACAAACAAGCCATGTAGTGGCTGTTGGGGGATCTGTGGAAAACAAATGCTGGGAGTGAGAAATTAGGGAGAAATTATTCCCATGAGGGTGGGGAGGCACTGGAAAAGCTTGGCCAGAGAATTTGTGCATGTCCCATCCCTGCAAGTGTCCAAGGCCAGCTTGGATGGGGCTTGGAGCAATTTGGACAGTGGGAAGTGTCCCAGCCCAAGGCAGGCAGGGGCACTGGATGGGATTTAAGGTCTTTTCCAACCCCAAATCATTTTGGAATTCTGTGATTCCACATCAGGTGGGATGCTTCCCTCAGCCAGGAGACCACAGAGCCAAACTTGCTCCTCCTTGAGTTCTCTATTTATGGTTTTTGGCTGATTAGGACTGAAAAGAAAAAGTGGACAAGAATATTCTTTTTGGTGCCTCAGGATTTTAGTTTGAGATTTTAATTTTTAACCGTTCCACTAAAACCAGACACTGTCACCACTGAGGTTCTGTTCTCACTGGGAATGATGAAATCAGGCTCAGAGCTCAATCACTGCACCTTAAAACTGCTCTGGATGGATTTAGGGACTCATTAGACTCCAGCAGGGACAGGATGTATCTCATATAACAAAAATTGTCTCAAAATGAGACATTTCAGGCCACTCCAGCCAGCCCAAAGTCCCTTTACAGCAACAGAAGAGAAACAGAAGACCCAGAGAGTGAGGGAATGAACAAAAATATCAGATCTGCTTCTGGAATCACCTGTCCTTAAGGGAAATTCAGATCTGGAAGTCAATATTTCACATTTCTCAGCTTATCTGCGACTGCTCCTCTCCAAAGTGCTCACCTGCTCCAGCCAAGGACCTTTGGTTGTGTCCAGAAGTGGAATTTTAAGGATTTCAGGGTCCAAACAGGAGGTGCCCAGCAGTTGTTTATTTAGGACAGGATTACTTGGAAATTACTTGGAATGGCTTTGGTCATTCATAGCTGAAATCACTGCAAATCTTTCTTTCAGCCCCTAAGCCTGTCTTATTTTTTAATCAGATGTTAAGAGCAATTCCAGATTTATAATCCAACTTTTCCAATGATTACATATTGCACCAGTCTAAAAATAAAGACCAGGCTGTCCAAACTGCACCTGAACTGGATGCACGGCTTTCTCCACGACTGGGTGGGTTTAAATCAGCACTGCCATCAATCTGTGGGATTTGCTGCAGAAATTCCAGTCCTGGAGCAGGAATTCCTGCATGAAATTCCCTGGCATGTGCTGTGGAACAGGTCAGAGCACACGATCCTGATGGTTCCTCCTGGAGCTGGAGCTCCAGACTGAGGAATAACTGCCAAGAGCACGGGAGGGATGGGAATTGTTGGAGTTTTTATTTATCATCATTACCAGCACCCGTGTCACTCAGAGCCACCTGAGACTTGTGGTGTAGGAATCAAATTATTTCAGTTTGATTGATCTGTTAGTCTGTTTTAGGAGCAATGAATCCAGATTTATAATCAATTAAAGTCATTTTTAACCTCACTCCCACACGCCCTCCCTGTCAAACTCAAGGTAAACTTTAACACCTCCCCCTCCCATTTTATATCTGGGCTTTGTGATTTATCTTCAGGAGCGAGACACTGAAGGCAGAGTCAGTTTTTCCAAAGAAATAAACCTCTGGAATCTTAGGAAAGAGCTGTCATACAATACCCAGGGTGGACAGGACACAAAATTAATCACCCAGAAATAAATCAGGAGGGCGAGGGAGGGCAAATGAGCTCTTTGCTCCTTAGGCTGGGTTTTGTCAGGGAGGGATGTGCTCATTTTTCCCTAATTTGAGGCCCTTCCTAAAGCTCCTTGGGTGTATCCATCCTGTTATGGGGAAAGTCAGGCTGAGGGACCATAATGCTCCCTCCTGACAAAAAACATGGATTTCTTTTATGGACTATTTTCCTTTCCTTTCCTTTCCTTTCCTTTCCTTTCCTTTCCTTTCCTTTCCTTTCCTTTCCTTTCCTTTCCTTTCCTTTCCTTTCCTTTCCTTTCCTTTCCTTTCCTTTCCTTTCCTTTCCTTTCCTTTCCTTTCCTTTCCTTTTCCTTTCCTTTCCTTTCCTTTCCTTTCCTTTCCTTTCCTTTCCTTTCCTTTCCTTTCCCTTTCCCTTTCCTTTCCTTTCCCTTTCCTTTCCCTTTCCTTTCCTTTCCTTTCCTTTCCTTTCCTTTCCTTTCCTTTCCCTTTCCCTTCCCTTTCCTTTCCTTTCCCTTTCCCTTTCCCTTCCCTTTCCTTTCCCTTTCCCTTTCCTTTCCTTTCCTTTCCTTTCCTTTCCTTTCCCTTTCCCTTTCCTTTCCTTTCCTTTCCCTTTCCTTTCCTTTCCTTTCCCTTTCCTTTCCTTTCCCTTTCCTTTCCTTTCCTTTCCCTTTCCCTTTCCTTTCCTTTCCCTTTCCTTTCCTTTCCCTTTCCCTTTCCTTTCCTTTCCTTTCCTTTCCTTTCCTTTCCTTTCCTCTTCCCTGAAACTTCCCTTCTCCAAATTTTGAAAATTTGTATTTTTTTAAACATTAAATTGATCTAAAAGTATATTTAAAAAAAGGTTTAAATTGCAATTTTACTCCCATAATATTTTTGTGATGTTCCACATGAAGACATTTCCCAAACCCACAAGGAGCATCCATCAGCATGAGCATGACCTGGAAATTCTTGGCCTTAAAACTTGAATCTCCCTTTTTCATTCCTTCTCCTGGATTTTCTGGCCATTCCTGTCCATTCTTTGCTTTATATTTTTCTCTGACCTGTGATATAAAGGATTTAAAGCTGAAATAAGAGTTCCCTATGCTCTGAAAGAGTTCTGTGCATTGAAAAATTAAAAAGCAGGAACAACCACAAAATGGGGAAAAAAAAAGAATTCCTAAGTTTAAAAGCTGTCAACCTTCTAAAATAATATTTGATGTGTAATCATTTAATATTAAAATAAAGAGAGGAATTGCAAATCCCAGTGTGATAATGGAACCATATTGGTCAGGAGAAGGAGATGTGCAGGAAGAATTTAATCTGTGGTTAATTCATAGAATTTACTCTGTGCACGAGAAAAAATTCCAGAAGATCCAGCATCTCTGAATTCCATGGAATAATTTTTTTTTCCTTATTCCTGGAATGAATTGCCCTGCCCAGGGCAGTGCTGGAATCCCCATCCCTGGAGGGATTTAAAGCCCTGTGGATGGAATATGGCAGTGCCAAGAGAACAGGAATTGAGTTTTCCTTGATCTGGAAATACCTGGAAAATTAGAGGACAGGAACTAAAATCAGACTTTAAGAATTTTTAGTTGATTTATAATTAAAAGACAACTGGAGTTCACTTTTTTTTTCTTGAAGCTGTGCAAGAGGCACTGAAACTAAACACAAAATTACCTTTTTAAAATAGGTAAAAACCAGAAAATAACTCCTATTTCTCTGTCAACATATGGAAAAATTATCCAGTGAAATCCAGTTTTGTCCATGCTGCTGTCTGAAAGGCAAGCAAAGGTGGCCACCACCTAAAAATTAAAGATTAAAGATTAAACCCTCTCTGAAATTCCATCTGAGAAAATCCACAGGGCGTTTTCTCTTTCTCTTCCATGCACACAGCAAGAAAAGCTCTTCCCAGACTTTCCAGAAGCTGCCATTTATTAGATGGATTGAATCCTGCTTCTTCCATTAGAACTGGGAAAATGAGGCAGGGTGGGACATCACATCTCATTTAATAGCACAATTTGAGGCTCGGCAGCCTCGGAAATTGGATTTAAAGCAAACCCACCCTGAACCACAGCAGGATTTGAGCTCTGGCTTTGACAGGGTTCTTTATTAGTGCGATTATTTTAATATCCCTGTCCTTGACATTCCGACAGAATGGAGCTTTCCAGGGAAAACGAAGCTGGGGATGAAGGGAGGATGGAGTTTCTCAAGGAGAGGCTGTCACAGAAGAGCTTTTTGATGGGAAAGGAAGGCTCTGAGTACTGGAAAGGAAAAAAAACAAGGCAGAAGAATCAGGTGTGGACACTGCTGAAGGCCTGGGCAAAAGCTGTCAGGCCTTTTTCTCAAGTTCTAAGTATTTTTCTCAAGCCATAAAACTTTCTCAGCCTCAGCTAGGAATTTTCCCAAGCTAGAGGTTCCTTCTTTGTTGTAAACACCAAAAAAAAAAAAAGAAAAAAAAAGAAAAAAAAAAAATCATAACAGAGATAAACACCTGCTGGGTCCCTGAGAAAGCCAGGGAAGGAGAAGAGGTGTCTCTTTTTCTGTCCAATGATCTGTTTGTATTTTGTTTTGCACAAACTGCCTTATTTAAGACAGTGGCTTCTTTTAATAAATTGCTCTTTCTTGCTCTTTCCTGCACCAAGCAAAAAAGTGTCTTGTTGCTGTTTTTTCACCTCTCTGTAATCCTTTTCAAGGCAACAATCAGGTGAAAAATGGGATCCTAAATAATTTTGGGACTTAAAGGAATTCCTTGGTGAAAGGTCAGAATTCTGCTGATAACTGTGAAAGAAAACCATGGAATATTCGTCATCCATGGAAGAGTGCAGTAAAAGGTGGGAGGTGGCAGATTTCTGAGGACACCCAGGGACTCCAGCAGGCCTGGAGAGAAGATGGAAGTGGTTATCCAAAGGGATTTAGCTGAATATTCCAGGGTTATCCATCAGGTTATTCCAGGTTATCCATCAAATCCTTCCTTTTTCCAAATGCTGCCCACTATTGTTCTCCCAGATTAAATGTCACTGTAGTTCTTTGATCCACCTTTTCCACTTCGCAGTTTTCCATTTCCAAGAGTTCTCCCTCCATTTCTTGTCTTGTCAAGGTTTCCTTATTCTCCCAAAAAAATCAGGAATTATCCTGATTTCCTTTCCTGGCTGTTTCTGCAGCACCTTTTCTACAACATCCTGATACGACCATACCCCACAGATGGTCTATCTGACAAATGCAACCTGAATTAAAAAATTAAAATTGCATCTCCTGGTCATTGGGAAAAAGAGAATTCCTGGGAGTTTTCCTAGGAATTCCTCTGGATTTTGGGGGAGTGGGGAGAAGCAGGAGGAAGGGAAGTGCTCCAGCCAGACCCTGCCATTGCTCAGGTATTTCCAGGAGGCACAGAGGGATATCAGGTCCCATCCTCCATGGGGTGGAAAAAATCCAGAGGAGGTATTTATTCCATGATTCTCCAGCAAAAATAAGGAAAATAAAGAAAAGTTCACAGTTTCTGGGTGGTGGCAGTGTCACTGCTGGGAGTCAAAGCAGCAAAGATAAATTTTTAAGGCTGGCTGCAAATATTTTTTCCTGTGTTGTCCAGTGTCTGTGGATTTCTTTTCTCTGGGGTGAGGATCTGAGGTGATCCTGCTGGAACAGATCCCAATTAGCAAATCCAGTGGCAGGAAAACACCTCAGGAATCCAACATTTTCTTCTGACAAAATGCTGAAAATCCATCTTTTCCTCTAATACCTTCTGGACCTCCCAGATATTTTGATTTCCAGGTGACCAAACTCGAGGTCTTGGGGACAGCAGCTCTGCAGGTGTAACACCTGACTGTTTGAAATTCCCTGCTGGAATTTTAGATGGGACATTGGGAAAGGAATTAATGACTGGGAGGGTGGTGAGGGCCTGAAATAGAATTCCCAGAGCAGCTGTGGCTGCCCCTGGATCCCTGGAAGTGCCCAAGGCCAGGCTGGACAAGGCTTGGAGCCACCTGGGAGAGTGAGAAGTGTCCAAAGAGATTGAACAAGTGGATATTTAAGGTCCCTTCCAACCCAAACCACTCTGGAATTCTGGAATTCCATGATCTCCACTGGGATCACCTTTTCCTTGGACACTGAAGGAATTCTGTTTCCTCATTATAAACACCAGTGAGGCACGAATTTATTTCCAAGGATATCCAATCCTAAAAGATCCGGAACTCCAGGACAAACCCATCCAATCTATAAAACTCCTCTCAGACTTCTCACTATTTCCTGATCCTCAGAAAATCACTGTCTGACTCTGACAATAAAACCTCATCAGGAAAAAAGTATTTTGGGAAAATAGGAAACTCTCAACCCTGTGAGTCACTGGTGTGGAGCTGGATATTTAAATCCCAGGATCTTCAGGTTTGCCATGCTACACCCTGTCTGAAGGGCTGGAAATTCTGGGAATGCTCCAGGAAAGCTCCAGGAAAGGCCATTGTTGGGCTTGGCAGGGCTCCAGGTTCTGTCATTGTTGTTTGGGGGCCCAGCAAGGAGCCAAGCCCCGTTGGGAAAGACCTTCCGTGGGCACGGGGGATCAGATGGGATCAGATGCCACCAAGACTGGTAAATGAACTCTCAAAATATTATTATTATTATTATTTTAATTACTTGAGCACCAGGGATTTGTCCTGCAGCCCACCAAAGATTTGGAGAGATCTTGGTTTTCCTTTTCCAAACACGTCCCTAGGGGTGAAACTTCCTTTTTAGTTCTTCCTGGGGGAATGGCAGTGGGGGACATAAAAATAAATCCAATAGGAAATTTCCAGAGGCCTGTGGAGTATTTCTTACAGGATTGACCTTCAAATACCATTTTCCCACTTTTATTCTGAAAGGCTCTGAATTTTTTCTTTTTTCCCCCCAAACTCTGGTGATTTTGGATGCACATGGAGTGGAAAATTATTTGGGAGTCAACTCAGAATAGAAAATAACTCCTCAAGGAAGATCTGAAGAACACACTGGAAATTTCCCCCAAAATCTACACTAGAAATCACATGATTAATTTTAGAATCAGGATTCTTTTAAATAGGATATATTGGAAATTTCTCCCAAAATCTACATTAGGAATCATATGATGAATTTTAGAATCAGGATTCTCCTACTTTTAAATACATGAATTAGACCACAAGAATTCAACACAATTTTAGAGTGATTCAGAGGAAAATTAAGCCATATTAGAATCCAACTTCATGATTCCCACCTGGAAAATACACCTGGAAATCCCTTCCTCAGCCTTCATATAGAGATTTGTGTCTGCAGCAGCTCTAAATATCATGATTAGCACAAAAATAGCCATATTGATATCAGAATTATTAATTTTAGCAATTTTAGTATTGATAGCCCAATGGGAAATATCCCACTGGAGACAACACAAGAGTAATAGTGCCAAGATCCAGGGAATTTTACTCTGTGGTGGAAGAAATAGAAGGAAAAAATGTGTCAGGATGAGGAATCCACGAAACCAGATTATTAAAATAAGGCAGACAATGGTCCATGCACAGAAGCAGTACAATAAATACATTTATTTTTTAAATTTTTTATAGTCATCCCAGAAAAGCAGCTTTTTAAGGAGGATTTTGAAGAAAGTTTGGGAGGAGCAGCCACACTATCCTGAACAGAAGCCAGAAAAAACATCTCTGCCAAAGTCATTTTTCAGTGGCAAGTGGAGTTTTCACCTAAATTATCTCCACCACAAAAAAAGGGTCTGTTTTCTGTGGAATATTTTGACATTTCATTGCAAACTTCAACACAGGAAAAGTGAAATGTTTCCAGCTGGGAAATTGTGTCCTGCCCCATCACCAGAGTCCCTGATGGATTGATTTGGGATAAACTGCCTGGATTCACTTCCATTTAGGGGCTCCCAAGGCAAACATCTCCCAGGATGGAGGTGGCCATGGATTCCCACAGAACCAAGGATTAATCCTGTTTATTTATAACAGAGATCATTCAGTGCTGGACAGCAACAGAGCCTCTCTCTACCTGTGGTGATTTATTTTATTTTATTTTATTTTATTTTATTTTATTTTATTTTATTTTATTTTATTTTATTTTATTTTATTTTATTTTATGTTTTATTTTATTTTATTTTATTTTATGTTTTATTTTTTAAAAAATTTAACTTTATTTTAATTTAATTTAATTTGATTTAATTTATTTTTTAAAATAATTTTATTTTAGCCTCCCAGAGAAGCTGTGGCTGCCCCTGGATCCCTGGAAGTGTCCAAGGCCAGGTTGGACAGTTGGAGCACCCTGGGACAGAGGAATGTGTCCTTGCCTGTGGAATGGGTTTGATCCTTCTATCCCAAACCATTCCAGGACTAATTTTACGATTCTATAGCAAAATCCAGCAAATGAGTTTCAGGATTTTTGGGATTCTTCCCTTGCTCTGAGCTGTTGTGTCCCTTCTTCTCTGTCTCCCTGTGGGGTTTGTCCAGGTGATAAAATCCATGGGAAAAGGGATTTTCTCCACGTGTTTCTACCATGTCAGTCATGTTTGGACCCCAAAAATTCACAGCTCTGCTTGATGGAGCCAAAGGAATTCCCTTGCATTTTAAGTGGGTTTAAAATGGAAAAATTAGGGCTCTGGAACACAACAAAAAGATGCAGAGCCAAAACATCTGGGACAAATCCATGCTGTGATGGGAAGAGTGACTGGAATTTCTGGACTGGCCCAGTTGATGCTGAAGAAAAATGTGAACAACCATCACCCCATAAAATCACAGAACCCTAAAATGGGTTGGGTTGGAGGGGCCCTGAAGTCCATCCCATCCCAAGGGCAGCGACACTTCCCATGATCCTGGGTGCTCCAAGCTCCTCAACCTGGCCTTGACATCACTCTTGACTTTGGATTTTTTTTTTTCCTGCTTTTCCCTCAGATTCTTTTCCCCTTCCTCATCCCAGAAGGAAGCGATTCCATGATTTCCATGGGTGGGATGGGGCAGCAGACACCATGGGTGAGTGTCCTAGGTTACAATGTCAAAATGTGTTCAAGAGTCTGAATTCTATCACCATCTGTTAAAAACCAGGTGGGGCAGTGATCCTTTTCTCTGTGGAGATATCCTCTGCTAATGGGCCAGATGTTACAACCAGGTTGGGCAATGTTCTTTATCTTTCCCACAGCCCATCCTCCCTCCAGGAGATATCTCCTGTTAATGGCCATTGAGTCCCAGGGCATGGCTGATAAAATTACATCATCCCACTGGGAGATGCTCCACCCAGGGGAGGAGCCAAGCCTTTCCTACCTGGATAAAAACTGAGATTTGGGACACCAAGGCAGCCCTTACCCACTGGATTCCAGAGGACAAGAGGACCACTGCTTCAACAAAAAAAACCACTTTATCTGGACTGTTACCACCACCATAACCAGCGGGGTGTCAGGTTGTATTCTGACTCTGCCAGTGGTTTTCTTGTGTACTATAGCATGTATTTTAATTTTTTCCTATTAAATTATATTTCTGGCTTGGAGTCTGTCACTGGTTTTGCTTTCAAACCAGTAGAGTGGGTGAGAGCCCCGGAGTTCGTGTGTGCAGCGAGGGACACGCAGGGACAGGGGCTCGTTGCCATCACTCCAAGAGGCCAAAAATAAAAGCAGTGAACTCGTTGCTCTGAGCTCCAGCTGTGTAAACTCCGACTGCAGCCTCGTGTGGCCAGTTACTCCTGGAAAAGGAGGGAGGAATGGCTCAGCTCCGAGGGATTTGCCCATCAAACCGTTTCACGCTGCTGGGCAAACAAAAACTCTTTGAATGAAAAAAAATAAAAAAAAAAAGAGGAAAAAAAAAGCCATTTTCCAGTTCCAAGCTCTAATAAATTGAAGCCCTGCACCTCTCATGGCCTTGGAATGATTACATGAAATTTTTTTTTGCTACATAATCATCAATAAATCAAGCATAGCCCATTAAACAATAGATGCCTCCGAGGCCTCTCTTCAAATGTGCTTTTGATAAGAGGCAGAGAATTTTTTTCTGGGCTTGTAACGTTTTTCTTTCCTCTGTTTGTTTTTTCTAAGGGTCAAATAATGCTGTTAAAAGAGCAGTTAATATATAGATGTATTTTTCCATATTCCCGGCATGGTGTTTGACTTTGGGAGATTTATGGAATATCTTTTCCCAGTTCAACAATCGTGTGTTTTGTTGTACTAAAGAGGTATTTTAACAGGAGTGGGGATTCTTAATAAGTTCACTGCTGTCTCCTTTCCAAAACAGGCCTCAGACGAGACAGGGAACAGTGCAAATCTAGGAATCTATGTATATAAAAAGTATATATATTTATATACTCATATTTATATATTTATATATTTATATATAAATATATATAATATATAAATATAAAATATATTTACATACTTATATATATATTTATATTTTTATATTTCATACTAATAGATTTTTATATTTTTATTTATATATTTTAATAGAAATATATATATTTATATATAGGAATATATATTTTATCTATTCTTTATGTATTTTAATAAATAAATTAATCAATCTATTTATTTGTTCATTTTTTTCATATAGATGTTTAATATGTATTAAACACTCTCATGTGGGTATCACTGGTTTTATTTTCACATCACGAGTTCCTAGAGGTTGGGATGTCCTGGCCAGAAGCCCCTGGTCACATTTTGGATGAGGCAGGACACACGTGACAAGGAAAGGAAGAAGGGTTAAATGGCCTGGGCCACATTTTGGGATGGGGTTCCAGAGCTTTGGGATGGAGCTTTGTCAGGGGGATGAGCTGACCTGGTCCATCCAAACACCCACAGACTTCTCCACCCCTCAAATCTGACCTTTCTCCTCACCAGATTAAAATCCCAGTCCTGGTTTGTGAGAGAGTTGCAGGAACTGCTTGGTGTCATTGTAAAATCCCAGAAAGGTTTGGGATGGAAGGGACCTTCAGCATGATCCCATCCCATGGGCAGGGACACATTCCACCATCCCAGGCTGCTCCAAAAGCCCTGTCCAGCCTGGCCTTGGACACTCCCAGGGATCCAGGGACAGCCACAGCTTCTCTGGGAATTCTGTGCCACAATTCCCCACCCTCACAGGAGAAAAATTCCTCTCATGACCCATTTCACAGAGCCTGGACCTGCTGTCCCAGGGGAATCCCAGCAGGATTGAACCTTCCTGGGGGAAATTTCTCCTACACAACATAAACAAACAACAAAGCCAAACAAGTCATCCCTGTCCCAGGACCCTTCCAAAGCTGTGGGGATGGTGAGGATTTCCCTGGAGGTGCAGCCTAAAAAGCACTGAATATGCCCCAAATAATGGGAAAACAACTTATCCCAATCAGGGCACTGTTGTAGTTCATCACACAGAAGTTGGAGCTCTGTTTTTTGAAGAAAATTAGGATTTTTTCTCCATCCCAAGGGGATAAATAACTTGGGCAAAGTATCCTGTAAGGAAACATCTTTCCCTTTAGGACCAGATTTAGGATATTCAGCGTTGCCTGGAACAGCTGATAAACCCTCAGTCTAGAAATCATCCCTCAGCCCTTCTTCCATGTGCTTCTCCCCCCTCAGAGCTGTCAGACAGGACACAAAGGTCGGCTCTCCTGTTTTGAAAAGCTTTGTTTTGGATGATATTCATGAATTTTAGCTGTCGAGGGCAAGCCCTGGAGTCCGCAGCCAAAAGAAGCAGCTGCAGTGCTGTTTGCCTGGAACACAATCTGCTTCTGGAGAGAACTCCCAGGTGGTTCAAGAGCAAATGAGTGTCAGGAGATCACATCTTGTCCTTTCCTGGGGTTTTATTTGTTTTCCTCTCCAACTTTTCCTCCCCCTGGGCTCCTCGTGCTCTCTGGATGATGCTGTGCCCTCGTGTCCTGTGAGCACGGGGCTGGAGCTGGGCTGTGCCACACCAGCTAAATCTGCAGATTTCTTTGTGGGTTTATAAGAAATGAACCTGCCAGCATTCACAGCAGAGATCTTAATTCCCCTTTTTCTTCAAAGTTGGAAGGAAATCCCAGGTTTCTCCTGATGCAGAGTGGGAAAGGGAGAGGGGTGTCCATGATAAAATCCATGATAAAACATCCTCAGTGTCAGCCACGAGAAGCTTCACTGCTCCTGCTGCCACTTCTTTCAGATTAAGCCACTATTTTGGGACTCTAAATGGAAATGTCATTGAAACTGAGCCTTGAATCTGATTTTTAGGTAATTAATAGAGAAAATTCTCTTTTCAGCAGATGCCAACAGCAGGAATGGGACGGAGGGATTGTGATTTTAGCTTAGAATCTTTTCTGCTGCCAAGTGCAGCACAGAAAGCCCAGCCTGAGATCACCCTTCAGGTATTCTCAGGCCTCCAAACCGAAATGTTCCTTCACAGACACTTGGATTTTAATTTGTTCTCCGTGCAAAAACAAACGGAGGGAGCAGTGAGTGAGGTGGGACTGGAGAAAGACCATCAGCCTTCAGCAGGAGCTCACTGCTGGGGATCCTGCAGCAGGGAGCAGTGAGGAAACACAGAGTAAAAATTCCTCAGATATAAATTGTGACAACTTGAGGTGCAGCAGTGCCTCTTGGTTTAATTAAAATTAACTTCTTTTTACTTTCTTCCTGCCTATTGCAACCCCTGTTATTAAAAAAGCTAAAACCATTGCTGGCTTTGAGGCACAAATTAATTCAAATACATTTGGGTGAGTTTTACACACAGGATTCCATTAATTTGAGCAGGTACCCAAAGCCTCATCTCTTGTCTGTGGGATTTTTTTTCTAGGTCTTGAAAATCTGTGACCGAGAGATCGTTTCATTTTTCCAGAAAAAAAAAAAAGGAAAGAATAGGAAAGGAGGAAAGAAATAACAAGGAGAAAAAGAAATGAAGCTTTCATCAGGTTCAGATCCAAGTCCTGCCTGGGTTCAGGTTTAGTTCAAAAGTGGATGTCTAGGTCTTGTTTTTCCTGACACACTTCCCTCATCCCAATCCAAGCTGCTCTGAATTTGTCAGCGGGGAGCCTGAGGAAGAAATGGCTCTGTTTGACTTGAATCAGAGCAGCAGCTCTGCTGCCTGCCAGAAATCCTGACCTTTCCCAGTCTGAGGCAAATTGTCCTGAGTCTGTCCCATTTTCCAGAAAATCTCTGCTGGCATTTCTGCTTCCAACCTCCTCCGTGAAAAATCAGCTTAGGTGACTTCACAGGTGTTTCTTAACACTTTCCATCCCATCCTTCTCCCTGAATCCTCAGGGGCTGAACCAATTAACTCAGCCTGAATTTAGCAGGAGGTGTGATGCTGGTAGCAATTAAAAAAATATCAATTAAATGCATTTCTAAGAGTTGAACATCTGCAGAGCTTGCATGGAAAGTGCTGCCATTCCAAGAGGGATCTCCCCTGGCTGCTGGGTGGAATCTGGTGCAAGGCTGAGTGACCTGCTGCTTTCCTCTGGGGCTCTCCTGGATATTTATGGAGCATGGAGCCCCTCAGCTGGGAGTGACTTTATGGAACATCTCACTTCATTATTTTCAGGGAAACTGCAGCTTTGTGTCCTGATGCTGGAGCGTCAGGTGTGAGGGGAAAGCCTGAGCAAACACACATGTCACTCCCCAATAAATGAGCTCTCTGTGGAGTGGAGCACTTCTAATTACACCCCAAAAAAAAAAAAAAAAGCACTTTGGGGGGGTCATTGAGAGGCTGGATTAAATCCACTTTAATGGAGTCTTGGTTTTCCATTAATCTTCAGGTGCTTCTGCCAAGGGAAGGGGATGGATGGCAAAGGAGGAGGAGAAAGGGTCAGAGAAGGAATGGATGGGGAAGGGATGACTCAGGAGAAGGATCAAGGGTCAGGACTATTTTAATTTCTAACCCCAAAGCAGGAGGGAGATCATTCCAGGATGATGGAAACAGCAGCAAGCTGGGATTTCAGCCATGTAATTCCCATTTCTTCCCTCTCCTGCTGCTCCACTGTGTGTCCTTGGATAACTCCTGGTTCCTGCCTTTTGTCACTCCCCTGTGTTTGCTCAGGCTGCCTCCCTCTGGGAATTCTCACCGTGGAAATTCCCATCCTTTTCCTCCAATCTTACCCCCACAGGATTTATGTTTTCCACCAGAGCTGAATTTTTGGAAGTGCTGCATTTCTGGAGGTGACCCACACTCATCCCATCCAAATTTAATTTTCTCTAGAGCTCCACAGGAAAGGAATTCATGGAAGACCTTGGGTAACCACACTTCTTATTCAAAGAGCTGAGATGAATTCCTGACTTTTGCTTTTTCCTTGGAAAACTTGAAATAAGGAAAATACATCAGGCACTTTGGAATTCCAGTATCTGGCTGATTCTTGCCTTGAAAACTTCCACAGGATCTGGAATATCATCCTGGCTTCATGTTGGGAACCTCCTGTCACCAAGATCTCTGTGTGAGCGGTGCTAGGACAATTCCTGAGGATTTCAGGAGAGTTCAACCTCACAAAATCCAGGGAATGGATGAGAATTGGACATTTTATAGGCATTTAAACAATCCTGTTTAATTTTGGCTGGAGACACAAAGTTATGAGGAGACTTTTGTGACTCTTTCCAAGCCAAACCTTAAATTAAGAACTGAACAACAGCAATAAAAAGGTTTGTTAGGCTGCTCCTTTCTCTCCAAGTCTTAATAAATTTCTCAGTGGTTGCATTCCAAAAGGCAAATTTTTGGGAATAACATTTAGGGATGAAAATGCAATAATTTCATTTCTCACACACACACACCCACACACCAGCACCCCCTCCAAAAAAAAAAAGAGAAATTTTTTATAGGTTTTTTTTTGCTTTTTCAGATTTCTCAGGACCTCACCATCCTCACAGGGAAGAATTCCTTCCCAAAATCCCACCTAACTCTGCCCTCTGGCAGTGGAACCATTCTGCCTTGAATTTCCACTTTAAATCCAACATTCTTAGTTCCAGCTCTTAGTTCCTAGTTCCAGTTCTTAGTTCTTAGTTCTAGTCTTAGTTCCTGCCATCCATTTTTATAGGCAGCAAAAAACCATGGAAAATAAACCAGAAGGAATTTAAACAATTTTTAGTTGAATTTTTCTTCCCATTTAGGCCCAGTTGCTCTGGAAGAGGATGAGGAACACAGGGAGTTGCACTTGCACTTCAAATCCAGCATTTTACTTCCAGTTTTTAGTTCCCAGTTCCATTTCTTAGCTCTTGCCATTCATTTCTGTAGACAGAAAAAAAAAAGGAAAAAAAAAGAGAAGGAATTAGAACAAATTTTTAGTCATTTTTTATCCCATTTGAGCTGCGTTTCTCTGCAAGAGGATGGGCAGCACAAGAAGTTGCCCTTCCACTCTAAATCCACCATTCTTAGTTCTAGCCCTTAGTTCTTAATTCAAGTTCTAAGTTCCTGCCATCCATTTTTATAGGCAGCAAAAACCATGGAAAATAAAAGGGAAGGAATTTAAACAATTTTTAGTTGCATTTTTCTTCCCATTTGGGCCCAGTTTCTTTGGAAGAGGATGAGGAACACAGGGAGTTGCACTTGCACTTCAAATCCAGCATTTTTAGTTCTAGCCCTTAGTTCTTAGTGCCAGTTCTTGGTTCTAGTCTTGGTTCTTGCCATCCATTTTTATAGGCAGCAAAAAACCATGGGAAAAAAAGCAGGAGGAATGTAAATAATTTTTAGTTGCGTTTTTCTTCCCATTTGGGCCCAGTTTCTCTGGAAGAGGATGAGGAATACAGGGAGTTGCACTTGCACTTCAAATCCAGCATTTTACTTCCAGTTCTTAGTTCCCAGTTCCATTTCTTAGCTCTTGCCATTCATTTCTGTAGACAGAAAAAAAAAGGAAAATAAAAGAGAAGGAATTAGAACAAATTTTTAGTCATTTTTTATCCCATTTGAGCTGAGTTTCTCTGCAAGAGGATGGGCAGCACAAGAAGTTGCCCTTCCACTCTAAATCCACCATTCTTAGTTCTAGCTCCTAGTTTCAGTTTCAGTTCTAGTCTTAGTTCCTGCCATCCATTTTTAGGCAACAAAAAACCAGAGAGAGAAGGAATTTGAACAATTTTGGTTGCATTTTTCCTCCCATTTGGGCCCAGTTTCTCTGGAAAAGGGTGAGGGACACAGGGAGTTGCACTTGCACTTCAAATCCAGCATTTTTAGTTCTAGCCCTTAGTTCTTAGTGCCAGTTCTTGGTTCTAGTCTTGGTTCTTGCCATCCATTTTTATAGGCAGCAAAAAACCCATGGAAAATAAACCAGAAGGAATTGAAACAATTTTTAGTTGCATTTTTCCTCCCATTTGGGCCCAGTTTCTCTGGAAAAGGATGAGGAATACAGGGAGTTGCAGTTGCACTTCAAATCCAGCATTCTTAATTCCAGTTCTTAGTTCCTAATTCCATTTCTTAGCTCTTGCCATTCATTTCTGTAGACAGAAAAAAATATGGAAAGTGAAAGAGAAGGAACTACAACAATTTTTCAGTCATTTTTCTCCCATTTGAGCTGAGTTTCTCTGCAAGAGGATGGGCAGCACAAGAAGTTGCCCTTCCACTCTAAATCCACCATTCTTAGTTCTAGCTCCTAGTTTCAGTTTTAGGTCTAGTCTTAGTTCCTGCCATCCATTTTTAGGCAGCAAAAAACCAGAGAGAGAAGGAATTTGAACAATTTTTGGTTGCATTTTTCCTCCCACTTGGGCCCAGTTTCTCTGGAAGGGGATGGGGAACATGTGGAGTTGCACTTGCACTTCAAATCCAGCATTTTTAGTTGTAGCCCTTAGTTCTTAGTACCTGTTCTTAGTTCTAGTCTTGGTTCCTGCCATCCATTTTTATAGGCAGCAAAAAACCATGGGAAAAGAAGCAGGAGGAATGTAAATAATTTTTAGTTGCATTTTTCTTCCCATTTGGGCCCAGTTGCTCTGGAAAGGGATGAGGGAACACAGGGAGTTGCACTTGCACTTCAAATCCAGCATTCTCAGTTCTGTTCACCCATTTTTTCCCCCTCACACCCTCCCAAATTGCATCCATAATCTTTTCTTTTCAATCCAGAATTGCTCCAGCTCTCCTCCCCAGCCCACACAACCAACACCAGAATTCCAGTAGCACAGAAGCTGCTGCTGCTCCCTGGATGGGCTGGAGCTGCAGATTTCCCCTGGCAGATCCTGAGGCAATATTTGGAAGTTGTTGACTGGGAGGCCCATTAATCATGGAACAAACACGTTCCTGGCCTGCCAGGCCTCCTAAATCTTCCTGGAATTCCACCTCCCATCATAAACACATTCACAAGCACTTAAGCAATCCCTGGAAGATGAGCATGAATTCCCTAATTTGCTGAATCAATCAGGATGAGCAGGAGCTGAGCTCCCATCCCGAGGGGGAAATGTGGGATAAACTCCTGCAGCCTCCCAAAAAGCTGTTTGCACGTTGTAATTAAAATTAGTCCTGAAGCCCTAGTGCACACAAGATTAGAATTTTATTGTGTTAAGTTCTGTGCTAGGTCATAATTCCCAACAGGCCATCCCTGTCCTGAGAAAATCCTGAAAAACTCCCAAAAAACTCATTCCTGGAGCAGAGGAAGAGCTGCCTCAATCAGGAATCAGAGCAGGAATTAAAAGCACAGCCAAATACTAAATAATTTGCATAATATTAATAAAGGACACAATGGATTTAAGAATTAAGAGAAGTTTTTAAAGTTTCTTTTCAGCTTTTTGAGCGTTTAGCAGATTCCAACCCTCTTGTGGAAACATCATCCCAATGGAAAGATATAAACCATAAGGAAGCTGCCAAGTTCCTCAGATTTACAGGTCTGAGTGGAATTGGATCATTTAATTGGAATTAGATCATTTAATTGGATTTTCTGCTCCTCCCTCATTGTTTTATCTCACCCAAACACACTTTGGACCAAGCTTTAAGGGACAGGCACTGATTCTGTTCTCTCTACAACCTCAAAAGGAAAATGATGACTCTGCACCTGTGATTCTTTGACTTCATTTGATTTAATTTGATTTCATTGGATTTCATTGGGTTTCAATTGATGTAAATGGGTCTGTCCATCCAACCTGCTGAGTCATAGAATCCCAGAATGGTTTGGGTTGGAAGGGAGCTCAAGGATGATCCCATTCCATGGCAGGGACACCTCCCACTGTCCCAGGCTGCTCCAACCTGGCCTTGGACACTTCCAGGGCTCCAGGGGCAGCCACAGCTTCTCTGGGAATTCCATCCCAGCCAGGAATTCCTTCCCAATATCCCATTTTACCTTCAGGGCAGTGAATCCAGACTCATTTCTTGACCAAAGGCTGAAACATTTTCCAGCTCTCCCACAAATCAGGACAAATGGGAGAGGTGGGGACTGTGAGGAAAGAAAGGAAGAGGGAAGTTCCCATCCATGGGAACAAGGAGAAGGTGGATCCATTCCCTGGAACACACTGAGGTACAAAGTCAGCAGAACTTCAAAGGAAATGAGCTCCAATTCAGGAGAAAGAAAAACAAGCAGCCACTCTTCTCAAATTCCTCTCTCATCCTTTTTTTTTTTTTTTAATTCTTGCTGCTTTCTAAAATTCCCTCATAGTCAAAGAAATCACAGTGGCCAGATCCAGGGGGGTTCAGTCCTTTAGTTTTATTCAATCATTCCTTCTGGCATGGAAATCCCTGAGCTTTAGAAAGATGAGCAGGAAATTCATGTGGGGCTTCTTTTGACACAGAGTGGAAAGAAATGGGGGCAGTTCCACCAGAAATCCAACAAGTTTTTCTCTGGAAGAGTCAATGCAGCAAGGCTGGAAGATGGATCAGGGAAATTAGGATGAGGAAACTCCAATATCAATTTTTGCTCAGTTCAGAAGCATGTGAGATATGGGAATATTTGGAAGGCAGAAATCTGAGTGTACTAAAAGGAGCTGGTGGGAAAGAAATGTATAATAAAATTCATAGAAATAACAAATTTTGGGTCAGAAAACTGCAGATTTACAGAGAGAAAAACAAAGTTTTGGGAAGATTCCTGAATGGTAACAGAGGGAAAAAGGATCCTTAATGGTTTTAAATGGATGTGGATAAATGCAGAGAAGAATATAAAGATTAATTTGAAGAATCTCCAGGCAAGTGTCTGTGAAAAGTCAGGTCCATGGACAGAATTCCTGGGGATTTTCTTCCCTGTTTTGTCTATTGGTTGCTGTTATGTTCCATCAGCTGTATCTAACAATTCATTACTTTGCATTTTGAAGTGGCTGCATGAAGGGGAGATGGGGACTCTCCTCACAGGACCACAGAATTAAAATGGGAATTCTTGGATCACAGCATCATCCTCCCTGTCCCCATTCATCCTGCTTTTCCTCATTACTATAGCAGGATGTTCTTCCAGAAACCCATTCCTGTTACCAGGAAGCTTTCCTTAATTTACAGATGAGTTCAGACTGATTTATTGTAATAATTTCCCCTTCAGTGTTTTAATTGTCTCGTGAACAAACCCCAAACTACTCTCACTCAATTACTCAAGACAAAAATTTTCTGATTCATTCCAGACACACTCCTTTCCATTTCCAGGGAGTCCAATTAGTCCTTGCTGAGCTCCAGTGCCACTAGGAATTCATTTTTCCTTCCAGGAAGCCCTTGGGCTCCCAGCACATCCCAACAGGAAGGTTTTTCCCAAATTGAAAGTGCAAGGAATTGAGGGTTTGTATTTCTGGCCTCGAATTGAGAATGTGTGTAGTGGATCTGTATGGAAAAGGAGATCCAAACTTTTCCCACAGGAAAAGTTTCCCAGCATTAAATAAAAGTGGAATAATGATCCCACTGTTCAGACACACGTTGGAAATTGAATGAATGGAGCTGACAGGAATGATTTGGGACTCCAGAAATAATTTGTCATCAAGGGATTAAAAATGGAAAAGGCTTGGATTACAACAGCAGCAGCAAATCCCTTTCCCATCATGTGCTGCTGCCGAGGCCAGGATGTGTTTTACCTCTGTGAGCAGCACAGAATTCCTGCCTGGACCTGTCCTGGAGCCCTCCCCGTGTCCCAAACAATCCCTGCCACGCTCTTTGAACCCACAGAGCAAGGCTGCTGCTGGAGATTAGCTCTGCTGGACATCCCCTCCCTTCCCCACCCAGAAACGTGACGTGGTTTCCCCGATGCAGGAAAGGAGAGGTCGGAGGAGATGATCCTGCTGGGATGGGAGAGGAGCTGTGTCCTGATATCCAGGGCACTGCTGGATGCTGCTGGCAGAATCCTGCCAGCCACAGGTCATGTACCTGACTTTGAAACCAGCAGACAGGTGCTGGGCATTTGTAATAGTCCTGGTAAGAGGCTGAATGTTCCTGCAAAAAAAAATATTTTGCAGGATATCCGTGACCTCATCCCTTATCCTGGAGCTCCTTTGTAATCTCTGAGTGTCAAAGGGGAGCTGGGAAAGACTGAGCTGCTCTTCCTCAGAGCACAGAGCAAGTGCTGACTGCCCAGTTTGCTGTGTCCTGGGATATTTCCTGGAAGAGGGAATCTCGTGTTTTATAACTCTGTGGCTCTGATCCATCTCTCTGAGCTCTCCAGTAGCTCTGGAGTGACACAGCCCATCCACATCAGCTGCTCTCCCTGCAGGGATTCTCCACGTGGAGCTGCCAGGCTGAAAAATCACCAGAGAGGGTTTGGCTCAAGTCTGGGCACCTTGCAGTGAGGTTATTGATTATTAGAAGTGGGAATTAATTAGTGCTGATTGTGTTTGTGGGTGGTTTTTTTGAGAGGAAGCAAGTATCCAAGAATTCCATATGGAGAGGGAAGGAGGGAGTGATTAAAGCTGTAATAAAAATGTTCTTCTCTTTACATCCTAGACAGGAAAATCATCACACCCTCCATCCCAGAGCTCTTCCACACACAGCCCCAGTGGGGATATTGGGCTCTCATGAGATCCCAGATAATTCCAGAAAATCCCAGAGGGATCCTTGTGCTGCTGGAAGAAACATGAACATTAATTTCCTGGAAAGGATGTGGGGTTTCCAGCAGAGAAAAAGAAAGTGGGATGAACATCTGTCAGCATTAACACAGGCAAACTTGAGTCTGGCTTCAGAGGAACATTCTGGGCTTAGAGGGAATCAATTGAGGATTGAGGGGAGTCTGGGAGTGTCCCAGTTTTTGAGGAGAGAGAATTCCTGATCACTCCATGATCAGATCATGTCCTGTCCTGGCACTGTGATCTCAGCTGGGCTGGAAACACCTGGAGGTCATGGAAATGTGTCCCAGCCTGGTTTTATTCACCTGGACCAGGTAACAGAGGCTCCCAGAGGATGGAAACATAAAAATTTGTGATCTGCACGGTATTCACAGCAGGGCACCTTAGGCTAGAATGTTTGAGCCACTTCTTTCCTGCTTTTTATTCCATGAATCCTGTTTAAACTTCCCTTTTCCTTGTCAGAGTGAAATCCTGCTGCTGCCTCTCATCTCTCACTTTCAACTTTGCAAGAATTTGGGAGAAACAGAAATTGGGGATTTTCAGTGCTGATGCTTCCCTGATATTATGGGAATTGTTATTTCTTTAATTAAGGAAATTACAAGGAGCTCCATAAAGGATCTCCACATTTTTATAATTATTTCAGTGGTGGTGTTTGCTATGTCCCAGATTTAATCACGAAGCAAACCTGGCTTTCAGCCTTCAGCTTCTGATCTGCATCTTCCATCCCAGCTCCTTTTATCCAAGTTATTTTTTTTGGAAGACAACTCAGTCCTCACCATCAGCTACACAATGTTTTCCACACTATCTTCTCCAAAAAGCCTCTGTGAAACTTGGGAAAAATTCCACCCAAATGACTTGCTGATAGAATATTAAGATTTTTTGGCAAAGGAATTTTGTCCTCCTCCCAGAAGTGTTTGCTGTCAGTGGCAAAATTTGCTATTTGCAGAAAAAGGAAATACCTGAAGGTCACAAATATTCCCAAGGACAAAGCACAGCAGGACTTTGTGGGAATTGTGGTTTTGGGATCTCCATTCTCTGGTCTGGATCCCATTTTTTGGTTGGACTCCATTTGCCCATGATGCTGCAATTCCCAGGAATCTCAGGATCTTCCCAAGGAGGTGAAGCTATGAGGTATTTGCTGAAGTGAGCAGGAGCAGAAATTGGAATTATATTCCAATGAGGAACTGCCACACATTTTCCAAACCTGTAATTTCAGGCTGTACCCAAAAGTGTTCATTCTTTCACCAGAGGAGACTTTTACCAAAAATCAATATTTTCTACAAAAAAAAAATCAACATTATCTTTAAACCTTGTTGGTTTTGAGCTCAGAATGAATCCCAGAGGAGCCAGGAGGGGATGCTGGCTTAGAGGAGTTAAAGACTGAAGCCAGAGATTTTAAAACCCTGTATGTTCTCTGGAGTAAAAGTAATGCATTTCCTCTTTAAATCCTAAAAAATGTGGAAGAATCCCACAAATAAAGAACTGGTATTGTTAAAAGTATCTATCCAATTATCTGGTTGTTTCAGCATTCCCATTTTCCTGTGGACTTGATCTGATTTTTCATGTAAGCAACTTTAAGTGGTCTGATTTTTGATGTGATCAGCTTTAACTGATCTGATTTTTCAGAGCTTTTTAGTTACCACTAATGTCATGGGTTTTTTGTCCAGAGCAGAGGAGCTCCAGCCCTGGGAGCAGAAAAAAAATTGGGAAGAATCCATCAATTGATAACAAATTCAGGCTATGGTTACAGTAGTTTTACTCCATAAAATATGATCCCATGATTTTACAGTGCATTTCTCTGAGATGATTTGGATTTGGTTTTTTTCCCCTGAAATCCATAGTTAGAGAAATGCCAGACATCCTGGATATAAATTTCCATGGATCTAAAGGGAGCCAGGGATGCCCAGATCCAATGGAAGTGCTGGATGAGGAGGATGAATCCAAGGGAAGGCTGCCCTAACTTTTACAGACATCCCTGTCCTTCCATGCAGCTGGAAAGATGGAAAAATGTCCCTTCAGCTGAAAGAATTGCCAGAGGTGGAAAATGTGATTTTGGTGGTTTGGTACATTTGTGCTGTGTCCGTGGATGAGAGTGGGAACAAACCCTCAGATCCTGTGGGGAGCAGCTGTGGCTGCCCAACCCTGGAATTGTTCCAGGTTGGATGGGGCTTGGAGTGTCCCTGCCCATCCCTGATCATCCCTGGATGATCCTGAAGGTTCCTTACAACCCAAACCTTTCTGGGATTCTGGGGACAAGACATGGAAAAGCATCAGAGGGAGCTGAACTTGAAGAGCAAAGCCTGGAATGCTGAACACATCAGGATTATCCCAAGGGTTTGGGAGCTTTTCCATGCCTGAAGGAGCAGAGGGATGAACTCTGTGTCCTGGAGAAAACCCATGGGGCTCCCATCTGGATGGCATTCCACAGCTCTGCCCAGAGAAATTTTGGATGTGCCATCCCTGGATGTGCCCAAGGCCAGGCTGGACAAGGCTTGGAGCAGCCTGGGGCAGTGGAAGGTGTCCCTGCCCGTCCCTGACCATCCCTGGATGATCCTGAAGGTCCCTTCCAACCCAAACCATCCTGGGATTCTGGGATCTGTACAAGGCAAGAAAGCAGATTCCCCTCAAAAAAATAAATGGACATGTCCCTCTCACCTTCAGACAAGGACAAAAGTCTGAGTCTGGGATGTTCTCCATTCCCACACACATTCCCAGCCTTATATCCCATATAATATATCCCAATATATCCCATATAATATATCCCAATGTATCCCATATAATATATCCCAATATATCCCATATAATATATCCCAATAGATCCCATATAATATATCCCAATATATCCCATATAATATATCCCAATAGATCCCATATAATATATCCCAATGTATCCCATATAATATATCCCAATGTATCCCATATAATATATCCCAATATATCCCATATAATATATCCCAATATATCCCATATCATATATCCCAATATATCCCATATAATATATCCCAATATATCCCATATCATATATCCCAATATATCCCATATAATATATCCCAATATATCCCATATAATATATCCCAATATATCCCATATAATATATCCCAATAGATCCCATATAATCCCTTATATCCATATCTCAATCCTTGGTGCCTTCAGAGCAGCCAAACCCCAGCCCTGCTCAGCCCCCTGTGCATCCCCTGATCCTCTCCTCCTCTGCCAGCCTTTCCTTGGCTCTCCCATCCCATCAAAGTCCTGTGGCATTCCAGAAAACTCCCAGTTGCCCAGATTTCCAGCCCACCAGTGTACTCCTACAAGAATCAGCCACGTTTTCATGGACTCTCCCCATTTTCAGGGATCACCATCAGGGGTGACACTGGACCATCCTCGAGGTCCTTTCCAACCCAAACCATTCCATGGTGCCTAAAGGAGTGCCAGGGATGCAGGCAGAGCTGCAGGAGTGGCTCCAAGAGACCAAATTCATCCCCCAGGACACAATTCCACACAATTCCACACGGGCTCTATCTCTATTTTCCTTGCAGTGTTCCCCTCCTGCTTAAGAAATCTGCATCCACGCCTTTTGCAGGCTTCCTAATCAGGGTTAGGGAAACAATCCACGTTTTTCTTGGTCACCTCGGGGCCATTTTGGATCAGATATGAGGATGAGAACAGGCATGATGTAATTACCCTCCAAACCAAAATAATAATAATAATGATGAGAATAATTAATGATTATTTCTCTTTGTGTGCTTGCCCGTTTTGAGGAGTTGATTAAGCTGGAGAGGGACATGTTTCCATTAAATAAAAATGGGATTTCAATTGAAAAAGAATTAAAGTTAAATCAGGGGTTTTCATCTCTGAGGCCACTTGTTTCCTGACAGTAGTGGCCATGTGTCAGAATAAAGCTGGGTTTGAAATTTAAAGGATTTGGAAAAGCCATACTTAGAGTATGTTGAAAATAAAATGCATGGAATAATCATAGTTTTCCATTGGCTTTCCAGGTGGTTTTCCCCATCTGGAGATAAGGAGCTTTTACAGAACTAAAAAAAAAATACAAAATCTGGAAGTTTGTGCTCAAAATTCTCATCAAATCCTTGGATTTGAGATGAAATTCCCATCAGCTTCTACACTGATGCTTGTGACCTCTTCATGGACAGAGCCAGAACCTGTGCAGGGTGTTTCCAGTGCTAATTAATTCATTTTAAATTAAACAATTCAAGTTAAATCAAGATTAACCACTTAAAACATGGAGTTTAAATTAAGTCCAGAATGGACTCAATTTTCTTTATCTCAGTGAGGTCCAGTGAATTCTGTGAATTCTGTGAAATGGGTGAAGAAGAGGATGGATCAATAAATGGGTGAAGAAGTGGGTGGATCAATAAATGGGTGAAGAAGTGGATGGATCAATAAATGGGTGAAGAAGTGGGTGGATCAATAAATGGGTGAAGAAGTGGGTGGATCAATAAATGGGTGAAGAAGTGGATGGATCAATAAATGGGTGAAGAAGTGGATGGATCAATAAATGGGTGAAGAAGTGGATGGATCAATAAATGGGTGAAGAAGTGGGTGGATCAATAAATGGGTGAAGAAATGGATGGATCAATAAATGAGTGAAGAAGTGGAAGGATCAATAAATGGGTGAGGAGGTGGGAAAGATTGAGGCAGTTGAAAGGGAGATATCCCTGTGCTGTGTTTTTTTTTGTTTATTTGGGTTTTTTTGGCATTTTGGGGGATAAAACCCTGCTCTGGTGAAAGAACCTCGCAAAGATTTAGGCTTAAAGCCTGACTGAAAACATGCAAATGGTTTAGGGCAGGTTTAAATTCTATTTAAATTGATTTATGCTGCAGAGTGTCACTGACCTGGGCTAGAAATGACAGTGAAATGTCCTTTGAGAAGCTTGGAGCTGCCAATCCGCTCCTCGGAGTGAGAAACTCACCCACTTTATTTCAGATTTATTCCTGGAAGGTGACTGGGGAGATCCCAGCTCTGGGGGAAGCACCATGGAATTCTGCTAAAAGGGTTTTTCTCAGCAGAGATACCTGGGATAGTGGGAAGTGTCCCTGCCCATGGGGGATTTTTAAGGATTTTCCAACCCAAACCATTCCAAGATTTTGTGATCCTGTGAGGAAAAGATGTTTGACACCTGTAACCTCCCACCATGACTGTTTTCAATACCTGACCTCCCATCTCCAACTGGATCCTTTATCCATGATTTAGTATCCATGACCCAGCTATCCTGGGTCAGAAAAAATGAAAACTTTGCATTTTACTGGCACTTTTTAGACTCTGCCTGCTTAAAAAGCCCCCTGATCACCAAGTCATATTTCCAGTATTTACTGTACATTATTTTCCCTTGAAGTTCCCTTCACCACCGTGCATCCAGAGCTTCATATCATTCCCATTTCCACTTCCAGCTGGCTGAGGATGTTGGCAGGGAGGTTATCAAGCCAGATGCAATTTATTATTATTGCCTTCTCCCTTTGTCCAAACATTTTTCTAACCTGTGGAGCTCTCTGGGATCGATCGTCATGGACGATTTTTCTTCTGCCAAGTGCTGAGCTAAAAATGTCTTTGCTTGATCAAGGAAATGTCCACAGGGGCTTGACTTTGATATGGAGTAGGATACTGAGGGCTCTTGATTAAAAATGGTGAAAAAAAAATGGGAAGAATCCACCAACTGATAACAAATTCAGGCTGTGGTTACAGTAGTTTTCCTCCATAAAATATGACCCTATGATTTTACAGTGCATTTCTCTGGGATGATTGGAATCAGATTGTTTTGGGGTTTTTTTTTTCCCTGAAATTCATAGTTAGAGAAATGCCAGACATCATTTTCCCATACTGAACCAGCTGTGGAAAACTGACGGAGCAATCAGATGTTGAGTCTTTAAATCCCCATGACTTGGTACTGAGTTGTGTTTAATCCGTGCCAGCTTTTTCTAACATGAAATAATTCTTTAATTTTTTACTTTTTTTCCTCCATTGAGTCAAGAAATAAAGGAAGATCTTGGAATGAATCCAGAGGAAGCTACAGAGTTGCTCCCAGGGCTGGGAGAGCTGGGAATGTTCACCTGGAGAGGAGAAGGATTCAGGGAGAGCTCAGAGCCTGAAGGGGCTCCAGGAGAGCTGGAGAGGGACTGGGAAATATAAAATTATTACCTCTTAATTTCCTTAGATCTGTTTGAAAAAGGTTCCCAAAACTCATTGAATAAAGGTTATTTTGGTCACACATTGTCTCTGTGTCCTTATTAAGAAGCTGGAATTGCCTTTTATTAAAAATAAAAATATCAATTAAAATCTGAAATATAGTTTTAAACTAACTCGAAATGCAAATGTAAATGGCAATAAAATACATGGACACAGTGACAAAAATGGGATTTAAGGAAGCAGAGGTGGGTCAGGATACAAAACAAGTGGAGTCTGAAATCCTTTCTGCACAGCCCCAGGGATCAGGAGGGTAAAGGCAGCACTTCCTCAGTGCCTCTGGAAAAGGAGCAAATCCAGATGTTCTGACAGGAAAACCAGGAATGCACTGAAACAGGGCTTGGCCACATCACAGGGGAGAAACCAGGGATTGAAGCTGGGTTTGCTAAGGAAGTCTATAAAGCTCATGGCTGAAGGTTGGGAGGGTGTGGTGGGGAAAAGGAGCACAGCCCGAATTTATTCTGCTTTTTCCTCCTGCACTTCCCAGTCCCAGGCTGGGGAGGGATCCTGGCCCAGGTTGGGAATGCCTGGAATCCCTGTCAATCTGACTTTATAGGATCTCATGGAATAGGCAGGAAAAATTTGTACAAAATATGATTATTTGTATAAATACAGATCTATCTTTATGAAAATATTTCAAATTTTTCAATATTTCAAATACTGAATTATTGCAATATTTTGTATTATGAATTAATTTTTTTTGCTTTGAAAATCACTATTTAATATGCTCACAACAAAGGAAAAAAAAACAAATTATGGAATATAAAAGAATACAGAAGATGTTAAAGTTTTTTGATTTTTCAGTTGTCAATGAAAATTCTTTTAGAATTTTGTAGAAATTAATTACTTTTTCCCCCTGAGTTTATGTGTCTTGACTTGAAACAAACTGAGAAATGAATGGAAATTAATGGGAAATTAATTAATGAAAGAAAAGGAAAAATTCCCAATCATGTCAACTTTCTTCCAACAGAGTACAGAATATTCATAAACAAAAGTTAATGATTTCATACTTCAGGAAATGCTCTTTCCCAATTTTTCTCAAGCCCTTTAAAAAAAGCCTTTAATGTTTTTTTCCTGATCACTTCTTTCAGGGAAATTTCATTTTATGTAGTTAGAGGTTTAGAAAAAATTTTCTAATAAAAGACAAAATATTTATCCAAAAACACCTCAAAGAGATTTTTTTCTTGCTTTTAAAACCCAGACTGAACAAACCCATAAAGGTTTTACTTTAGTAGGGTTAAAATAATAATAAAATAATTATAAAAACCATAGAATAATTATAAAATAGTTATAAATAGTTATAAAATAGTTATAAAATGTTATAAAATGCCAATAAAATTCTGTTATTAGCAAATAATGAAATCAAACAAAGACCTGGGTAAGTATTTTAAAGCACTTCCTAAAATGAGCTAAGATAATATCCAGAAAATAAAGGCATGGAAATCCAATTTATGTTATATCCATAAAAACCAGTGAGTTTGATCCAGGATCAAACAGTGGAATTGATCCAGGACATCAGGGAATCTGCCAGGGTTTTGTCCCAGAATTTATGGAAGAACTGACCCACCACAAATCCATCTAAAATTAATCTGCAGATTTCCACGCTCGTACGAGGGAGCATTCCCCCAGGGAGATCCAAGATGAATTCTGCTGCTTTCCAAGCCTTCATTCCCTGTTTTCCAAGAGAAAAACTTGTCACGTTTCTTGCACCAGGGGAAAACTTTCCGACAGCACAACAGGTGTTTCACTGGAACGGGATAAGAGCAAAAGCAGCAAAGCCCTCAGCAAAGCTCTCCTCCCGCCTGCCCCTCCGTAAGGAAAACATGGAATTTCTCCAAAATCCCCTCGGTGAGGGCTGAGGTCATTCCACGCCTCAGCTGCTCACCCAAGGTGACCTCATAGCCAAGAGCGTGACTGGATTCCCGTTAAACTGATTAATAATGGAGCAGCCCAAAGATTCCAGTGCTCCTGCCAGCAAGGAAGGCCTTGGAAGCACGGGTTAATTATCCAAGGAATTCTCTTTACAATTTTCCCATTCCCTGTGTTCCTGGAAATGGAATTTTTTTTGGAGGAAAGAGCAGAAGGAACAGGAGCTTGATGAATTCACTTCCAACTTTAGAGGATCAGTTGGAAATGAGGGATGAGCTGGAGGAATCATCCTGGATTGTGTAACTCAGCCTCTCTTTCCAGATGGATTTGGTGGTTCTGATTTTTTGATTAAATTGATTAATTGATTGATAAGTTGATTAACAGTGGAGCAATCAAAATATTGCAATTCTCCTGCCAGAAGGAAGGTCTTGGAAGCACAGGTTAATTGTCCAAGGAATTCTCTTTACGAAGTTTCCCATTCCCTGTGTTCTTGGAGATGGATTATTTTTTTGGAGGAAATGGCAGAAGGAACGTGAGTTTGATGGATCCATTTCCAACTGTCTGGAGATGTGGAATCATCTGTAAGAGCAATCCTGGGCTGGGTAACTCAGCCTCTCTTTCCAGATGGATTTGCTGTTTCTATCTAAATTATTTGATCAAATTGATAATTGATTGATAAATTGATTAATAGCAGAGCAATCAAATGCTTCCAGTGCTCCTGCCAGCCAGGAAGCCTTGGAAGCACGGGTTAATTATCCAAGGAATTTTTTTTGCAAGTTTCCCATTCCCTGTGCTCCTGGAAATGGAATTTTTTCTGGAGGAAAAGGCAGAAGGAACAGGAGCTTGATGAATTCATTTCCAACTGCCCAGAAAGGATCAGTTGGAAATGTGGGATGAGCTGGAGGAATCATCCTGGATTGTGTAACTCAGCCTCTCTTTCCAGATGGATTTGGTGGTTCTGTCTGATTTTTTGATTAAATTGATTAATTGATTGATAAGTTGATCAACAGTGGAGCAATCAAAATATTGCAATTCTCCTGCCAGAAGGAAGGCCTTGGAAGCACAGGTTAATTGTCCAAGGAATTTTCTTTGCGAGTTTCCCATTCCCTGTGTTCTTGGAGATGGATTATTTTTTTGGAGGAAATGGCAGAAGGAACATGAGTTTGATGGATCCACTTCCAACTGCCTGGAGATGTGGAATCAGCTGGAGGAGTCATCCTGGGCTGGGTAACTCAGCCTCTCCTTCCAGACAGTTTTCCTGGTTCTTACAGACAGCTGGGAAAAAAGAAGGGGTGGAATTGGGATCATTGAGATTCTTTTCCTTTGCTCTCCTCTGTTTTTCAGTTGAAAAAAAATATGTTCAAGGAGTAAAAGCTAATGCATCCAAATTTGTACAAATTCCAGGTGAATTTTATGGATAAGCCAGACTTTCATTCTGAGCAAACTGTTATGACCTTGACCAGGAGAAAACCACCAACATTTAAAAATCCCAGTTTCTCCTCAGTTTTCTGGGAACAACAATACTCCTTGTACCACAATTCTCTGTTTGAGCAACTTCTTGGATTTCTGCTCACAAAGAATCTGGTACAGGAGGTGAATTCATAGAATCCCAAAATGATTTGGGTTGGAAAGGACCTTCAAGCTCATCCAGTGTCACGCCCCTGGGCACTGCCAGGGATCCAAGGGGCAGCCACAGCTGCTCTGGGAATTCCATCCCAGCCAGGAATTCCTTCCCAAATTCCCATCCATCCATCCCTCTGGCAGTGGGAGCCATTCCTCCCTATCCTGTCACTCCATACTCTTGTCCAAAATCCTTCTCCCATTTTTTTGTGGGTGCAGAAAGGCTCCAAAGCCTTTTCCAGGCTGAGCAATCCCAGCTCTCCCAACCTTTTGCCTTGTGTACTTTTCCCATGAAAACATCTAAAAACAAACATGAAATCCTGGCTCTCCCTTAAATCCAATTGAAAAAAATTAATGAATCAATTCCATTTTAAACCTCTGCTGTGGATCACATTAAATCCATTAAATTTATCTTCGTTGACCAATTGTCCTCAACCAAGTTAATTGGCTTGGATATTGTCATTTACAATCCCATCATTAATTAATTTCAAGACTTAAAAAATGTCCTCATTAATTATAACTAAATCTACTAAACTAAAAATCATTTAAATTTGATAAGACCCATTCTTATCAGGCTTTGATTATGATTAAGACTCAAGCTGATTTCATTTTTTTTGAAAGCTGTTTTTAGGGAATGCTTCCTTGTTTTCCTCTCTGTTTTAGGGAAATGGAGAAGCTTTGTTGCTGTTTTGGGGGATTTTTTAGCAGCTAAAATAATATGTTTATATTTTAATTTGATTTCCAGTTTTGATCAAAAATGTTCTTTTTATTCTCATTTATTTCCTATTGTTCTCCTTTCCATCAGAGAACTTTTGCTCTGCACTTAAATTTACTTTTTGTTTGTGGCTTTTTTATTTTGTTTGTAATTATTTTAAGAGAGGACACTTGGAGGGACTAATACACCACAACATTCCTCCAAGTTCCAAAATATTTACAGAAATTTTTTGCTTTTTTGTGTAGTTCTGAAGCACTATTTAAACCATGGATTGTGAAATGTCTTCTGTTTTTGAAGTTATCTAAGTGAAAATGCAATTTTATTGTTTATTACCAGAAAATAGTACCTGGGCACCCAGTCCAAAATATAGAACAGGAAAAGGTCATGGAGATTCCTTTGGGAAATTTTATTTCCTGTTAAGTTTTCTGTTGCTCTTTCAAGTCCATTTTTACATGCAGGTTAAGTTTTTTTCAGGCTATGTTGTTTAAATAAAAAATAGGTTTTCTATTCTAAATGAATATCTTCTCCATAAAAGCTTTATTTGTTATTCTCCTGTAATTTTTTTTAGTATTATTTTCCATTCATAACTTTAGAGATGAAATGACCCCAGTCTGACATCCTCCATCAACAAAAATCCAGTCTTTTAAAGGAGCAGAGAAAATGAAATCCATTAAAATACTGATAAAATAGAATGGAAATACTGTTATGTTTCTTCGTTGAAGGTAAAAACTACTTTCAAGTGTCTGATATTTCAGTGGATATGGAAGCAAGTGGAGAAGTTCTTCCAATTTTTTGGAGCAAAGTCTGCTGGAAATGATTGGAGTGTTGGGAGGTTTTATCTCTGCTTTTTATGGGATTTAACCTTTTTGCTCTCCTGAGAAATCCCAGGATGGGTCTAGGCTGGAAGGGACCAGAGTGGGGCAGCTGGTGGCGCCTCCCTGCTCCAGCAGGGCCATCCCAGAGCACAGGGCTCGGGATGACGCCCAGATAATTCTGGAGCATCCCCAGGGAGGAGAGTCCAGCCCCTCTCAGGTCTCTGTTCCAGCTCGGTCCCTGCCCAGGGCAGTTCTGCCTCCTGTGCAGGGGCAGTTCCTGGGATCTGTCCCTGCCCGTTCTTCTGGTGCCATTACTGGGCCCCGGAGCAGAGCCTGGGCCTGCTCTGACCCTCCCTGCACACAGGGACATCCAGGGACAGACAGGGACAGACAGGGACAGCCAGGGACAGACAGGGACACCCAGGGACACCCAGGGACAGACAGGGACAGACAGGGACACTCAGGGACACCAGGGACAGACAGGGACAGACAACGATACCCAGGGACAGACAGGGACAGACAGGGACAGCCAGGGACATCCAGGGACAGACAGGGACAGACAGGGACACTCAGGGACAGAGAGGGACACACAGGGACATTCAGGGACATCCAGGGACAGCCAGGGACAACCAGGGACAGACAGGGACAACCAGGGACACTCACGGACAGACAGGGACAGATAGGTACACCCAGGGACACTCAGGGACACCCAGGGACACCCAGGGACACCCAGGGACAGCCAGGGACGCTCAGGGACAGCCAGGGACGCTCAGGGACACTCAGGGCTGAGGTCCCTCTCAGCTGGGGCTCCTCTCCAGGCAGAGCAGCCCCAGCTCCCTCAGCCTTTCCTGGGCACAGAGATGCTCCAGGCCCTTGCTCCGTGTCCCTCCCGTGCTGAGGAGCCCAGAGCTGGACACAGCACTGTGATGTGACCTCAGAACTTTGGGAATTTCCATCTTCATGCTGGTCCTTCACATTTTTTCCCATCCAGTGACAGATTTGCTCAGGACAGACCTGCAAAGCCTGGGCAGGGATCTGTGGCAATGACTTGCCAAGGTAGGCACTGCCTGGATCTCCAGCAGGGCCAAGGAGCCCCTCTGAGCTTCCTAGAAGTCTTTCCATCTGGAATTGGAATGGAGGCAGATTGGAGCACGAACCAAGCAGACCCTGCTGTTAATCAGGGCTGCCAGAGCCTTGCCTGCCTTTCATGTTGGGTATTTCTGACGTGATCCATGGGAGCAGATGCTGGAGGTTGCTGTGCTTTGCACCTCGCCAAGTCTCCTTTCCAAGGCTCCTTCCAGCACCACGGGGATCACAGGGTCACCTTTATTCCAGCTGAGTGGTTAATGGCCAGTTGTGATTTCTGTTATCAGATGGGGAGACTGATAAGGGGCTGTGAGCAGGAAAAAAAAAAGCTGTTTTTCATCACTGGGGTTGTTTAACAAAAGTGTTGCAACAGAAGTTTGAAGCCTTTGACATCCAAACCCCAAAGCATCTCGCACTCCTGACCTCTTCCTCCTGCCTCTCCTCTCCTCCAGGAACAGAAGGAGGTAATTTCCAAGGTCAGCATGTCCCCTTTTATTCAAAGATGCCTCTTTGAAAGAGAAAGAAGGAAAGAGACACATTCATCTTGACCTGTGAATTCCAAGCTTGAAAGGACTCTGCTGAATAACCCTCCCCTCACTGGAAAGGCTCATTGCTAACATACCTGGGGAGCAGCCAGATCTGATAGGGAATATCACTCAGGATTCTTTCATGTAGCTCATTTCCTAATCTCTTTGCTCCATCACTGGAAGGTTAATAGGAAAAACAACAAATGGGAATATTGCTGCAATCAGGCAAAAATCCCAAGGCTGTTTACATGGTTACACAGCTTTCATGTGCAGACAGCAAACAGATGGCTCCCTGAGCAGAAAGACACCTAAATTCGGATTTTTTTTCTTCATTGGGATATAATTCTCTCTTCCACCCGGCTCAGCAGTGCAGCACTGGGATGAGGGATGTGTCACTCATGGTGCTACAGGAATTCATAGCAAGAAGCCCCAGAAAATTAGTAATTAAAATGAGTTGTGATGTCCCTGTTTGAACAAGTGCAAAGTGCAGTCTGGGGCTGGGATAACCCCAGGATCAACCCAGGCTGGGGGTGAAGGGATGGAGAGCAGCCCTGGGGGAGGAGCTGGGGGTGCTGCAGGGTCACAGCTGGACATTCCCTGTGTGTGCACTGGGACCAGAAATCCAATCACCCCAGGGGGGACTCTGCCCTGTGCCCTGCTCAGGTGAGGCCCCACCTGCAGATCCAGCCCGGACCCAGCACAGGGAGGAGCTGGAGCTGCTGGAGAGATCCAGAGGAGGCTCCAGGATGATCCCAGGGATGGAGCAGGAAAGGCTGGGAGAGCTGGGAATGTTCAGCTGGAGAGGAGAAGCTCTGGGGTGAGCTCAGTGTGACCTTCCAGGACCTGGAGGAGCTGCAGGAAACATGGAGAGAGACTTTGGACAAGGGATGGAGGGACAGGACCCAGGGAATGGATTCCCAGTGCCAGAGGGGAGGGCTGGATGGGATATTGGGATGGAATTCCTGGCTGGGATGGAATTCCCAGAGCAGCTGTGGCTGCCCCTGGATCCCTGGAATGTCCAAGGCCAGGCTGGACAGGATTTGGAGCACCTGGGACAGTGGAAATGTCCCTGCCCATGGCAGAGGATGGGACTGGATCATCTTTTAGTCCCCTCCAACCCAAAACCATTTTGGGATTCTGCAAAATATTTGATGGTAAAGAAAAAAAGAAGGAACCAGGACCTTCTCAGTGATACTCAGAACCAGGCAATGAGACAAACTAAAATACAAAAAAAAAATCTGTTTAAATGGAGGAAAACTCTATTTTTAATTTTTTTTTTCCCTGGGAAGGCAGTTGAACATTGGGACAGGTTACCCAGAGAGGCTGGAGAGGTATCCAAACCCAGGAACTGTGCTGAATGTTTGATGCCAGAGGAAAAGATGGTGCATCCTGCCTGGAACAGGCTCCACACTGCAGGAAAACAAATCCCTGGGAGCCAAAGGGTGAAGCAAATCAAAGCACCTCATACCTGACCCTGAAGGTGAGAACACAAGGCCTGGATAAAAGCCAAAGAGGAGGAAATTCCAAGTGGGAGGGATGGGGAAACCCTAGAGGACAAAATGCTCACCAAGTCTCAGGACTAGGAGGAGGAGATGTTTTTTTTTCTACTCCTTTCTACTCTTGCTGAGTTTCAGCATTTTGGGTTTGACTTGGGATGAAGTTGATTTTTTTATGGTCTCACAGCTGCTGGGAGGTTTGAAACAAGGCTGAAGTGGGTATAAAATATCCCCAGTGACAGATCTGGGGGAGCACTTTGCCAGGGTATCAATGACAGCATCGAATTTTGCTCAGAAATGGGAAAGATATCATCCAACCCATGCTGAAATCAAGGGAAAAGACTTTCTTGGACTTTGGAGTGGTTTGGTCAGGCCTCAGGCACGGCAATTAAAGCAGATATTGGAGAGATTTTGCTGCAGGAATCACCAGAGGGAATTGTTAATGCATTGATAGCACCACCCCACATGTGTAACCAAAAACCAGCACAAAAACCTCGAAATATTTGCTCATCTCCATCACTCAGACCAGTCTGGAAACTCTAAGGATTAACAGATTTTGGGCTATGAGGTTTTGCTCATGTAAATTAATTTTCAATATGAGGAAAAACGACTGGGAAGAGTAGGAGTTTGTTGTTTTTATCAATTTTGGTTTTATATATTTGTTTTTATCAGTTATTTTTGTCCTCTTTCTGCAGGATGATGGAGCAGGAGTCTCCAGGATCCAGTCCCTGGAGTGTTTAGGCAGCCAGGCTATGGACATTATTTTTTTGTAGCTGTCAGAATTCCCTGAAATAACTTTAATTTTCAATACAAGCCAGGGCACTGAGGCTGAAAAGGAGGAGATGAATTGTGGGAAGCTTTAATCAGGGTTAAGGGTTTAACTTGGACTTTTGAATGGCCATTTGTAAAACATGAGAAATCCTCTTTTCCTTTTTTTTCCCTTTTCTTCCCCCCCCTTTTTTTTTTTCCTTTCTCTCCCTTTTTTTTGCAGGTGAGTCTTGCTTGAGTAACTCAGAACCATTCAGGTAATTGGTACCATTCACTTCTATATTGGGATATAAAAAGATATATTCAGATATATACAGATATATGCAGATATATACAGATATAAACAGACAGAATCAGATACACACCCACACGTGCCTGGGTGAAATCTCACACCAACATTTTCCCTCTTAAATAAGACACTCTTTCCTTGTCTCTTTTCAGTGTGGTTTTCTGTATTTATATCAGCATTAAATGTAATTTATTACGTTTGCAGCCTTGACAGTGTGAATACATTGCCATTTATTAAGCCCTGGCAAGGCATTAAAACATCTGGTTCCTGAGAAACTCAGGATTTTTCTGGAGTTTTTGTTCCCTTGGATGGAATTTCTTGGGAGAAAATCTCCAGAGAGAAACCTCTGGCTCGACATCTTCCAGCCACATTCCTGCAGAGCCCTTGGCATCAGCAGCAGGGGAAATTTGGGGGCTGCTCCTTTCCTACATCCAAGGGAATAAGAGGGAGGGAAGCACAGGAAAAAACTGGGAGAGGGCTGGGATCTTCTGCCTGAATTTTGTAGAATCCCAGGATCATTAAGTTTGGAAAGAACCTCCAAGATCATCATTCCAACCTTTAACTGAACACCCCCATGTCCACCAAACCATAAATGGCCACATTCATTCATTTTTTTGAACGCCCACCTTGTGTCAACCTAATTTGTCTCCAAAATTCCCTCCCAGCTGAAGCCTGAGTGATGGGGAGGATCTGAGAGCGTGGCAGCTCCCAGCAGAGGTCAGATGTGGGAGGAAGGAAACCTGGATTTGCTGCATCTGTAGGAGGAGCAGCTCCAGTTTTGAAACCCAATTTCAATCTCCAAGCCATGGGAAAGTTTTTGTTGGATGTCTGTCAGCCTCTTGTCCAACCAGCTCGTTCCTTTTGGAAGAACGATGGAAAAACTCGAACAGAATCTGTTCAATCCTGAAAATGCCCAAGGATGGAGATTTTGCTGCCATGGAATTCTAGGAAGGGAGACTCAGGAAGGACAAAAAGCCTGTCCCAAAGTTGATAACAACAGCAGCAGACTCGAGATGAGAACTTGCAAGTGGCACCAGGCCACAGTGAAGAAAAAAACCAGAAAAAAAGCAGATTAGCATTGAACCAATGTCAAATAAAATACTTCCGGTCAGCTCGGTGAGTCCAAGTGAAACAATCCTGTTTCAAGGAATGCTGAAATATTTCATTTTTTCTGAAAAAAAAAAAAAATGCTGAAGGAAAACATTTTGACAGATGCATTTCCATTCAGTGGAAGAAGGAAGAATTAATCTTCTCATCCTAATTTGGAGTGAAAGCAGATGGTGCAATTCTTCCCCCCCAGAATGCAAAATCCTAAAGTTCAGTGTGAGGAATGAGGGAAGTAGGTGAGGAAAGTAGGTCACAGCAGATCTTCTGGAATTTGGGAATCTGGAAATCTATTCCATAGCCTTGCACATCAAGATGTGCACACAGTGGCACAAAAATAACCATCTTAGAACCCAAAATTTTGTGAAGGAATTGGATGGATTCCACTGATTTAAAAAATCCCAACAACTAAATCAAATCCACACTCTCTTTCCCAAAGACAGCAATTTTAAATGATGGCAAAACCAGAAGAAATTTTTTCCTTAAAAAATCATATATCCATGGATTGTTCTGCCTTAACTCTGCTGGAATTCCCTGCTGCACCCTGGGAATACACTTCACCTTCATCAGTCTGATTCCTGCCATTTTTCAAGGTCCTGGATGTGATATTTCCTGATATTGATATCTCCTGCTGTTGTCTGCTGGTTTTTGTCCCATTGGAGCAGAACAAGCCTAAAATTCTGGCCTAAAATTCCCTGGGAGCTGTGAAAATCTACGGAGGATTTACAAGAAAATCTATCTACGTGAGGCAGAGCCTTCTTTAACAACAATTAAATTCCTTGGTGGATGGACAGAACTCCTGGACCTCTCCTGAGGAAGTGGGGATCTCTTGCTATTTTTTTTTGTCCCATTATGTTTAAATTCATTCTGCACACATCTCAAAAATGAGAACTTATAGGGCAACAATTGCTCAGAAAAAGCTGAAATCTAAATGTGGAAGCACCACGTTCTTCTCAGGCTGGACAATCCCAGCTCTCCAGCCTAGGGAAAGTTTTCCACTCCATGGCTTCCTCTGGACTTGCTCCCACATCCCTTTCCATGTTGCAGGCACCAGAACTGCCCACAATATTCCAGGATTTGCTGGTCAGGGACAAAGGGGACCAGGATCCAGCGTGTTCCCTGTTTCAGCAGTGCCCTCTGTGCCTTGGGTCACCACCCCTCGTTCAGGAAAAAGGGAGAAACACAAGATTTCCTGGAAAATCAAGAAGGCTTCCCCCCTGGGCTGTCCTGTTTGAGGAATGATGTTTCTGCCCAGTGATGTTCATGATCACAATCCAATAAATTTAATAAATTAAACGCCAAAGCCTGAAAGAACTCGCCCTCGGGCAGAGTTATAAAACAAAGCCTACACACACACACACACACAGAAGATTGACTTTTTATTTTCCAGGGTAAGGAGTCAGTCATGGAGCCCTCTCCAGCTGCCATGGTTCCAGAGGGAAGAGCCAGAAAGGCCTGGAAAGCAGATTTAAAGCAGATTTAAACAGATTTAAAGCAGATTTATCTCGTGTTACCGACGGCCTGGCTGAAGGAAGCTTAGTCCCCATTAGCACTAGGGATGGCTGCAGGAATGTGGCTCCCTCTGTGCTGCTTCCCAAAGCCATGGCAGTGGGAAAACTGAGGGAAAGGTGTTCCAGCCCTGTGGTGATGTTTGCTTCAGCTCAGATTAGGCACAGCCTGGGTGGGGAAAGCTGCTCTGGGGCTTTACACCCATCCAGTTCCTCTGGCTGTGCTCACAGTTCCTTACAAGTCATTTTGGAACTCTGGACAGGTCATTTTGGGCTCTTCAGGCCACTTGCAGAGGTGAGATGTTCTTATCTAAATCTTATCTCCTGCCTGGGTTGATGGGTATCCACAAGGCTGTGGAACACAGAGCAGAACATCTGAGCCTGTCCCATTCTCTCTTTTTAGAAATTGCTTTAATTTTATCAAATGAAAAAGGCAAAATAATCTGAATTTTGAATGAATTTTGGCTTTTGAGAAGTGCAATCTGTTGTTCAGAAGCTGTTTCTAGTTAAAAGGGGAAATGTTTTCCTGTGAGTGTCTTCTCCAAAGCTTCTCATTTGATTTTAATTTTGAACAGGAATAAAAACAAGTTCAGGGGCTGTTGTGGGTCTGGTCATGTGAGAATGGATGACAATGAGGTGCTTGAATTCAGCATAAAATGAGGGTAGGGTGAAGTGGATTGGCTCCAAGCAAAATCCATTAGCACTGTGACCTGGTTGGGATCGTGGCCAGCAGGATTCTGCATGGAATTCTGCAAGAAAACCCAAAGCACAGAGGGATCACAGTCCCTGGGCTTCTGTCAAGAAATAGCTTTGGGGGAAATCCTAAAGTGCACTTGATTTAATATAAAGCTGGCTCCATCCCATTTGGAACAGGAAAAAAATCCCAAGTACGTGGGTGATTGCTCCATGTGCTGCTCAAAGCCCTGGTACTCTGGAAAAAGTGCAGAGATTGATCAAAAATAACCAGGCAGAGCCAAACAATCCTTGTTAAGAGACATGAGGAAAGGAAAAATCAGAATTATTATTGCTGGCAAGAGACTTGATCAGTCCTGAGTGATGAAACAGATGAAGTTGGGTTTCCTAGAGCACAGGATCTCTCTAAGGTTCAATCCTGGTGTGTCTATCAAAGTGTGGATTAAAGGAAATCTGAAATCAGGGATTTTGTGTGATCTCCTGCCTCTGTACACCCCTAAGTGCTTACCATGGGCAAACCCAAGTTTTATTTTGGTGCAAGGCTCACAGATTCTCTTTCCCAGCCACACTTTTCCTTCATAACTGTAGGAAGCTGGAAGTTCAACTGTTAAACTCGACAGGAGTTGAACAAAGGATTCAAAAATGTTTCATGAAGAATCCATAATCTCTGCAGACTGCACGGACATGGCACAACCCACACAAATTCCTCAAGATTCCCTGAATTACATTTCTGTAATTATGGAATCCTGTAGCTCCAACTTGATGCCATCCACTCTTTCTTGCACAGGAGATATTGATTCCAAAACTTTTCCTTTCCCAGGGGATTTTAATTCCAAAACTTTTCCTTACACAGGGGATTCTGATTCCAAAACTTTTCCTTGCACAGGGAATTTTGTTTCCAAAACTCTTTGTGGCACAGGGGGTTCTGATTCCAAAACTTTTCCTTCCCCAGGAGATTTTGATCCCAAATCTTTTCCTCCCCCAGGGGATTTTAATTCCAAAACTTTTCCTTGCACAGGGGATTCTGATTCCAAAACTTTTCCTTGCACAGGGAATTTTGTTTCCAAAATTCTTTGTTGCACGAGGGGATTTTGATTCCAAAACTTTTCCTTCTAGGGGAAGTTTTGATGCCAAAACTCTTCCTTGCACAGGAGATTTTGATTCCAAAACTTTTCCTTCCCCAGGGGATTTTGATCCCAAAACTTTTCCTTGCCCACCTGGCAACAAGAAGCCAAAGCAGCCAAGATCCGTGGGATTGGAGCAGTTACTTCCCCAGGAGATTCCTTCCAGGGATTTTTGGCAGGTTTGATTCTACCAGAAAATACCAGGAGAGTCCAGGCTGAGAATTGGCATTGGGAAAATTCCTTCACCTTAAAATTCTACCCAAATTTACCTCGTGGTGTGGTCACAGCAGCAGCACTCAGGGTTCTCCTTGAGGGTTCTCCAGCACTCCCTTGAACGAGGCCAGCACTGAAAAATCCCATAAACCATTCCTACACTCCATAGATCCTTTTAAAGACAGACACACATCATTAAAACTGCTCCAGCCTCTGCAAAGGAGCTTTGGGGCAGGTGGAAGATCTGGAATAACAATCCCAGGACAAGGCTTTAGCACAGGAACATTTTCCACAAGCAGATTCCCATTTCCTTGTTTGACATTGGGATTTGACAGCTGATTTTTGCAGGGCCACTTCCCCCATAAAGCACCTCCATGCTTTGAAAGGTTTCTTGGCAGAATTTCTAATCCAGATGTGACTTCAGGTACTTAGACCCAGACCAGGCTGGGTTATTGTGCTGAGAAACATCTGCACAAGGAGTTTTGATGAGGAAATAGTGCTTCCAGCTCCAGGATTAGTGTTATATCCTGTTTTATCCTGTGACTGCCTCTTGCATGTTAATAACCATTGTAATGTGGAATAGCTGGGCCATTAAGGGATGAAAGGATTTAAAGTTATTATCATTAGCCTGGAACTCTGGCAGAAAGGAAAGATTAGACTTTCTTCAACTGGATTTTGGAAGAGATTGAAATTCAGAGTGTTCCTGGGAGTTGCTGCCTTGGAGATTCCCTGTCCTGTCTAGATTTTGGTGCTTCCATGCAGGATCAAATATTCCTTAGAGCTCATAAGGCAGTTCTGGGATAAACAGAGGCTGGCACTGATGGCCAGGCTGAAGCTACACCCAGAGTATTCCCCAGAGGATGCAGAAAAAGCTAAAACAGCACTTAAAGCTGGTTGTGAAGCAGTCCCATTTTGTCCACCTTGAGGTTTGACTCCAGGGCATAAATGTGGATGGACAGTCCAGCAAATTCTGGGATGTCTCCCATGCTTTTGCATATCTATGTAATTGTTTGGGAACTTTTTCCATCAGAATTTCCCTGCACAGGTAAAATCTGCAGTTGTGTTAAAGCTGTTCCTGCTTGAAGGAAGACACAAGAAAACAAATTGTATCAAAATATTTGGGAATGATTTGTTTGTCTGGTCACAAGCCATTCCTGGTTGCTGCTGCAAGTGTGCTGAGGTAGCAGTTTTTTTTAAGGAAGACTCCAGAGCTCATGGAATTCAGGAGCAGGAAAAAGTCAGTGGAATTCTCTGTGCTGCTGCTCCACCTCTTCTGGTTTAGGGATCTCTCCAGGTTTCCACATGGACTAAACCTCCCTCACCTTTTGGTGAACCTAAAAATACTTTTGAGGCTTTTCTATTTGTTCCTTGACTTTTCCAGATCAGAACTGTCCTGGTTTGAAGGACAAGTGTCTGCCAATAAAGGCAGAAGCTTCTCTTTGAAATGGAGAATGTAAACCCCCTTCCTCCAAATTATTATAATGATTTTGAAATTAAGGGGCTCTCAGGCAAAGATATGGGAATTAGGAATAACAGTTCTTTACTAGGAAAATTGAAATAGAAATGCAGTATTACAAAGAACAATCCCAAACCCTGCCAGAGTCAGAATCCAAGCTGGCACCCGTCAGTCAGTCAGGGTGTTGGCAGCAGTCCCATTCCATGGTGGCTGCATCCTCCTGCAGGGGCAGATGTGCTTCAGCTGGAGCAGTGCTCCTGTGGAAGGTGCAGTTTCCTCTGAAGCTCCAGGGATGATGTGGAAAGGTCTGGCTTTCCTCTGGAATCCAGTGGAAAGAAGTGCCTTGGTGTCCAAAATCTCAGTTTTTATCTGGGTAGGAAAGGCTTGGCTCCTCCCCTGGCTGGAGCATCTCCCAGTGGGATGATGTAATTTTATCAGTCATGCCCTGGGACTCCATGGCCATGAACAGGAGATATCTCCTGGAGGGAGGATGGGCTGTGGAAAGATAAAGATGATTGCCCAGCTGGTTTAAAGCTGGCCCATTAGCAGAGAATATGTGCCAGGAGATCAGGGTCACTGCCCCAGCTGGTTTAACAGATGGAGACAGAATTCACATTTCTGGCCACATCAACCCAACACAAGAACCCATCACAGTTTGACAATCCCAGCTTGGGAAAGGTTAAAAGAGTCTCCTAGACTTTGATCCAAAGCTTTTTGACCTGTTTCTGACTCAGGGAGGGCTCTGGATCAGCCCTCACAGCTCTGTATCTGTCATCATTGCACATCCCAGCTCTCCCTCTTCTCTCCTGTTTGCTGTTCCCTCTTTCCACCCTGGCTGATGTTTTCCAGGATTTTGTTTCACTGGGAGCTCTGCTGGTGCTGCACTGGTGAATTCCAGAGAGATTGGCACCTCTGGACAATCCCCAGTGGAGAAAAAACCCTTTCCTCACTTCCCCTGGATCACCAACCCCAGAAACACCAAAAGAAAAAAGAAACCAGAGAAACTCAAAAGCAGGGAGAGAGAGAGATTTGGTTTTATCCATCAGTTTTATCCATTTCAGCTTCCAGTTGATCTCAATGAAGCTCCAAGGGAATGAAATGAAGGATGGGCATCTCCTTTGGGTGCCTCATTACTCTTTCTGCTTATTAATCCCCTAATTAGAGTTTACTGATCCCCTAATTCCCCCTAAAGTGATTTTTCCTCTCAGCTACTCATGCTCTGTTTCTGGGTGGGATTTCTTTGCCTGATCCCAAGGATCTGAGCTCCAGCAGATCAAGATGTCCTCCACATCTTCTGGGACCATTAAATGTGCTGTGAAAGAACAATTCTGGATACACCAATAAATTTATGGGTCTATTACTCAAGCCATGTATTTATTACTCAAGCTGTTGCAATAATTTTCCACCAGTGTTTTATATCTTCTTATCCACCTCCCTCCACCCAAGACTGAACAGTTTACTTGAAGGGATTTTTAAAAATCAAATTAAATCCCCTATTTCAGCAAAATAACTCTGTTTAAAAAAAATTATTCCTTGGTATTTTGTTTCAATTTTCCTCACAGAGAAACTCCAAGAAATTTTATAAGCACGACTTGTCTCTGGCTGGTCATTTGAGGGGGAACCTGGAAAAATGGCAAAATGAGATGTTGATTTTTTTTTTTTTTCAAACCAGCCAAACTTACTTCTCTAGATCAGGATTAAATCTCATATCCAGCCAAACCCATTTCTCTAAACCAGAATTAAATCCCATATCCATATTCTTTCTTTCTTTCTTTCTTTCTTTCTTTCTTTCTTTCTTTCTTTCTTTCTTTCTTTCTTTCTTTCTTTCTTTCTTTCTTTCTTTCTTTCTTTCTTTCTTTCTTTCTTTCTTTCTTTCTTTCTTTCTTTCTTTCTTTCTTTCTTTCTTTCTTTCTTTCTTTCTTTCTTTCTCCTTTTCTTTTCTTTTCTTTTCTTTTCTTTTCTTTTCTTTTCTTTTCTTTTCTTTTCTTTTCTTTTCTTTTCTTTTCTTTTCTTTTCTTTTCTTTTCTTTTCTTTTCTTTTTCTTTTTCTTTTCTTTTCTTTTCTTTTCTTTTCTTTTCTTTTCTTTTCTTTTCTTTTCTCTTTTCTTTTCCTTTCCACTTAAGAAGGAAGTTAAATAAATTTCTAACATTTTTTTTTTAGGGGATGAAAATTATTTATGTCAAGGTTTGGAAAAGCTTTGAAATAATCATAGAATCATGGAATGGGTTTGGTTGGAAGTGATTTTCTGGATCATAAAATGGCAGAGACACCTCCCACCATCCCAGGTTGCTCCAAGCCCCAAGTCCAGCCTGGCCTTGGGCACTGCCAGGGACCCAAGGGCAGCCACAGCTGCTCTGGGCACCCTTTTAAAAATTGCATTTAAACCCTTTATAAAACAGACTGAACATTTTCATTTTTAAATGCAATTTCATCCCTCTTTTATTACAAGAAGGTAAAAAATGGGCTATAAATTTTAAAATACCCCCAACTTCACAACAAAATAATTTATTTTTTTGACTTCCAAATATTTAACAATCTGAAAGAAATAATTTTTAATTAATTTAAATGTTTTAATTTATGGGAAGCCTTTGTCAGAATAGGTCCACTGCTTTCAGAGTCTCAAACACTTTATGTACAGAGAATATTTCCAATTTGGATTTTAGCTCCAACCCTATGGATTTCACCCAAAGTCTGTTGGAATCCTAGAAGGAATCCCATGGACTTTGATGGGCACTGATCACAACTTCCATGAATGATGAAAAACTCTTCCAGATGAGAATTTCTACTCAGCATTGCCCAAATATCCAAACTGAGAAAACTGCTGGAACGTTGCTTGAGGGAAATCAAGCAAGAAAAGAAATTACTAAGCCTCAATCCAAATTAAAATTCCCTTTGGAAAACAACAAATAAACTTTGCCATCTGCGACTGTCTCGTTTTCCACAACATTTTTATTAAAAGCAGCCGGGTGCTTCCCCTGCCTTTGACTGGTTTAAGGACGGAGAAGATGTTTATTCGAGGAGAAGATGTTTATTTAAGGTTCCTAATTTGTTTAGAGCTGGCAAATTAAATCCCTGGTTGTGCTTGAGTTCTGAGCTCCTTTAAAGAGTCGCTCTGTTTAAAGGAGTTTTTGACGTGGATCCACCCGAGTGTGTCCCAAAATGGGAATCATATGCCTGGAGAAACCAGAGCTTGGCACTTCCCCACGCTGGGATTTGGGAGCACAGGGCTGCAACTCTCCAAACTAAAAGAAAAATGGGCGGGTAAAAGAGATTTTGCAATGTTTTCAAAGAAATTCTTCACTTGCTTATCGATTAACGCCATTAAAAAATCACCAATTAGCTGAGATATGTGTTAATAATTTTTAGCCACTTGAAGGATCAGAACATGAAAACAACTGTTAATTTGGAATAGAAGAGGCCAAGAAAAACCTGTAAAAAGCAGAGAATTGGCCAACTGTCTCTATTCTCTCTCTCTCTCTCTCTCTCTCTCTATATATATATATATATATATATACATATATATTGTCACTTGTCTCTATTCCTAGAGAAAAGCAGGGATAATTCCTTGGATTTCACCCCAAGTAGCTGTAGGCACTGGCCTGAGAATTCCCAACATCATCCCTTCTCCTTTAGGTGCTCCCATGGCTCAGCCTGTGCTCTGTGGGATTTTCTGGTGTTTCCCACCTCCCCAAGCCAGCTGCTCTGCTGGGATCCCCCCCCTGGAATTAATTTGAGGAGAAGAATAATTAATGCTGATTGATCCACCACTCCACCCAGGGGAAATGCTGGAATGACCCAAATTAACAAGGAAGAAATGGAGTCCTTGATAAAGAATTCCAACATCATTTGAGGAGGAATCAGCACTTCCAGGCTTGGGCCCACAGCAATTCCCACCAAACCAGGACATAACTTCTTCCTGAAAGAGTTTTTGGGAGTCAGGCCACTGTCCCTGCCTTGATTTGCTCTCTGGGATCTCTACCAGCCCTGCCACTCCTCCATGGCTCACCCTCTGAGAGGATTTTAATTAAAAATAAGGAACTGATTGGGTGGGAAGAGCCCTCTTGCCATTCTGGAATGCTTTGCTCTTGCAAGCAACATCTATCTCCACATGTAGAACAAATTATCCAAAATAATACATTGTCACCATAAAAGGTGTTATTCCATTTTTTAAAAAATCCAGTTTATCTTAAAATAATTTACAAATTGATGTTTTCCATAAGAAAAAAATCCAACTGAAAGTAACCACATGCAGAAAAGTGACATTTTCATTGGTTTAACCTCAAAATAATTCAAGGGGAAATCGTGACAAGGAGCCATCACATCCAGGTAAAAACAAATCAGCTTTTGAATTATGACAGTGACATTTATTTTTCTTTGTGTTCTACTTTAACTGTGTGTATTTAAACCTTTTTACATGGTTTCATTCCCTTCTGTGCACAGTAAATCACATGAGGGTTTGTTTTCTTCCTTGGCAGGTGATTCCTGATTGGAGTTTGTGCAGCAGTGGGATATCCCAGGATATCCAACTCCTGCCTCTGCCAGAAGGAAAATCTGAGGGTGAAGGTGCTGAGCTCAATCCTGCTGAATTTTATGGAACAATTTCCACGAGTTCTGGAGAGAATTCTCCGTCTCCAAGTGTTTTTTGCATGTTTCTACTTTCCTCACTAGTGGAGGGGAAAATGATTAATCTGATCCATCCCTTGATCAAGGTGGGATTCTCCTCACCTCATTTTCTAATTGAAACTGGGGGAGTAGATTTACAATCAGCCCTTTGAAGAGTAATTTCAGATTTTATAGATAATTACATTAATAATTAAGGAGGTGATTGGGAGTCACCTGTTGGGGATATTTCACTTCCCAGTGGCTAAATTGAGGTGAGAAGTATTCCACTCTCCAGCTGCTTTGGAAGCCCCACCCTGAAATTCCAGGGCATAATTTTCCCAAACCCTCATCCTGTAGTGGGATTCTGCTGAGTCCCACCCTTTCAGCTCGGGGGTGGTTTCACCCTTCATCAATTTTAAGGAAAGAGAACCAAAAGTTGCTTTTTTTTGATTATTTATTTTCAATTTTCTGCCACTCAACTCCCTGAATTTCAACAACCCCTCTGCCATAATAAGCAAACAGCAGGCAGAAATACAGATTTATGGCAGAAATACACTTGGCTGGATCCCTTTTCCCTGAATATTCCCAAAAGCTGCGTGGTTCCTCCACTCCTCCAACCTCAATGTACATAACAAATTCCTTTTGTTTGTTTTTTGTCACTTCCAGGCTGAAAGTCCATAACTAACAGCAAATGGTGGTTTGTTTTCCATGCCATGGTTGTATTATTTATGTCCTGGCTGGGTTTATAACTTTCACTCCCCATTTCTCGAAGAAAGGCCTCTGATGGCCATTAATTTGATGATGTATCTGGAAGGAACGTGCCAGCTCTTGTCTCCCAGTAAATTGGAATGGATGGGAATGGGTTTGGGCCATTGCCAGCTAATTGGGTTTGTGGGTTTTGCTACTTGGGCTGATTTGGACAGAAGAGCTGCATTTCACATCTGTGTAAAACCAGAGGAGGAAAGGCAGGGCAGAAAAGCAGAGGGGGAATAAACAACCACCTTTCCACAAAAATAAAAAAAAAAGAGATTTTTGCTTTCCTCCAGGATTAATCAGCTGAGTTCTGTCTCCATGGATTGGCATTTTACAGGTCTGTAGGTGACAGGTGGGTGGCACTGAAGGTGGAGATGGAGAGGGTGGAAAAGGCCAGGTTGGAGGGCTTGGAGCAAAATAAGGAATTGGTTGGGTGGTGAGAGCCCTCCTGCCATCTACGAGTGTCCAAGGCCAGGCTGGGCAGAGTTTGGAGCAGCCTGGGATGGTGGAAATTGTCCCTGCCCATACGAGGGGGATGGCCCTGGATCATCTTTGGGGTCCCTTCCAACCCAAACCACCCCTTGATTCCAACCAGCTCTCCATTCACTCCTTCCATGGTCATAAAACACATCTGGAAGGTGAATCCACCTCACCTGTCTCTGATGTGTAGGAATAAACTCTATTCCATGTATAATTGCTTCTTTAACTTGATATGGAGGGATTTTAGACAATGAGACTAAGCCTGGAATGATGGAATATTTTTATTACATTAATTAGTGAACATTGGTGGGGAAAAATTGACTTTTCAGTCACAGAAGCTCTTTTTGAGTGATAGGCAGTGATAGGAGAAGGGGAAAGGTTTTAAACTAAGAGAAGAGATTTAGATTAGATTTTAGAAGGAAATTCTTCTCTGGGAGGGTGTGAGGCCTCCAGAGAAGCTGTGGCTGCCCCTGGATCCCTGGAAGTGTCCAAGGCCAGCTGGACATGGGGTTTGGAGCACCCTGGGATGGTGGGAGATGTCCCTGCCCACGGAATGGAGCAAGATGAGCTGTCAGATCCTTCCAACCCAACTCATTTTGGGATTCTTCCAAACCTGAAGTGGATTTTTTCTCCTCCCTTCCAGCTGCTGGGCTGTGACAAGGGAGGTGAGGAAGAGGAGAAAACCGTGCCCTGGTGAGTTCTGTGCCTCTGACAAAGGAGCTGGGCTGGGTTTTATTCCTGGTTTTATATAAAATCTTTATAGACTGCAGGCTCAGAGGGGCCATAACTGGTGTGCAAAATCTCCAGCCAAGAGTGAGCAGTGGACCTAAAAAACCACCCAGAGCTCAGAGACAGGGAGAGGCTCCCTCTGATACCCACAGTGGGAAAATCCTTTGGGGTATTGAGGCCACACTTAATTGGCCAGTGAGGGAATTGATAACAAATCCCTGTCTGCAGGAGTCTCAAGACTTATTCCAAAGCTTTTTTTTCTTTTATAAGACCCAGAATGAGCTGTGCTGTAGTGTTTGTAATAAGGAAGGAGTGGGTGGGGCTCTTTCTATAGGATGTGGGATCATTCCCAGCATTTATCAGAGGGAATGAGATGATTTCATTGTCTGCAGTGACCAATATCCCTGTCTCCAAGTAGAAACATGCAAAAAACACTTGGAGATGGAGAATTCTCTCCAGAACTCGTGGAAATAGTTCCATAAAATTCAGCAGGATTCAGCTCAGCACCTTCACCCTCAGATTTTTCCTTCTGGCAGAGGTAGGGGTTGGATATCCTGGGATATCCCACTGCTGCACAAACTCCAATCAGGAATCACCTGCCAAGGAAGAAAATAAACTCTCATATGATTTACTGTGCAGAGAAGGGAATGAAACCATGTAAAAAGGTTTAAATACACACAGTTTTTAATGTTTGAATACACACAATAGACACAAATCTTTAAATAGACAATTTTCTGCAATTAAAGTAGAACACAAAGAAAAATAAATGTCACTATCATCATTTAAAAGCTGATTTTTTTTATCTGGATGTGATGGCTCCTTGTCACCATTTTCCTTTGAATTATTTTGAGGTTTAAACCAATGAATATTTCACTTTTCTGAGTATGATTATTTTCAGTTGGATTTTTTTTCTTATGCTCCCACATCAGCAAGGCTTTGATTTCCATTTACACCACCGAGACACAGTGACCTGGGAGAGGTTTGGGACACATGGAGCTCTGTGGACAGCAGCCAGGCTCATCCCTGCCCTCCCCAGGGGGAGGATGAGACCAAATAGAAACCTGGAATAACAGCAGGGCTGTGTTTGCTTTCTGGTCTCAGCCTGGGCTGTGAGGGGAGCTCTGCACCTCTGGGGAGTCACAGAGGGCAAGGTTGGGTTTTGGGCTTGGCACTGCCTGGAGGGAACTCCATGGGGATCTGCCCAGGAGGGACAGGGCAGCAGGGACTGGGACAGAGTGACCAAGGAGACTGGGACAAACTGGGACAGTGTGACCAAGGAGACTGGGAGAAACTGGGACAGTGACCAAGGGGATCGGGAGGGACAGAGACAGTGTCTGAGGGATTTAAAAAAAAATAATTTTTTTTTCTTTTTCCTATTTTTGTATTTTTTTTTATTTTCCTTTTTCTCTTTCTTTTCCTTCTTATCTTCTGTTTCCTTTTGTTTCTTCTTCTGCTTCTTCTGTTTCTTCTTCTTCTGCTTCTTCTGTTTCTTCTGCTTCTTCTGCTTCTTCTGCTTTTTCTGCTTCTGCTTCTTCTTCTCCATCTCCTTCTCCTTCTCCTCCCCTTCTCCTCCTTTTTCTTCTTCCTTTTTTCTCTTCCCTTTTTCCATTTTTCTTTTTCCTTTTTTCTCCTTTTTTCCCTCATTTCTTTTTCTTCCTTTTCCATTCTAACATTATCTACCTCCCTCTGTCTCAAGGAATGAGACTCCCTTGTGGAAGAAAAGCAGGGGGATCCTCTCCAAAATCTATTCCTGTTACCCAGTTTTGCCATATCCTTAAGCAAATCCTTGCAGAGCACATTTTCCAAAATGAGGCATCTAAACCCCCTCTCTTAATTAGAAAGTCACTACAGGGCTAAGAACTGTTCTTTCTGTACCAAATCCCAAAACATAAAGGGCTTTCTGCTTCAAAAATCATCAGTGGGATCTTCATCCTCAACTCCATCACCACTTCTGTGAGAATTAAGAACTGAATAGAACAGAAAATCCAGACTTTGAGTAAAAACAAGAAATCACATTTTCCTCATGTTTTATTCTGTTAAAATGAGATATTAAAAGAGTGAAGTGAGGAATTTTTTATAAAAAGTACTGCTGTGTTGGAAAGACAATTCTTGGAAGGGTTTTCCTCCACCAGCACCAACACAGGGGGCTGAGTGTTCTCAGAACAAAAAAAAAAAATTCTGTAAGGAAGAGCAAGGAGGGACAAGGTGTAAAAACTACCTGGGAATGAGGAGGAATTTTTCCCATGGCATTTACAATTCCCTTGGGTGCACAAAATTCTCAGATTTGTTGGAACAGATGCTGAGCTCAGGAATGAGATCACCCCTGAACCCACCCACGGCTGGGGGAGCAGGAACAAACTGGATTTCTGGACAGCAAATCAATATGATTTTGCAGAATTTGATTTATTGTTTACAATTCACCCTAACTTTTTTATTTTTAGAACCATTACTCACGTGGGAACATACTCTACAATTGGTAATTTTAGGATATTGATCCACCCTTTTAAACCCCTGAAAGTCCATAATTGGTGGTCTTCAGGATCTTCTCCACCTTCCATTATTTTGAGTCTTCTAATCTGGGTATTCTGTGTTTCCAACCCTTGATTTAGCATAGTTTATGTTCTAGTGGCCTTGGGAGGTTTCAAACAAGTTATCCAAAAACTCCTAAACTTTTCTCATGCTGTGCACCTGTTATAAACACTGATCTAAACTAAGAAATACACAAAAACAGCCAGCGTGTGAAAGGACAGCAAAATGTGCAGAAATAACTGAAAAGCATAGAAATAACAGCAAAACACAACAACTAAATATGGGTTTTGGCTGGTGCACACACACAAGGCCCAGGTTTGTACAAAAGTGATCTGAACTTTGTTCAGCATTACAGCAGGAAAGTCAGAGATGTGGGAGTCCAGAGTAGTCCTCTGGCCTCCCTGGGGGTCTCAAAACCCCCCTGGCGAGGGTCCCAAAGACCCCTGAGTGAGACCCTGGTGTCTCAGGCACTGAATTCAAACCCCTGGGGGAAATTACCAACACAGAGGGAATGGAAACAAGCCACCAAAATTAGTAAAGTGTAAATTAGGTTGTTATGAATGTGGATAAATAGACTTTTGGGAATGTTTGTGGTAAGGGACACGTGGCCAAGATGGAGAATTTGGGGTGTGGATTCCTCTTCCTCCTTCTTCTCCGTGCCATCCATGCTGGGTGACATGCTGGCACTTTCAGATTGGATGGGTCAGAGCTGGACTGTTTAACAAGACTGTATTTATTGGAAAATTGTTATAAACATTTATCAGGTAATTCAGACTGTGTGAGATCAGCCCTGCCCTCAGCAGGCAGATTCCATCCTGGGTGCTGGGCAGAGCTGTGAGCCGGGCAGAGAGTTCCTGAGACAAGGAACAATCAACAACCCTTGGAGCCTCTGAAACAGCCTCCTGCAATCTCTCATCAGCAGATTGGGAAAAAACAGGATTTACACCACTGCATGTCCTCCTGAGGGGATCTCAGGTCTAAGGAGACACCTCAGGCAGTGACAAGATAAATCCTGCTGGACACAGCTCCTTAGGAAAGCAGCCCCTCTGCCAGCTCCTTTCCTTGGGGCTGGGGTGTCTTGGACATCTCTCCTTCCTGGCTGGGAGTGTCAGGAAGTGTTCAGTGAGTGGGTAATAATGGTTTCATGTTCAGAGGAAATGGCAGCTTGGAAGTGGCTGCGGGACCCCACAGCTCTGGGAGCGTGTGTGGGAATCCCACACAGCTCTGAAGTGCATCCAAAGCAGGCAGCCCCTTTAATTCCCCTGTAATTGCCAGTGTCAGTAGTCAGCAGGGATCCCTGGGTCATTTGTTGTTTTAATCTGGGAGTGATAGTGTCTGGCAGGGAGAGGGGGAGAGGGAGGAAAACCCCTTTGTGTGCTGGGGGAACACTCCAAGCACACCCAGGGGACAGAGGCAATCAGCACCAAGGCTCGTTCTGGGCTTTGTCTCTCAGCTCATCCTGCTCCTTCCCTGGTGCTTTGCCAAAACCCTGGTGGTGGAGCCAGAGGGGAAGGAGGCAGTGCCTCTTTTTGTCCTCCTTCTCTTTGATTTGTAAAATCCCGCTGAGATTCCCCCAAGGATGGTTCCAAAAGTGCCATTTCCTATTAGAATGACACTATTTTTGCTCTCTACTAAAGCTGGCCAGGGCAGGTCAGTAGGACTCCAAGTAGCCTTTGATTATAAAATTCTTAGAGTTCCTTCAAGGAGTAAAATACCTATTTCCACACAGAGTAAATATTCCAGTTATGAGCTGCTTGGCTCCTGCCAAGTGCTTGTGACCCTTTCTGCATCCCACAGACTGACTTTCCCTTTTCTGCACCAAATACTGACAGAAAAGAAGCTGAAAATTCTTTATAAAAAGTGGGAAGTCTCTGGGTTTGGAGCATGACTTCCCAGGAGGTTTCCATGCCTGGAAGATCACTGAGGATGCTCAACTTTTTTTTGTAAATTCTGAGCTTTACCTTGGCCATTTTAAACTTTTCTAATAATTTTGAGGGGTAGAAGGGTCATCTTTTGTGCACACACAAAAAAAAAAAAAAAAAAAAAAAAAAAAGTGGTGGTGGGGGAAATGTGTGTGATTTATGGGTACTTGGGAAATATGGAATGGCTTTTGTTGAGAGGGACCTTAGATTTTTGGAGTTCATTCCACCCCTGCCATGGCAGGGACACCTCCCACTGTCCCAGGCTGCTCCAACCTGGCCTTGGACATTCCAGGGATCCAGGGGCAGCCACAGCTGCTCTGGGAATTCCATCCCAGCCAGGAATTCCATCCCAATATCCCATCTAAACTTCCCCTCTGGCACTGGGAATCCATTCCCTGGGTCCTGTCCCTCCATCCCTTGTCCAAAAGTCTCTCTCCATGTTTCCTGCAGCTCCTCCAGGTCCTGGAAGGTCACACTGAGGTCACCCCAGAGCTTCTCCTCTCCAGCTGAACATTCCCAGCTCTCCCAGCCTTTCCTGCTCCATCCCTGGGATCATCCTGGAGCCTCCTCTGGATCTCTCCAGCAGCTCCAGCTCCTCCCTGTGCTGGATCCAGGCTGGATCTGCAGGTGGGGCCTCACCTGAGCAGGGCACAGAATTCCCTCACTGGCCCTTCTGGCTATGAAACTTGTAGAGAGGAAACAGATCCTAAAGGTTTTTTTTCCTATGGGGAGACAAGAAATTGAGGAAAAACATTTTTTTAAATAATCATAGAAAAGAAGATGAAATTGCACAAACTTCTTTCTGTGTCCATTTTTCTGCATCCAGCAGAATCCAGGTGACTGGAACCTCTTCAGAGGATGGGAGCCACTGCCAGGGGTCAACAGATTCCCAGGAAAGAGCCCTGCATGGTTTGAAGTCCCTTTACTCTTTTTTTTTGGAGTGTGTCTCCTCTTCATTCCCTTTCCTACAGTGAATTGTCCCTAAATCCTGAGCTGGTTTCCACTGCTGATGCCCCCCAGTTGCTCAGTGGCTTCTCCACCCCAAACTGCAATTTTATCCCAAAATTAAAGGTGAGCAAGAGGGAGTGAATCTGCTTTTCCCATCCAACCCTCAGGAGCTGCTCACTGGAGTTCATCTCTCACTTGGGCAGCTCCAGGGTAAATTTTTCTGATCTTTCTACTGGATTTTTTTTTAAAATCCTCTCTCTCTTTTAAACTTTTTTTTTTCTTTTTTTGTACTTTTAAGTGAAAAGTATTATGTTCCAAATTAAACTCTTGGAAATTTGCCAGCAGTGTTACAAACCTGCCTAAATATGCTGAGAAAAGGAGAAGAAAATTGGGTTTTGGAGAAGGAAGAAAAAAAAGTTCTGGTAAAAGTCTTTCCAGCACAGTGATATTTGTGAAGCAATTTATGGGAACTCTAAACCAGAGAGAAAAATGCCTGAAAAGTGAATTTCCTTCATGCAGGACACAGGGCATCAAGGAAGACATTCCCCTAATTTAGCTATTCTTTCAAGGATGAATATATCAGCAGATTTCTGCAGGCTCTGGAGTGGATATCCCAAACTTTTTAACGTGGTGAAAGGGTGAGCTCCAGCTATTGCATTGATTCTTCATTTGTAGAAACCTCATTTGTCAGCACAGCCTTAATTCTGAGAGCACCTGGGATGTCCAGGTGGATCCTTAATCCCACAGTCCCTCATTCCACATCCTAATTCCTGTGTCCCTTGGGCACTTTGTATAAATTATCTGAGGCTGTGCTGAAATAAAGAACTCCCAGTCAGGCATCTCCTTGCAGGGTAAGGACTCTCTGGCAAAAAAAAATCCAATAATTCCCATTATTTCTATCCTTTTTCTTCCTTTATTTCTTCATATTTCAATGATAAATGTTCAGTGGAAAAGAGAGGGTTTGAAAGAGATCTTAAATAAACTCTTCTACATCACCATAGTTAAGACTTCTTGGAGAGGTAAAATTTCCTCAATCTATTCCTGCCTTGAGCAGATTTGGGAAATCCTCAGGAAAACACAACCTGTGGGAGAATCAGCCCCTCTCTGCCCACTTCCAACAATTTTTTAAGGATTTTAAGTAGATTTCAAGGAGATATTAGGAACAAATTTATTTTCTGTGGGAGATTGTGCCCTCCTGGAACAGCAGCTGGAAGTCAGGTGAGATATTCCAAACTTAATCCAGGGATTGTAGGTGGAGGAAAAGGCCTCAGTATTCCCTGGGAGTGTGAGTATGGCAAGGACTACACAAAATTCCTGCTGTTTTCCTGCCTGAATTCCTTTAAAATGTTCTGTCCTCTATGGAAATGCAGATTTTAAGTCCCAAACCAGCCCCTCTGATTGCAGCTCTGATATTTATTTGGGATATGGATAGAAAAAGCAAACTCGAATTAAATCAAATACTTGTAACAAGAAAAGTTGTATTCTGAAGAGGAAAATAAACTTAGTCTGGAGAAGAAAATAAACTTTCACTACAGGAAAACCTGAAATAATGTTCATTTTCAGTTATTTTTAAAATGGTTTATTTCAAACTTTCTTTAAAATATAATAAAAATCCCATTTTAGAAAGAGGTGCTGAGTTGAAGGAAAACATTCACCTCATCGGAATTTCAGTTTTTCTCCGTGTAAACTTTGGAAACACCAAATACAGCAGAACTTCAGCCTCCAAGAAATGCAAATCTTACATTTTGAACACATTTTAATAGGAATTCTCTTGAAGTTTTTGGTTTTTTTGTTTTTGTTTTTGGGTTTTTTGTTTTGGTTTTTGGTTTTGTTTTTTTTTAATTGGTTTGGTTTGGTTTGGTTTGGTTTGGTTTTGGTTTTTTTTTGGGGGGGGGGTTGGTTTTTTTTTTTTGGTGTTTATTTTTTTTTTAAGCAAAGGACGGCTCTGAATCTGTATGAACTCCATAAATACTGAAATTAAAATTTGGATAATTGCTCCAGCTGTGGTTTAGGAAGACAAAAATTATATTTAGGAAAACATAATGTTCTGGAGACACTTAATTCCATGTGCAGCCTGCTCTGTGGGAATCCCAAAGTGCTGATGGAGCCTGGATCTGGTGCAATTCCATCCCTGAATTCTCCACTGCCATTCCCTGAACTGCACCAGGGGATGCAGAGGGAGAACAAGACCTGGAAGCTGCAGAGAAAATTCCAGGTCCACCCAAATCCAGGGACAGGTTGTTGCCCTGCCATGGACCAGAAATTGGGATAAAAGCCATGGAAAGCAGATCCAAGTGGAAGTTTTTCCTGTTTGCTCCTTTTTTTTTCCTTTTATTGCTCAGAAGAATGTGTTCACTGATAGGATTCAGCTGCTGAACTCTGGAATGTTTTATGGCTGGAGTGGTTGGGTCCTCACCTCACAATTCCATTGGGATTTTGACAGAGCTTCATGGTTTTCTTGCTGACTTTGGATTTGCAGAGACCTTGCTTTAGAGACAGGTTAAAACCATTAAAAATCATTTAATAAGATTAAAATGAGAATAAACAGGGCTATCACTAGCTGGAGGTGCTCTTTATGTTGGGGTAATATCCACAGGGATGAGGAGAGGTTGGGAGCTCACTGGGGAAGACATGGAACAAATCCTCAGCAAGAAATGGATTTAAAAATGAACCTGCTCCCATTACACACCAAAACCTTTGGATCCATGGAGAATTCCCAATCATATTCTGTGTGGTCCAAACACCACTGCACACACAATACCCTGAATATTTTCATGGTCATTCTCCAGGTTTTGCAGTGAGTCCCAAACACTGTTCACTGGAATGGTTCAAATCTGGGATAGGGACAGGGAATGTGGCTGCTTTAACTCCCATGTTCCAGGAGAATTCCCCTAATTCCCATAATCTCCTCCACAGGATTAAGATTTCCCCCCCTGCACCTTTGTCTAATTTTATTTTGTTATGGAGATTGAATGCATGAATAAATTTCTCAATCCCATCACCAGACACTCTTCCTTATCCAACATTCCTAGTTGAGCAATGATATTCGGGTTTTTATTTAGAGTTTTCAGGGAAATTAAATAGGATTTCAAAAAAGGGGGATTGTGAAATTATTTCAGGATGAGATGAACAGGGAAAAATAACCTTTAAAAAAGGAAAAAAAAATGTTTGTATTAATACTGAAAGCAGCTGTCCTTAATTATCCAAAATTAAAACAAAATTAATCGGAAAAATGAAACAGACGGAATAAACAAGACATTGGAAGATGACAAAGATTCCTTCTTGAACTTTTTGCCTTATATTTTTTTCCCCAAATATTTGCTTTCATCCTCTGATTAAAGATGAAAAAAAGGTATTTTGGAGAGGACAAGGCTTTCCATGAAAAGAATGATGTGGTTTTCACTGAAATTCCCAGATTCCCAAGAACTCCTGGAAGGTCATTCCTGAGCAGCCACTTTTGGAGGTCTCACCTCTGATATTCCTCCTTCCCAGCCTTGCAGCAGCACCAGAGGAGCACTTGCCACAAATTCCTTTTCTTGCTTTTTCCCTCCACCAAATTTGGAGTTTATTATTCCCATTAAAAAATGTTTTGTGTTGGATTTTCTTCTACAAATTGTTGGTGGTCCTTTCCTGACCCAGAAATCCAGAGCCAATAGGATATTTTATGGAATTCTTTAGTGGATAAGGAGAAGAGAAGCTTGCCTTGATATTTGTGACTGTGTAGAGAGGATGAGCCAGCAGGGAAAAAAACTTTGGAAAAGCTTTGGGTTCAATGCTTTTAGGGATTGATCCACGAAAAGAGTTTCTGCCTCAATGTTGATAGGTGAGGAATTTCTCCAGTTGGAATGGAATAATTATATCCATCTCTTGACTGGATTCTCAGGCTCCACTGATTCAAAAGCATCAAGGAATCTTGGAGAAACAGAAAATCCTCCAGAATCATCCTCAGATTCTCAGAGGAACAAGTGCATCTCTGCAGGAATTTATCTGAGAGGCACGGGCACTTTTCCTGTGCAAGGTGCAAATGGAATGCTTTGGGTTGGGGTCCAAGGGATGGGATGAGGGCTGACTTCAGCTCTCCCATTTCCCAAAAAACACCAAAAAAACCCCCAAAGAAACCAACCCCAAAACAATAAAAACCACACCAATAAATTTGAAAAAAATTGGAAACAGCCCAGTGAGCACGACTGTAAAATCTTGTCCAGTTCCTCCTTCTCTCCCTGTCTTATTCCAATTTTGAAGCTCCTGTGTGATGATCTCAAAGGCTGGAATGTTTCCTATCATCCCATTCCCACAGGAAATGAAGGAAAAACGAAGGAAAAGTTTTCCCTGAAGGAAAAATGCCTGCAAGTCCTTTTGCAAAGGCGAGGAGGGGGTGGCAGAGGGCAGATTTCCCATTTCCTGGCTTTGTGCCTTGGCTGGGAAGGGCTGGCATGGCCCCCCCAGCTTAGTCCCAGCCTGGAGACGGATCAGGCCGTGCCTGTGGTGACTGGAACATGTCAAAAGACAAGGGATGCCATCCCACTGGTGCCATTCCCGACCCGTGTCATCAATTAACTCATTAAAAAGTGAAAATCAGAGCAGCGGGCGACACCAAATGAAAAGATTTGCAGACGAGTCCTCCCCACTGGGCCTTTCAGGGATTTCTGGGAGGTCCTTTGGCCACTGCCTGGCTTTCCCACCATCTCCTGTCACTTCCTGCATGAACTCCATCCCTCTGAATCCCAAAGAAAGTCCCTTTTTTCCGTCCCTTCTGAGGCTGCTTTGTGGCTGTGCTCCCTGCCAGAGGCAAACCTCCGGCTGCCCTCAGGAAATGTCCCAGTCTCTCCTCATTCCCTGGGCTCCAGGCCAGAGGCAAACCTCCCTCTGATTGGGAGAGGATTTTCCAGATTTTCCCAACTGAGCCAGCTCAGGTGTTTCCAGGAAAGAAAATACCACCTTCCACTATCCCAGCCCCATCCAACCTGGCCTTGGACACTTCCAGGGATGGGGAATCCACATTTTTTTCTGGAAATCTGTGCCAGGACCTCACCAGCTTTGTTGAAAATCACCATTAGGTCTCTCTGGAGTCTTTTTTACTCCTGGCTCAACAATCCTTAACTCCAGCTCTCTCAAGTGTAATCCAGAGGAATGTTGAGAGAGAAAATGAGACGTTTTCATGGTAAAGTGGGCAGGGAGGTACCATGGATAGAAAATGGGAAACAGAGAAAAGAAACCTCCAAGGGAATGATCCAGGCAAAAGCCAAGCTCTCCCTCACATCTCACCCAAGGAAGCAGTGGAAGTCTGGCTGTAGGAAGGATTTTGGAGCAAGCACTGGCAATTCCTCAGGAATTAATAATCCCAGAGTGGTATCCATGGCATCCCCGGGGCAGAACTGGGAGCTGTTTATGTCTGTTGGCTTGGTCACGCCCCACTTGATGCCAAATCTTTGCCACTGACTGACTCAGGCACTAAAATTCTTCTCTTTTTTTCCTGCCAGATGTTTTTTATTTGGCACAGAACCTTCCAGGGTGTCTTTCAATCATTCCTGCTCTCTATGTTCAGTTCCTAAAGAAAATTCCTTCTGCTGAGTTTTCTCCCTCTAAACCATCCCCAAATATCCCAATGTGGTACGAGGATGCTGTGAAATCTCGGGGATGGGTTTTTTCTTCCACTGAGCACTTTGGAATGTAGGAAAATGAGCCTAAAATCCAAGGACTGAAGGGTGGAGGAGCAGGAAGGGCTCTGGTGTCCATGTGGAGACAGAGGATCACTCTCCCTCCCTGGAAACTCATAAATTAACTGGATAAAAATAAGGATTTACAGGGATCAGCCACCACTTTTTATTTATTTTTTTTTCTGTGCCATGCCAATGGCATCAACAGAGCCAGGATTGAATAATGATGGGACAAATTATTCCAGGGAATGGTCTCAGAAGACACAAAAAATAAGGGATGTGGGTATTTTTCCATATGGATTGAAAATGCTTCCTCTTCCTAGAAGAGAGAAACGTTGGTAATTATTTTCAGGACAAATCTGTCAGCAAAAGGGTGGAATTGTTCTTTGAAATCCATGATTAATGACCCTATAAATCTCTATCCTAAGGATTGGGGAAGGTGAGGAAAGATTTGCTGTCTGGAGACAGCTCAGACTCATCCACAAGTTATGAACTCCTGCGTGATAATCGTGCTTGGGAATATTTTTAAATCCACTCAAATTCCTGGCTGGCAGTGCCACACCTCCCGTGGGGATTGATGGATCCTCTTTTCCCATTCTGCTCCCCCCATGGTTTTCCCAGAGTCGGTCACTGGGTTCAGTGAATTTAAAGCCTCTCCCCTTCCAGGGTTCTGGAATTTCTTCCTGGCATGGAGACAGGATTTGCTCCTTGCCAATGACTCAGAGCTGGCAGGAGGGAAGGGACTTCCTGAAAAACACATTGCACGTGTCCAGTTGGGCAAGTTACTCATGAAAAACTTCGCTGCCTGGCATCAGGGATGGGGCTGGGAATCTAGAAAGGGAAGAGGGAGGTAAATTCCAGATATTACCAGATCTGTTCCTGGAGCTGGCCTTGGTAGGGGGAAAAAAAAAATGCAAATAACTCCAAAATCTGTTCTCCCACTGACAAAAGATGGGATAAACATGATAAGGAGGGGAAGGAAAAGATTATGAATGGGATTGTGGCAAAGAAAAATAAGGATGACTGCAACACATCTGGATATAGCTCTGGAAGTGGCAGAGGTATCCATTTATTTTAAGGGGGTTGGGGTAGGAAGTATAAGGTGAGGTCAGTCCCCACCACCTCAGGATAAAATATTTGGAATATTCCCTTAAAAATCCCCTTAACAAAGCCATGCATTTCTTATCCAGACATGGAATTCCTCTTCAGTATCCCCAAATTCTCTGGGAATCCTTTACTTTCTACATGTGGATATCATTGCCATGAGATTGAAAAAAATTCTGTAAAACTTAAATTTCTTCACACCCCATTCCTCTGCCTGGTGGATTCCAAAAAGAGAAGTAAATTGTGGGATAGTTGGGATTTTTCCTTTAGGATATTTAGGAACGCTGGAGGCACAGACAGGAGATAGCACAGCCTGCACTGCTGCTCTGCAAGAGATTTCATGGAGTTTGTCCCATGCCAAGGGGTTTTCCTTCCTCCACTCCTGCTTGGAATGCAGCTGCCTCCAGAAAATTCCTAGGAAAATAAATATGGACTCTCCATGAAAGTGTCCCAGAGCAGCTCAGTTGGTGTCAAAGACACCATTCCCAACCCAAGTGACCTCTGGAATTGAGCTCCCACACTGATAAACACCCAGGAGTTCTCTTGCCATGGAAAATAAAAAATCCCTTTGGACTCTGGCACTTGGCTTATCCCGATCCAGCTCCCTGCTTTGGCACCAACCCCTGCCTTGAGGGAATCATTCCACCCCTTCCCTTGGATTCTCCAGCAAGGAAAATCCCAGTGCTGGCCCAGAGTAATGTGAACCTTAATTAATTAATGATCCCAAGGCACCTTGGCATCCTCCCACTCCATGGGCACAGAATGCTCATGGATTACTGGGGTGGAATTGCTCCCTCACCTTCAGTGAGCTGACTGGTGGGGAAATCAGGGAAAACCCAGGAAATAAGGAAAACAGCTGGGAACAATCCCACTCAGGATTAATAAAACCAATTTATAAATATGTGCCTTTAATTTTTATTTTTTTTCTAGGATTTGTTCCTCCTGAAATTGAGGTTTTTGGGAAGCAGCAGAACAGAATTCAAGACTTAGGCTTGGAATTACCCAGCCGTTCACAAGTCAGTGTAAGAGTGCTGAGAAATACAAGTGTCAAGTTGCTCAAAAGTCCCACATTCCCCAAAATAAGAGGAAGCAAGGAAGGAAGTGAACCTCAGGAAGATGTTTTGGAATTGCAGCATCTCCAGGGACTCCCCATGGAATGGTGCCTCCTGTCCTCCAGGGATAATCCAACCTCAGGGGGAAGTTCATGGAGGAAGAAGGAAAGGGAAAAACAATCTTTCCATTTAATTTTCCCAATTAATTTTTCCAATTTACCCTGCTTCTCTGCTGGGAGAAAGGAAAAATAAAGCACTGCAGCTGTGAGAGACTGGAATCAATTGGGAGACTGGGCTTGGATTTCCTTGGAAAAAATGCACAGCTGGTGTTGAATTTAAAAGTTAAAATTTCAAATGAAGATGAGGAGACCAAAGTGAATTTGAAACAAAGATCCCATAAAGGTGATGAAGAACCCAACTCCACGTGCTAAACCCCGGGTTTTGCATGGAAAAATGGCACAGGGATGACCCTGGCACAGGGAATTCTCTCAGCCATGAGCTTCCCTCCCTGCACTCCCTACCTGAGGCTCAGACTCAAAGTTTACATGTATAAATGAGAAATAAAACAGGGATAAATGAGAAATAAAACAGGGAAGAGCCAATTTCCAGCCCCAAAAATAAGCAGGACAATCTTATGGCCATGAATCTAAACTCTCTTCCATCCCAACCCAGTGAATTCCCAGTGGGAAATTTCCTGGCTCTGCTCTGCATCCCACAAAAAAGCAACAGGAGAAATTCCATGTTCCTGCTCCTTCCTCAGCATCAGGGATCAGAACCAGTCCCATGTTCTTGTTATTTAAAGCTGTTGTGTGATTCCAACACATCCAAATCCAGAGCTTGATCCAAATCCACACACTGGGAATTCATGGGAAGCTTGGAGATTTCACAGCTTGAGCCATAGATTGGAGTGGAAATTATTCAACTCCTCTTCAAAGGCTACAAAATTTGGGATTCTCTCCTTCATAAACTTAAAAAATGTCAAATATTTCAAAATAATAATAGGGAAAATTCACCTTTTTCCCTCAAAAATCAGGTAAAAATTTTTTTGTGTGTCCATTTGGATAATAATTGCCTATAATTTCAATGATATATTTTGATATTTTTATATATTTTTTATCTGGTTCAATTTAAATCTCTAAATTTCAATCAATGGAACTGGAAGTAGAGATTTAAATTGAAGTGGATAAAACCCCATATTAATATTTCAAAACTGGAAGATTTTCAAATATAACCGAACTTTTTCTAAGGAGGTTAAAAAATAGAACTTTTTGAGCTTGATTTTAACCCCAAGTCAAGTCAGAATTTTCAAGGAATTCTAAAGCAATTTTAAAAGGAGTGAAGTCTTGGGGTGATTTTCAACAGCAAAAACAGAATTCTTGCCTTCCCTCACTATTTTTTAAGATTTCAACCATTAAATTCACATTATGAGAGTGCAAAGTTAATAATTATTTCAAGTATATTTCATTAATGATGTCATTTATTGAGATTTATTTCTTCTCTCACAAAAATGCTTTAATGTCCAATCCCCTCCTAATGATGACAGTTAAAATTGAATTCTGATGTCCAGCATTTGGCTTAGAGGAGGAAATAAGGAAATATTTTGTATTGGTTGCCCCAATTGTCCTTTGTTCTGATTGTTATCTCTTTTTGAATTAATTAATTAATCTAATTTTAGAGCAGCGAAAAGAAGCAGATGAGTGCAATTATTAGATTTGGAAATAGATGTTCAATAAAGTAAAGTTCACTTTAAGAATATTTAGGATACTGGAGATGAATTCCTGGCTATGAATGTTCCAGAGACTGAATAATTTTGAAGACTTTTGAAAACATTATTCCCTTTCCTGGGCCCTACAAGTGAAATCCTCCTGTGCAGAAAATCCTGCTGGGAAAATCCAGTGCCCATAAAGGAGACAGAGGAGTTCTGCAACTTTATTGGGATAAAGAGAGAGGGGCCACTGGAGGTTTCTCTCTCGAGGTGTTAGAGGGCACAGCCTCATTTTGATAGAGAAAATGTCTTTACAAACAATTCCATGGGTGAAGGGATCAGCTTTGAAATGGAGTTTAATGTCTGTATGTCCTGGTTTGGAGGACAGGTGTCTGCCAATAAAGGAAGAAGCTTCTCTTTGAAATGGAGAATGTAAACCCCCTTCCTCCAAATTATTATAATTTTGAAATTAAGGGGCTCTCAGGCAAAGATATGGGAATTAGGAATAACAATCCTTTACTAGGAAAATTAAAATAGAAATGCAGTATTACAAAGAACAATCCCAACCCTGCCAGAGTCAGAATCCAAGCTGACACCCCTCAGTCAGTCAGCTGGTTTAAAGATGGCCCATTAGCAGATAATATGTGCCAGGAGATCAGGGTCACTGCCCCCCCTGGTTTAACAGATGGGAACAGAATCCACATTTCTGGCCACATCAACCCAACACACTGTTTTAACTTTGGGCAGTGAGTCTACAGAGCCTGGACAGTGACTCCTGAAACAGCCAAATGGGGCTGCACAACCCTGAACTTCTGAACTCTTGGGGTAAAATGACAGGTTCAAGGGGGGCAATATATGGCTGCACCTTCCTGGTACCTTGGCCAGCGGGGAGGAAGGAAGTTTAGGGATAAAAAGGAATTTGGGATAAAAGGAGTTTGGGATGAAAGGAGTTTGGGATAGAAGGAATTTGGGATAAAAGGAGGCTGCAATCTCCAAAACCTCAAGAGAGAGAGAACCCCACTGCTGTTCCCAGTGACCTCTCTCTCTCTATCCCAATAAAGCTGCAGAATTCCTCTGTCTCCTTTATGGACAGTGGTTTTTCCCAGTGGGATTTCTCACACATTTTTATCCCAAACTCCTGGCCTCACATTTCCCTCTTCCTTCCCCTATTGCTGAGGTACCAGGAAGGTGCAACCTTCCCAAACAGCCTACCCCAAATCCCCCCTAAACCTGTCCTTTCCCCCAAAATTCACAAATTCAGCCTCGTGCTGGCCCCATTTGGCTGTTTCAAGAGTCAAACTCTCCAGGCTCTGTAAGAAACCCACTGTTGGAAATGGGGACAGACATTAAACTCCATTTTCAAGCCGTTCACACCCATCCCCTCACCCTTGGAATTTTTTGTAAATCCATCAGCACACTCTTCCCTACCCTCCCAAAATCACTTCCCAGGGATCACATCACACAAGGGAGTCACTCCCAGCCCTCCCAGCTCATGGATTTGCTGTACATCCAAATATTCCAATTTCAGGTGATTTCTGCTCCTTGGAATAAACAGATTCCATCCACAGTGGCCCTAAATCAGAATAAATCCATGAAAACACTGTATGATTTCAGCTGTAGGAATAAAACAGGACTGATCACAAAAATAGCCCAGCACCCAGCAAAGTTGGCAGAGTCCAAAATGGAATTGCTGCTGTTTAATTTATACTTTTAAAACTGCTTCCTAAATTAAGATTGGGAAGGGAGGTTAAAAATCAAGGTGATTTTCAACATTAAAGTGGGAAAAAAATCTTAAAATTATGATCCTTTCATTTTCTAAAATAAAACTTCAAGGAGTAAGGAGTAAACTGGTTAAAAATTCAGGTGCCAAAACCACAGGAAAACGCAGTAACTGTGAGAAATAAATAAAATCCCTGTGAGATTTTTGCTTTTTTTCCAATCAGATAAAAGTGGGAACACACAGAGGGAAAAACTGAGCCCTCAAGTAAAACTTTGTCACTCCTACAAAGTGTCACCACGGAGATCTTACAAAACCAACACTCACTGAAGTGAAGATGAATCTCTGAGTCAGTGCTTCAGAGCCAGGACATGGGGAGTGTCTGCCAGGACCAAATCCCACCCCTGGAGTGTGAAAAAGAAGGAAAAAAGTTGTGAATATGTTGGAATCAAGCTCTTCCCTTGCAAACTGGGATTCACTGGGACTTCAACACCTAAAAAATTGAATACAGACCCAGAAGAACCCACCTGCTTCCTGGAGATGCCATTTATCCTGGTGGAGTGGTTTAGTTTGTCATGATGAGGTCTGGGAAAACTCAGGGAATTTTGTTTCAGCCACTTTGGAGCCAAAGGACCGAGGTGAGATCCGTGGATGAATTGCTAAACCAGGGCTGAGATTCTTGGCCATCCCCATGGAGCCCCACAGAGCCTTAATTCCAAGGAAATCTCATCTTCAGCACCTCTAAAACTGTGCCTGCACCATGTGGCACTTCTGGAAGACAAATTGAATGGTTGGGCCAAATCCCAGCATAAATCCCAGTTTTTATCTGGGTTTTGCCCAGAGTTTGAGTTTTGCTTTTCCTGGGTTTCCCCCCTGCTCAAGATCACACTAGCACCAATTTATTAGGTCGAAACCTTCATCAGATCACCTGGTTTTTTTCTCTGTCTGAAAATAGCATCCCAAAATCACGGATGTAGAATTGTTAAGGTTTTGGGGTCATCAACCCAAATAAACCTGGATTAAACAGAACCATCCCCACATCTGTGAGAAATCCAACCTTTGCTTCGTTGCCTAGCCTGGTGTTTCAGAGCTGTTGATTTATCCCAGCAAATTCCCATCATTCCAGAAAGAGGACAATGCCTTAAAGGAAGGATGGAATTTTCCATCCACCTGGAAAAATCCCCCAGATTTGTACAGGAATGTGCTAAAGTTCCTGTCAGAAAACACACAGAGCTCTTCCCACACCCAGTGCTGCCATTTTCCAGCTTTTTTTTATGTTTTTAGCCCGGAGCCTCTGAAGATCCCAACCCGTGCCGACCTCCAGCAGTGACTCACGGAGCTGCCCCAGCTCCAGGGAAACAAACACAACTCAAAACCAGCTCAGAGTCCAGATCAACCCTTCAGATGTGATCTTAAGAATCTGTCCTGGTTTGAAGGACAGATGTCTGTCAGTAAAGTCAGAAGCTTCTCTTTGAAATGGACAATGTAAACCCCCTTCCTCCAAATTATTATCATAATTTTGAAATTAAAGGGCTCTCAGGCAAAGATATGGGAATTAGGAATAACAGTTCTTTACTAGGAAAATTAAAATAGAAATGCAGTATTACACAGAACAATCCCAAACCCTGCCAGAGTCAGAATCCAAGCTGACACCCGTCAGTCAGTCAGGGTGTTGGCAGCAGTCCCATTCAATGGTGGCTGCATCCTCCTGCAGGGGCAGATGTGGTTCAGCTGGAGCAGTGCTCCTGTAGAAGGTGCAGTTTTCCTCTGAAGCTCCAGGGATGATGTGGAAAGGTCTGGCTTTCCTCTGGAATCCAGTGGAAAGAAGGTACCTTGGTGTCCAAAATCTCAGTTTTTATCTGGGTAGGAAAGGCTTGGCTCCTCCCCTGGCTGGAGCATCTCCCAGTGGGATGATGTAATTTTATCAGCCATGCCCTGGGACTCCATGGCCATGAACAGGAGATATCTCCTGGAGGGAGGATGGGCTGTGGAAAGATAAAGATGATTGCCCCAGCTGGTTTAAAGCTGGCCCATTAGCAGAGAATATGTGCCAGGAGATCAGGGTCACTGCCCCAGCTGGTTTAACAGATGGGGAAAGAATTCACATTTCTGGCCACATCCTGTATTGCAACCCAAGACAGAATCATATCCATAAATCTCAGCCTATCACGGACATCTGGAACTTTTGGTTTACCCTTGCCTTTTATTTTTTAAATTTATGGAATTCCCAGGGTTTATTTTTCCTTTGGATGGTGACCACAGCACATTTTCTCTCTTTAGGAGTGAGATCCCAGCTGCAGGCAGGAGAAGACGTTTGCCTGTTGGATTTCTGAGCCATTCCCTGAAGTTTTCCATCCCCAGACAGGATTTCACCCAAAAGGAGAGTGCAGTAGCACTGGAAATTCATAATCTTTCAAATCAAGGTCAATTCCCAGTAGCTCCTTATCTGAAATTCCATGAACTATTGGAAAAAAGTGGCTCTTTATCAACTCCAAAGCAGAGCCTCAGCATTAAAGGACCTGCATTTAAAATTTACATTTATAGACTTGGTTAATTATTCTTGGATTTATTTATTAAATAAACACAAGCCTTGTTCCACAGTCATCTGAAAATTTTAGGAGTCTTCCCACTGATTTCAGCAGGATTTGGGTCCTGCTCTAGAGCAAATATGTATCCAGTGAAATTGTGATATTATTTAATGAAGATAAAATATTATTCAATGAATCTAATTAAATTTAGCACATTTTGTCATCGTGGACTGCATTATTCTCTAGTTCTTATTGTCATCATTAATAGGATTTTATAATTATAATAAACTTGAGTTTTACTAATGAAATTCTGAGCTTGAGCACTTCCTTTCCTTTTAAATCCCCAGTTTTCCCTGTATTTTTGGATCCTCAATCCTCTGCCCAAAATGATTATTTTTTGTAGTTTCTTCTGTTTATTTTCTCGCTCTTCACTCTCCCCATTTCTCTCTCTAGCAGTGACTTGATCTAAAGTTTAATTTAGTCATTAATTTAGTCATCAATTTCCTCTCTCAATCAAAGTGTTTATTTTTGTTACACCAGGCTGTAAATAAAGGTCAAAAGAAGGGAATACTTTCATAATTAGGCTTTTCTTAGACCCAAAATAAAGGGAATTTTTGGGAATTAGGTGCAGCTTTCTGTGGTGGTGCTGTGGCAAAACTGGAAATATTGTGAAGCAAAACTTTTAGGGAAAAAAAAAATCAAACTTTGTTCTGAGAGTGATGGTGGGTGCAGGAACATTTACCTGGTTAAAAGGATTATTCCATCCTTGTTTTACCAGGACACTGATTTTGACCAATCCCATGTTTTAATGAATAAATAATAATAAATAATTAATTTTAAAAAAGGATTTGAATGCTGGTGTTTGTCTGGTAACACCTGAACCAACTTCCTGATGTCCACCCATCCTTATTCCAGAGGAACCCCAGTAAGCCCTGATTTATTTAATTTATGCCCTGTCTGTCCAGAAATGTTTCCATCAGTTGGAATTCTGTTCAGGAATATCTTATTTTTATTTTTATTTTATTTTATTTTATTTTATTTTATTTTATTTTATTTTATTTTATTTTATTTTTAATGTGTCTGCATCAAACAAGGAGTAAAATAGGGAAACTCAGGTGTGTGCTGGGTGGGGGAGAACCAGGAAAGAGCCTCAGAAAAATCACAGTAAATCCCTCAGAAAAGCCAAGTCAGGACTCTGAGATAAGTGGAAAAGCTCTTGTAGCTCCTGGAAAAGACAATTTTGCCACCCAGAACCATCACTCTTCCCATTTTTTTGGGAGTTGCCCCAAGGAAAATACCTGCATCCATCAAAAAATTCCAGCTCCTACCTGGCTCAACCTGCAAAAAAAATTTTTTTTTAAGTTTTTAAAATTTGTTTTGCCTCATCTCCTGGCTCCCGTGGGACACCCCCTGGGAAAGAATCGCAGCAATCCCAAGGCTGTTCCTGGAATTGTTTCGCGGTGCTGTCACTTGACACCGATGGTATCAGGCTGTAATTACCGGCAGCCGAGGGCAGGAGGGAGCGATGCAATCCCAACAGAGCTTCCCAACCCCTGAAAGGAAAAAGAAAAAAAAAAACCAAAAAAACAACCAAAGAAACAAAAATCACAACTTTCCCAGAGTTATTATTACTTTTATTAATGAAGCGATTAATAATGGCATCATACCACAGATGGAGTAAGAGTTTAATTCTCATCCTCATGGAAAAAAAATGTTATTTACAGGCAAAAAGGGCAAACGTTGCTGGAGATCACACAGGATATTTGTAACAAGATAAGGAACTGATAATACCAGGCTGTGGGATTGATCCCTGTCTGGGCCATTCATTAAATTTGGACTCTCTGATCTGTCTGGATTCCTTCCAGCCCGGAATATTCTGATGTGATTCATCCCAGCATATTTAGATGTTCCAGATATCCTGGTGTGATTTCTGTAGTGGAATTTACAGTGGGAGACCAAAACCTGGGATTCCTTTTTGGTGCTTAAAACCCTCACTCAGTTTCATTTTGATCTTTGTGGGGTTTTTTTGGCTTTTTTTTTTTTTTTTAATTGTTTTAAGCACTGAAGAGTGCGAGCTTGAGTTATATTGCACAGGTAATCCGTGGGGCACCAGGAATCTCCAAACGCCAGGCTGAAAAATTGGGATTTCCCACTTTGCAGCAGCTGATCCTCAGGGAATTCTCCAGCTTTCGTTCCATTTCGGTAATGCCTTTAAAAATAGAGCCTGTGGGAAGCGTGGAGGCATTTGTGGAGGTAAAGCCGAGCTTTGGGAGAGGTGACAGGGGCCAGGCAGAGGTGACCAAGGCAGCCCAGCAGGAAGTTTTAGCTAAGCCAGCCCCAGTTCCCACCTGTTCCCTGCAGTCCTTTCACAGCCTCTAATAATAAAGGGTTTGCGTTTCCCCTCATCCCTCGTGATCCCAGAGAACTCTGCAAATGACACCTCCAAAGGTCACACCCAGGGGGGCTGGAATCCAGCCCGGCCACAACAATGGGAAGGGAGGAGAGGCCAAGGACACCGGGGTGAGTTCGATTTGTGCGAGATGCGCTTTTCCAGGCTCACCCATCACCAGCTGGGTTGTAGAGCAGCCCACGCTGTTACAGGGCTGATAATCCTTGGATGTAACCCTTGGAAGAAGGAAAAGAGATGGGGAAAAAGCAGGTGAGGGATGGTAATGACAGCATTTCAGTGCTGGGGTTCCAGCGGGCTGCACAGTTTCACTCCGGTGCTCAGCCTGCTAATCCATCCCCTCCAGTGCCCTTTGCCTGGATTAGTTGTGCTGCTCATCCATTGTTTCAAGGCAATGAAATGACTCACACCCAGCCCGTTCCCAGGAAACCTTGCCAGGTGAGGGAGGGTGACATTCACCGGGGGAGCTGTTAATTAGAACCCACCCTGATAACACAAACGGAACGGAAAACCCGAGCTGTGCGTGGCCCCAGGTTTATCATTCCATCTCTGGGAAGCTCCGTGTGCCTGTTCCACTGGGCAGCCCCGAACAATCCCCTCTCACAGCTCCCTCAATCACCACCGGGAGCCAAAAGGTTCCTGAAATGGAATATTCAATGCCTCTGGGAGGGGTCAGGGAAACTCATTTTCCCAGGAGACCAAGCCAAGCGTTTGTCCCTTTCCGCACCTTTGCAGGCTGGGAGGAGAAGCCAGGGAAGGGATGCACAAATCCTGCTGCTCATTTCCTGGTTCTCTGCTCCCAGCATCCATCCACAGGGTGACACCAGGTGCTGGCAGCTGGGGATCCATCCAATATGGTCCCAAGGTGCAGGGCTTCTCTTAGATCTGCGCCTCTCCTCCCTTTTCTCACTCCAGGAGAATTTATTCCCCAGGGTTTACGGGTGAAAACAGTGGGAAAACGAGGCAGTCGTTGTTCTGTGCCTGAATATCCTTTAGGAATATTCTTCAGGGAATATTCTTTAGGAGGTGATTCCTTTGCTTCAGAAATGTTCAATGCTCCTCATCCATCCCTGAGTGTTGGGCACTCTTTGTTCTTCCCTGTTTATGTTCCAGACAGGAATGCAGGCACTTGGAAGCTGGTCCAGAGGGGGACCAGAAGGATGGAACACTCCTCCCGTGAGGAAAGGCTGAGAAAAATGGGATTGTTCAGCCTGGAGAAGTCTCCAGGGAGATCTCATTGCTGCCTTTCAGGGTGTAAAGGGACCTCAAATGAAGATGGGACAAATTTGTAACCAGGGTCTGCTGCAATGGGACAAGGAGTGATGGTTTTAAACAAAAAAAAAAAAAAAAATTCCCACTTAATTGAAATCTACTTTTTTTCAACTAAGTGGGAATTTTTTTTACTTTTTTTTTTTTAATGATGAGGGTGGCACAAGTTGCCCAGAGAGGTGATGGGTGCCCCATTGCTGGGAAGTTTCAAAGTCCCTTCCAAGCCAAAGCATTCCATAATTCTGTGATCCATGATTTTGTGATCCATCATTCCGCCAGTTCTGGGCTCATCCTTGCTGGACTTGGGAATTTGCATTTTCATTATTCTTCCTGCCTTATTTTCCACTGTTCATATTGAGGGGTTCTGTCCAGATTTTAGGTTTTCCTATACCAGCAGCAGATGCAACTTCATTATTCTGTGTTAAATTATTTACATATGATAGGGAATTCCATTAATTAAGCTAATATTCAGAATTACAGGCTGAAATAATTCAGGGCATGGAGGGCTGGGATGGAAGAATCCATAAATCCAATCACCTGTACAGGATATAGGAACCTCACTTTAGGATTTTCCAATCAGGATTTTGAGCCTTATTTCAGGCATATTTGGTGTAAAGAATTTGGTTTTAATGTGTAGAATTTTCTGCTTTCGTACAATGGAATTTTCAGAATTTCACTTGTTTTTGTTTGTTTTTTTTAAAGCCAAGTAATTTATTTGAGTCATAGATCCTCAACAAGAAATTGAGCCTTGGTTCAGAAGTGCAGAGGGAAAACTCAGAGCCTGTTCCAGTGAATAAATCCTCTCCCTGTGCATCTATGCTTAATTTTTGTCTTCTTCCAAGAAGGAAGTAGAAATCATAGAATCAGAATGAGTTTATAATCACAGAATGTTGGAGCTGAAACTTAGGAGTTTTCAACTTTCTGTGCTTTCTAACACTAACCTCAAAAAAAACACTGTTTTTGACAAAAGGCCTTAAAGAAAAACTTCCAAATTTGAGTAATAAAATTAAAATCACTGGTGTGTAGGTTGAATAGAACTGTGTAATTTCACATGGTGAAGAGTTTAATATTTGAAGTTTTAAAATATAGCAATAAATATAAAGGAAAATAGAAGTTCTTAATCACTGTCTCTTCTTGTTCCTTCTTAGTTTTAAGTAGTACTTTTAAAATTAGTTAATAAGTACTGCAGTACAAGTTACAAGTGCTTAGTTACTAAATCAAAAGTATAAATAATATAAATATTAGCTTTTAATTAAATAGTTAGCCTTTAAAAGACCTTGTAACTAACTAAATACACCTCCATTTTCACTTTTAACTTATGAACTAAAAATACTGCAAAACTCTCTATACTATAAATAAAATTTAATAAACAACCAAGCCCAAACAAACAAAAAAAATCCATATATCTCAAATTTCAATCCTAACTCAAAGTAAAAACAAAAACAAAACAAAACACTAATATATAATACCACAAATTTAGGGCAGCAGAAGGTCCAGTTATTTTTTAATTTTTGTATCAATTGCAATACTTGGGTTGTCCCAAATACAGAATTGGAAGCAAAGGGAATGTGGCTGATGAGGAATGAGGTTGTACAGAACTATACAGAGCAAGATAAAAAGGAGAGCCAAAAATTAAAGCTAAAAACACTCCCAGAGTGTTGTAGAAGGGCTGAAAACAATCACTTTTGCCACTGTAGGGGAAAAGAAATTGAAAATAAAGGAATATTAATTTTTAAAAGTCCCTCTCTGCCATCTGGTAGGGAATTACAAAACATACCAGTGCTAAAAGCCAACCTCCATCTCCAATTCCACTTCTCTTCCCAGCCAAAACCACAGGGGAGCGAATAAAATCCAGATCCTGAAGGCAAATGGTTCTTTTGTGGATCCATCAGATCTCTGGCAGGTCCTGTGTCCCCCCTGCTGGAATGTGCTGCCCCATCCCTGTGTCCTCACCTGTTCCTCAGTTCCAAATGTGCCTTAGGAGACACAGACAAGGGGAAATGAGGGAATTCATCCCAGACACAAGTGGGCAGGGGATAACAATCTTTCTGGAGTGAGAAATGAGACATTTTCTGTGGTCAGCAAAACCTCTGTGAAGGCTGGGACTGCTCTGAATCCATCACAGCCCAGCAGGGGGGAAAAAAAGGGATAAGTGTTTATGGATAACCCACATTTCTTTAAGCAGTGGTTCCCAAAGTGCCAGAGATGCTTCCCTAAAAGTCCTGAAGGAGCAGCCCAGGGATTGTGGAGGTTTGTTCTGGGGGTCACTGGAGGAAAAAAATCCAGGGAATTCTCCCTGGATCCACAGGAGGGAAAAGACAGCTCCATTCCTGGGAGGTGGGGAGCTCAAACACAGATATTTGGGAAGGGCTCAGTCACACCAGCACCTTTGTTTGGGGCATTTTGGGTGCATCCCTGCCTTGTCTGTGGCTGCCTGCTCCAGGCAAGGCCGGGATCTCCTCGTGTGCTCCACCTGTGTGTTGGGTTGATGTGTCCAGAAATGTGAATTCTGTCCCCATCTGTTAAACCAGGTGGGGCAGTGACCCTGATCTCCTGGCACATATTCTCTGCTAATGGGCCAGCTTTAAATCAGCTGGGCAATCATCTTTATCTTTCCCACAGCCCATCCTCCCTCCAGGAGATATCTCCTGTTCATGGCCATTGAGTCCCAGGACATGGCTGATAAAATTCCATCATCCCACTGGGAGATGCTCCAGCCAGGGGAGCAGCCAAGCCTTTCCTACCCAGATAAAAACTGAGATCTTGGACACCAAGGAACCTTCTTTCCACTGGATTCCAGAGGAAAGCCAGACCTTTCCACATCATCCCTGGAGCTTCAGAGGAAACTGCACCTTCTACAGGAGCACTGCTCCAGCTGAACCACATCTGCCCCTGCAGGAGGATGCAGCCACCATTGAATGGGACTGCTGCCAACACCCTGACTGACTGACGGGTGTCAGCTTGGATTCTGACTCTGGCAGTGCTTTGGGATTGTTCTTTGTAATGCTGCATTTCTATTTCAATTTTCCTAGTAAAGAACTCTTATTTCTAATTCCCCATATCTTTGCCTGAGAGCCTCTTAGTTTCAAAATTACAGTAATAATTTGGAGGGAAGGGGTTTACATTCTCCATTTCAAAGAGAAGCTTCTGCCTTTATTGGCAGACACCTGTCCTCCAAACCAGCTGCCAGGTGTCCTGCAGCCCCAGGGGAGCTCCAGGAATACTGGGATGTTCCTGCTGGTGAATCATCCCTTTGGAGAGCAGCTCCTCTTCCTGCCTCAGAGGCACCCAGGGGCTCCTCCAGCTGTCTCAGCACGAGTGTCTGCTGCAATTTGAGCTGTCTGAAACCATCCTGGTTTGCCTCCAGCAAGGCACAGGCCCCTTGCAGTTGTGGTGTCACATCTGGCAGAGCCGTGCAGATGTGTCAGAACCCTCAAACATCTCACTCGGCTCGAGGTGCCTGGAGGTGTGCAGCTAAATCGAGTTTTACATATTTTTTTTGCAGATGTTTAATCTGTCCTCGGCTCTGAGCCTGGAGCTGGAGGTGTGGGGATGTGAATTAAACCCTCTGCTGTACCCAGGCTCAGCCTTTGTGTCCAAGGAGAGAGGATTTACCTCCCAGGATTTCAGGGTAGTGTCCAGTTTGCTGAGTCCCCTAAATTTACGTTCAACATGTAGGAATCTCCTCATGGCAGCCAGAGTCAGTGCAGCTCTAATCACCAAAATTTGGGATCTGGTTCGGAGCAAAATCAACTCCAAGGCACCCAAATGAGGCTGGATATGACACGGGAGCTTTGGGAGATCTGGAAGGCTCCAGGGAGAGCTCAGAGCCCCTTCCACAGCCTAAAGGGGCTCCAGGAGAGCTGGAGAGGGACTGGGGACAAGGGATGGAGGGACAGGACACAGGGAATGGCTCCCAGTGCCAGAGGGCAGGGATGGGAATCGGGAATTCCTGGCTGGGATGGAATTCCCAGAGCAGCTATGGCTGCCCCTGACCCCTGGCAGTGCCCAAGGCCAGGCTGGACATTGGGGCTTGGAGAAGGATGGAAGAGTGGGAGGTGTCCCTGCCCATGGCAGGGGTGGAACTAAATGACCTCTAAATCCAATCCAATCCAATCCAATCCAATCCAATCCAATCCAATCCAATCCAATCCAATCCAATCCAATCCAATCCAATCCAATCCAATCCAATCCAATCCAATCCAATCCAATCCAACCCAATCCAATCCAACCCAACCCAACCCAACCCAACCCAATCCAATCCAATCCAATGCAATCCAATCCAGCCCAATCCAATCCAATCCAATCCAATCCAATGCAATCCAATCCAACCCAATCCAACCCAATCCAATCCAATCCAATCCAATCCAATCCAGTCCAGTCCAGTCCAATCCAATCCAACCCAACCCAACCCAACCCAACCCAACCCAATCCAATCCAATCCAATCCAATCCAATCCAATCCAATCCAATCCAATCCAATCCAATCCAATCCAATCCAATCCAATCCATTCTATGATCCCATGAAAGGTCTCCTGGCATCAGAAAGGATTTTTTAGAACAGATATAATTCCAAAGGCATCCCAGGCCCTGAGAAATGGTTCCTTCACTGAAAAGGAACTGGAGGAGTCCAGATGGATTTTTTGGCAGAGCTGGTGTCAGATGGATCCCACCTGGTGACCTGGTTTGGGAATGAGTGTGGAGCCTGGAAAAAGCTGTGAGACCACAGAAGGGGGAATTTGAGATCCAGCTGATCCAGGTCACACCAGCCTGGCCATCCCCTAAAATCCATGGTGGAGTGGCCAGGGCTTGGCATTTGGATGACAAAGGGAAGGAATTGGCTCCTCCACACCTGAAATGTAAACAGAGAAAATCCATTGTGTGAGGAAATTCACGGGCAATTTACCAAAACAAATAAACAAAGTTGTGGCTTTTTTCCCTCCCTACTTCTTAATGCTGTAGGAAGCAAGACAGGTTTATATTCCAGTTGCCATTTAGGGACGAAATTTATATAATTTTATTTTTAGTTTTGAACTTGGAGATGTTTCAAATTCAGTTTGAAACTAACTAACTGACTAACTAAATAAATACCAGTTTGGAATATCTTAAACCACATCAGGCCTCTAAATAAAACTACTTAAGTTTTGTCATTTTGCTTGGTCTTAAGGAGGAATTTATTTCCATAGGGCCTGTAAAAATCCTGAGATTTTTTTGCTGCCCTTCCTTCTGAGCTCCCAGGCCAATAAATCATATTCTGATATAGATTTTGATGCCTGAGTGTGATTTCTGTTCCTATCACTCAATCACTGAAAGATCAAGAGAAAAAGCTCCAGTGAAGCTTCCACATGCACAGACATGTTGGGATTTTGCTTTGTGCCTCAACAGAAGAGATTTATTTTGCAGAATATTCCTTTCCTATAGACTCAGGCAGAGAGCTCCAATGCCAGAGTTGTCAGTACTTCATCCTACAAATTTTCCTTGGAGGCTTCCCAGTCTCAGCCAAACAAACTTCTCACTGTGAGGACTGATGAAACTGATGAAACTCCAGCTAAACGTGGGAAGTTACACCTGAATCCTTGGATTGAAAGGAGCAGGTTTTTAGGGATGCACTGATGGACAAATGTCTCTAAAGGCTGATGAGGTTGTGAAGTCAAACCTCACTCACCCTCCTGGTTTTGGCCAAAAAACCCCTCCTTTGGTGGAGAGGCACCAGCAGCTCCGTGCCATGGGCACGTTCTGGTGCCAGCCACAGCAGCCAGAGCTGGCATCCCATTCCCACATCCCAGGGATTCATTGGCTGCTGGCAGAGGGAAAGCAGCCTCACAGACATGAAAGGATGAATCAGGAGCTCTGTGCCATTCACTGCAGGAGGAAACTCACAGAAGTGACAAGGGAAAAGTTCTGCAGAGTTTTCCCTGAGTGAGAAAACAGCTCTGGCTTTTTTCTCCCAAACTTTGGCAGAAAAGGAAAGAAGAGAAGAGAGAAGAGAGAAGAGAGAGAGAGAAGAGAGAGAGAGAAGAGAGAAGAGAAGAGGAAGAGGGAAGAGGGAAGAGGGAAGAGGGAGAGAGGAGAGAGGAGAGAGAGGAGAGAGGGAGAGAGGAGAGGAGAGAGGAGAGAAGAGAAGAGAAGAGAAGAGAAGAGAAGAGAAGAGAAGAAGAGAAGAGAAGAGAAGAGAAGAGAAGAGAAGAGAAGAGAAGAGAAGAGAAGAGAAGAGAAGAGAAGAGAAGAGAAGAGAAGAGAAGAGAAGAGAAGAGAAGAGAAGAGAAGAGAAGAGAAGAGAAGAGAAGAGAAGAGAAGAGAAGAGAAGAGAAGAGAAGAGAAGAGAAGAGAAGAGAAGAGAAGAGAAGAGAAGAGAAGAGAAGAGAAGAGAAGAGAAGAGAAGAGAAGAGATGTGGAGAAGGAGAAGGTCTAGCAGCAGTGACAAGAGTCTGAGCAGAGTACAAGTTGCCCAAACAACTCTTTTCTTCCCAGAATACATAAAGATTTTAAAATAAGGATTTTTAGAACCACAGAATCCCAGAATGGTTTGAGTTGGAAGGGACCTTAAAACTCATCAACCCCTGTCATGGGCAGGACACCTTCCACTATCCCAGGCTGCTCCAAGCCCTGTCCAACCTGACCTTGGACACTTCCAGGGATGAGGAATCCACAAATTTTTATTTGCACAGAAATCCCAGAATCCATGTGGGTGCCTGTGTTTATGCTGAGGGAGAAGGAAAAGTGATCAAGGCAGGGGGTGAGGGAGGAAGGAGATGGGGGGGGATGGAAAATCTTTGGCCCATGGGAAGTCTGAAGGATCCCTTGCCCACACTGCAGCATTCCTTCCCAAAATGTGGCCAAGCAGAGCAGGAGGGTGGGATAATTGTAAGAGTGGGATGGTCTTTAGATGGGGTTTTAATCTTTCCACAAGAACTCATAAAGCCTGGATGTCACACACCAAGGGACCCTTGAGAGAACAGGAATTCCCAGATTTCCATAGGATTTACACAAAAAATGACCTTAGGCAGAACAGATATTCCCAAACCTCCACAGGATTTACAGAGCAAAGGCCCTTTGGGAGAAAGGGATTCCCAGATATCCATAGAATTTAGGAAAGGATTTTTTGGAGAATAGTGATTCCCAGGATATCCACAGGACTTACAGAACAAAAGATTTTTGGGAGAAGGGGATTCCCAGACATCCATGGGACTTACACAGAAAAGGATTTTTGGGAGAATAGTGATTCCCAGGACATTCACAGCACTTACAGAACAAGGGATTTTTGGGAGGAGGGGATTCCCAGACATCCATGGAATTTAGGAAAGGAATTTTTGGAGGATAGTGATTCCCAGGACATCCACAGGACCTACAGAACAAGGGATTTTTGGGAGAATGGAATTCCCAGACATCCATGGAATTTAGGAAAGGATTTTTGGGAGAGCAGGGATTCCCAAACATCCACAGGACTTACAGAACAAAGGACCTTTGGGAGGAGGAAATTCCCAGACATCCATGGGACTTAAACAGAAAAGGATTTTTGGGAGAATATGATTCCCAAACATCCTTACAGAACAAAGATCCTTTCGGAGAAGGGGATTCCCAGACATTCATAGGATTTAGACGACAAAGGAATTTTGGGCAGCTTGGAGCAGCAGCTGAAGGCCAGGTGAAATCCCCCAGGCCATCCACATGCAAATCCCAAAATTCTGCTTTCTTTGCCTCTGAGCTGAATTCCTGGCTTCAGCTGGAGCTAATCCTGCCCCATATGAAGCACAAAAAGTCCAATCCTTCCAAGTATTCCTGACCCAATCAGACCCAGGATCTATTCTTAGCCTGGCCTTTCAGCAAATTGCTCTGGTTTTACTTCAGGTTTATTGATAATCTGGGTCCCCTGTGAGTGAAACAAATTCAACTCAAAATTGACCTTGCAAATTGCAAATCTTTAATCTGGACTTCATAAATCAGTATTTTGGAGTAGGCACATGTTATAAGGAAGGAGAAAACAGGATAAGAAAGAGAAAATTTTGAGTGGAGCTCAGGAAAAGAGGTGGAGAGAGGCCAAATCCATTTGCATGTGTCAGGCAAAGAGCCAAGGGTAGAAGGATGGAAGGACAGCCTGGAAAAGTGAAGAGATGATCCCTGGTGTGGGGACAGCATTCCACTGGGATATGGGGAGATCAGCTCCCTGCCAGCCCAGGGAATGGGTGAAAAGCTTCCAAAGCTGCTGATTTGGGGCAAGGAAGAGCAGGAAGAAGAGGGGAATCATATGAGGGTTAAATAATATTGGGGATTTCTGGGGTTAAAAAGTAGGGTTCAGAGTTCTTTGGATTCCAAAAAAAAAGAAAACCAACAAAAAACAAAAAACAAAAAACAAAAAAACCCCCAACAAAAAAAAACAAAACCAAAAACAATCAAAAAAACAAACAAAAAAGAAAAACAAAAAAAAAAACCCAAAAACTAAAAACCCCAAACCAAACAAACCAAAAAAAACCCCCAAAACAAACAAAAACACCCCAAAACAAACAAACAAAACCAACCAAGCAAAACCCAAAACAAACAAAAAACAAAACCACACAAAACAACAAAACAATAACAAAACCCAAAACAAACAAAAACCCCAAAAACCAGCAGTGATTGGTGATGAAATCAAGTTTGGTTGTTTGGTTACAAAAGCAATGAAATGCCCCAAAAATCAATTAAAATGGTCAAATAATTCAAGGCAATTCTGCTCCCTTTCATTTTTATGTCAAAATTATCAATTCCACACACAATTTCTCTGGAATAATTTTCATTATTCATTTTGCAAGCCAAATAAACTGAAGGAAGGAACGTGCCTGGGATTGGGGAATCTGATTAATGGCCACAACCTCAGCCCAACAAAACCCAGTTTCATCCATTGAGGAAATTTCAGATTTGATGAAAATCCCTTTGACTTTTGGCTTCCTCATCTGTTTATTATGTGAGGAATGGGTTCTCAGCAGGAGGAAAAGTGCAAGTGTTTTCCCTCTGGGATTGATGCCTCTCCCTTCCAGTGACCAGACTTTTTGTTGTTTTTAAAGTCTGGGGGAAAATAAACAGAAGGGAAACCTGATAGCACTTCCCTGCTCTGGAGACAGTAGCACAGAAAGAAAATAAAGCTAAGGGTGGGATGAGAGACCTTGGCCTCCAACTTCAGTCAGGGAAAGTCCTTCTGGAAATTGGGAGTGGGGGATGGAATTTTTTAATGATAAAAGTAATGAAAGAGTGAAGTGGATGGTCAGGATTTGCCTGTGGGTGTTTATTGATTTACCAGCATTAATTCAGCTGCTCTTTTCTCACCAAACAGATAAAATCTCGAGATTCTCCCTGATTCCAGTTTTCTGGGATATTTTAATTAGGATTTTAACCCTCAGGAAGATCAGGAGAGCAAACTCTGCCTCGAGCTCATCTGGTGATGGAGGCCACAAAAAGCTGTCAAAGAGCCACCACCAAATAAAGATCTTTGCAACTGGGATTCCTGGGAGACTTTCAGAGCTCAGGAGCTTGGAGGGATTTCCAAAGGGATTTGGGAGTGACCTGGAAAGAAATCGCCACTTAATTTAGGAGGATGACATCATGAATGACAGAATGTGTAACAAAAGGCAGGAGGAGGCTGTTGCAAAATCTCCCGACCTTAAATTGAGTAGATATGTTGGAAATTATATAATTTTCTAATTAATTTTTTTGGTTTTTTAAATTAATCATAACTAGGATATGAATTAGAAGCAATGTGTTAGTCTTAAATCACTTTTAGCCACGTAGCTGAGTATTTTTACACAGATTTTATTGGGAAAACCACTGAAAATTTAAGTTTTTCTGAACAAACCCTGAGGTGCTTCAATAAGCAAGGTCTGGGAGAAGGAAATGGATTGTTGGGATTGGATACAATGAGTGCAGGATTTATGGAGCACAAGGACATTTTGCAGAAAGCAGAAGATAAAGGAGAAAGTAAAAAACCTTCAATATATTTGTGTCCCTGCCAGGAAGAAAAAGATACTACAAGGATTAAAATGAAGAGCAGGATACTAATGAATGAATTAAAGAGGATTATGTAATTTAGAGCCAAATGAACATGAATTTATTTGGTAAAAATGCAGAAAAAATGTGAAAAAGTTTTGTATCAGTGTCCACGTGGAGGCTGGAATTTTGTTGGCCACACAAAAAATGGGATTTCACAACTCATGGAAAGGGAACTTTGTCCTGTCCCTGTCCTGTTGTGACCACAAACAGCTTTGGGTCAAACATAAACACATGACATCACATCCTCTGGAAATGGAGCTGAAGGGAAAAAAGAAAGAGGCTGCAATAACAAGGGAAAACTGGGAAGGGGATGCTGGGGTGGAAAATGAGGAAGAACAAAACCAGAGCTGGACCTGTGTGAGTGAGGAAAAAGGGGGAGCAGGAGCAGATTGGCCTGGTGAGGATGGGAAGGGGCTTTGGGACAGGGAATGTGTGACTGGGAAGGACAAAGAGTGATGGGAACATGGGTCACACCTCCAGCAGGACTGATAAAATAATAGGAAGAAAGGCTGAAAAGGATTTCTGGGGGATCATCTGATCCATCCCTTTTGACCTTTGGGCATGAAGAGGGAATTTGGCCCAACTGACCAAGGAGAACCAGCACAAGAAATAAAATTTTATCTTTCCTGAAGTGTGAAAACTCAAAGTCACAAAAAAGTCACCACACCCATTCCAAACTTGGAATAATGTGGAATCCTCCAAATGTGCTCAGCACAGAGCTGAGCCAGGCTGAGGCTGGCCCCAAACTTCAATGTCCCAAATTCTCTGAGTGACCACAGAATCAGAGAATGGCTTGGGCCCTTCAGAGGTCACCCAGCCCAGCTCCCCTGCAGGGACATCTTGGATGGATCAGGAGGCTCAGACCAGCTCAGCCCCTGAGTATTCCCAGGGCTGGGGCTTCCATCCCTGAAGGTCACTCTGTGGTCACTCCCAAGCTGTGCTCCACCATCTCCTGGGAGGGAGGGAGGGAGCTCAGGGGTCCTGCTGTCAATCAGATCCTGCTGTGGAGGTGATTTGGTCAGGTTTGAGTGTCTCGAGGGAGGAGGGAGATGAATCTGGCTCAGGGGTTTTAACACATTTTCCTCTGTTTGTTTGCAGACAGTGCAGGGTATGGGATTTCCTCTGGCCAGTTTGGGGCCTCTGTCCCAGCTGTGCCATTCCCCACCTGTGCCATCCATCCCAGCTCTGCCATTTTCCAGCTGTGCCATTTTCCAGCTGTGCCATTTTCCAGTTGGGCCATTTCCCAGCTATGCCATCCTTCAGCTGTGCCGTGCATCCTAGGTGTGCCACCTTCCAGCTGTGCCATTTCCTAGTTGTTCCATCCATCTCAGATGTGCCACTTCCCATCTGTGCCATCCATCCCAGCTGTGCCATTTTCCAGCTGTGCATTCCATCCCAGCTGTACCATCCATCCCAGCTGTACCATCTCTCCCAGCTGTGCCATCCTCCAGCTGTACCATCCATCCCAGCTGTGCCTTTCCCAGCTGTGCAATCCATCCCAGCTGTGCCATTTTCCAGCTGTGCATTCCATCCCAGCTGTGCCATCTCCCAGCTGTGCCATTTTCCAGCTGTGCATTTCATCCCAGCTGTGCCATCTATCCCAGCTGTACCATCCATCCCAGCTGTGCCATTTTCCAGCTGTGCCATCTCCATCCCAGCTGTGCCATTTTCCAGCTGTGCCATTTTCCAGCTGTGCATTCCATCCCAGCCGTGCCATCCATCCCAGCTGTGCCATTTTCCAGCTGTGCATTCCATCCCAGCTGTGCCATCCATCCCAGCTGTGCCATCTCCCAGCTGCCATCCATCCCAGCTGTGCCATTTTCCAGCTGTGCAGTCCATCCCAGCTGTGCCATCTATCCCAGCTGTACCATCCATCCCAGCTGTGCCATTTTCCAGCTGTGCATTCCATCCCAGCTGTGCCATTTTCCAGCTGTACCATCTCTCCCAGCTGTACCATCTCTCCCAGCTGTGCCATCCATCCCAGCTGTGCCATTTTCCAGCTGTGCATTCCATCCCAGCTGTACCATCCATCCCAGCTGTGCCATCCCCCAGCTCCTTGTGCTCTCCTCCCTGTGAGCAGCTCCAAAGTTCTTGTCTTGGTGCCGGCGCTGCCGCTGTGGAACCATCGCTGTGTTTTCCTCTTCTCTCTCATCCCAAATCCAAAGTGTGGCACCAGAACAAGTTCTAGGAAGAAAATTGAACCCTCCCAGTCAAAGCCAGGACACAAAGAGAGAATCTTTTACCTTCAGATGGGATCTGCTTCATGCCTTGGCCATTCTTGGAGATGCTTCAGAACCTCGTGGCCAGATCGTGGCTGTTGCTAAAACAGGCACAAGCACAGCCTAAATAAAGCCTGGCTTATCTCAGGCTCTGCCTGCCAGCCAGGGAATCTTCTGTCTTTCCAGAAAGCCTGGGTAGTCCTACACCTTTTCTTTTTTTCCTCCCCCATTCCCACAAAACCACCCTGGGAGACTCCCAGGGGATTTTGGGATCTCCAGACCTTGCTGTGTCTGTTTGGAGGCAGAGAACTTCTCGAGGTCATCCAGACCTGGCTTAGTCCTCGTGTTCCAAAGGGTCTAGCAGTGGGAAAGGATTTCATCTCGCCTTTGAAAATCTTGTCTTTACTAATTTATAAAATTTTGGGACCCTAGGAAGTTGATTTTCATCCATTTTGTCTGAAATATTTCTGTTTGGGTCTGTACAGATATTTCTGTGGGTGAACGATTTCACCTCACACAGAAATATTTTCATTTTTAATACACAAAGATTTGAAGTTCTGGAGGGAAGAGAAAAATCAAAATAAATGTTGAAATTAAATTGATAATCAAAAAGAAGGGATAAGGAAAGAGGAGAACCTCAGGTGATTCCAACATGAAAGAATTTGATCAATCAAGACCATCAACACTGGTAAAGTGAAGTGGAGAAAATAATGGGAATATTTTTCACACCTTATTCACATTTATGGCTGATAAAATAATTGGAATAAAGGCTGAAAAGGATTTCTGGGGATCATCTGATCCATCCCTTTTCACCTTTGGGCATGAAGAAGGAATTTGGCCCAACTGACCAGGGAGAAGCAGAACAAAAAATAAAATTTTAATGTTTCCTGAAGTATGAAAACTCAAAGTCACCACACCCAGGTCACCACAAATCTTGATGCAGCATCCCAGAAATTATGGCTCTGACTTCCACTATTTTACCCATATCAGTTGGATAATTTTAGTTTCCTTCTGATTTGGAGCCTTCCACAGAAAACACTTCCAAGCCTTTATGCAATATTATGTCTTTAAAAAAGCTGGTGATTCTAGGAAGAGAATTTAATGAAAAAAAAATACCAATTATCCTTTGTATTTTCCCAGGTTTAGGTGAGTAGAAGGATATCAAGGGAGGAAAATGCAATTGAAGTCCCTCCTAGATAGGCAGAGAAAAAAGAAACAGCGTTGGAAGCAGAACGAGGCGTGGGGAGATGAAAAATGACAGAAGGAAAACGAGGGCTGATGATTAGGAGATATTTCCTGAAAACCACAAGCAGCAGCTGACTGTGACTTTCCCAGGGGAAAGGGTGGGAAATCTCTTCCTTTTGGCTTTTTAATGTTGGATAAAGCCCTGAGGGACAATTCCACAGAAGCCACTATCGTCGGTGCCAGCTCAGGTTATCACTCCTGGCCTGGGAATTATTGGCCCAGACCACGTTTTGTGTTGAATTTTGTATTTCAGCAATGATTTTCCCAGCTTGCATAAGAGCATTTCAGCCACCTAATCCTCCAAAGATGTTTTTCCAAATGTTTGGCTATTAAAATCCACACAGTAAAATTCTGGCTGGATAAAATAAAAATTCCAGTCCAGCAGATCCTTTGCTGGGGCAAATTTGACACTTTAACCTACTTTAATGACACTGATAATAACAGTAATAATCACTTTTCAATTAAATTTTTCAATCATTTTATCTCCCTGAGAGAAACTGAAGGTTATTAAGACACCAAACACCATATAAAAGCTGAATTTTGCATTTTATTCATATTTTCTCTTTCCAAACCTCCTCTTCCCTTTCCCAGGGAAATGCCACGCTTTTCTAAAGGTCAGCTGGAGAAAATAAAAAGCTTTTTCTTAAATGCAAACCGTGTGGATTTTCACTGCATAAGAATTTGCCTGTCATAATGAAGTGGAATTAAATATTTTATAAGGTAAAAGAAGTTAATATTTTTTGGATGGTGAACAACAAATGTGTCCTGCACCAGGTTCGTGGACTGGGAGTGCTCTTATAAAGCTCTGCTGATTTTAAATTAAATTCCTGGCTTTAATTATTTATTTTTTTTACTTGTTTTCTTCACTATTTTGGGAATACAGTGGGAATCCCATCCAGGTGCTGTCCTTGGAGTCACAAATTTCCAGAATTAGAAATATTCCCTGTGCCCAGCACTTTACAGAGGGAGTTGCATCTCCTTTGAGATGTTCATAAATTCAGAGCCCTGCCTTTTATAAAATTTTATATTTCCTTCGGTATTTAATGAAGAAAAAGGCAGCTTTCAGAGACTTTCATTCATGTTTAAACCCACAATTCTCTGCAGATATTTTTGAGGCTGTTTTGACCAAAATTTCTCCAGAAATTTCTCCAAAAATTCCTCACAAAACAGGAGCAAGCAGCCCATGGAATAAAGGCTGGAACTAAGATCTTCTTTTGTGGACAACCTGGAAAAATCAGTGCTCAGGATTCATTTTTCCCATGCATCTGCTCCTCCATCCTCAAATGTCAGCTTGCCCTGACCTCCCAGGCTAAACCCAGAGGCTCTGCCCTGCTTCCAGGCTCTATTTTGGTGGATTTTGGTGGATTTTGGTGGATTTTGGTGGCTAGGACTCTGCAGGCTGAGGGAACTGAGAGCACATTGGTACCCAGCCCCTAATTCCCAATGGGAATGTTCATCCAGCACCCCCAGAGAGGAGGGACCTCACTGCAAAAACAGAGATCAGCTTCTTGCCTCTGTTTAGGAAAGGAGCTGGTTCTGCTTTCCTTGATTCCATGGAGATGCTGCTGCTCCTCAGGAAAAGGAAAGTTGGATTCATGTTGCTCCTGAAGTGAAATTCTCAATTTGAATATTTTTTTTTTCTGCATGAGGCACTAAAAATTCCTGGCTGCCAGTGACAGCAAAGAGAATCATAAAATCATAGAATAATTTGAATTATAAGGCATTTTAATGATAATAGAAAAAAATGAATTATAAGGGACCTTAATGATCATTTAAATGTTGTTAAACCTTGTAACAATGCATTGGAGCTGGCAAAGAAAGTGATTTATTATCTACTCAGCTCTTCCTCTGAAGAAATTTTATCTTATCTCTCATTCAGCATCTCTAGCCATGCAGTTAATCAGCCCTGCCTCTTAATTAACCCTCTAATCTCAGCCATCAGAAAGTTCCAGCTGAAATTTAGCAGCTAGATATTGGCTAATGGAGATAAAATCAGAATTTTCAGTTTCCTGCCCTCCAAGAACAGGTGGGCTGCATCCAGGGATGAATCTGGAACAACCTCTTGTTCAGATGCCACAAAAATCTCCTGAATGGAGCAGAATTCTATTGGTCATGGAATTCCACCCAGGATTTCTCCCAGTTTATTAAGTTTATTATTTTATCCTGCCCTTCCATGTGTTCCCAGCTCCTGCCAACCTGGGGCTGATTTCAGAGGCTTTGAGTGCTGAATTTTAATTTTTGGGGTTATCAGATTGTTGCAAGGAGGGGTTAATTCCCAAATTTCCATATTGGGATTTAAAAAAAGACAAAACCTGCTGTTCCCAGAGAGTTTTGTTTAATTTCAAGCTCTGTAAGGACTCTGTTATTAGATTTTAAATACCTTGGGTAATTAGCAACCCTTATTGGTTTCTCCTGCATGTTTTTGTTGGTGGTTCTGCTTTCCAGAGGATTCACAAAATGGGATTTATCCCACCAGGAATTGAAGAGTTTTGCCATAATCCAATTTTCTCTGCTGCTCTTGGAATTTCCATGAATTCCCCATTTATAGCATCAGTTTTATCCACCCAATGGTTCATCTCCTAAAACTGAAGAGATGTTTGGTTTATAAACTTTATAAGGAAAATGTTGGGATATTCCACAATGTCAGAGAATTAAAATTATTGTGTCTTTAGGATGTTTCAAGGACAAAACAGGATCCAGATATTTTGTTGATAAAGCAGAATAAATTCCCTCAAAATGGAGGTGGCAACTATTTAGGAATATTTATTTCAGGAATTCAGTTTAATAACCCAAAACCTTCCCACTGCAGCTAAAGGAGAGTTCATGTTCACAGGTATGGAAAATAGAGATTTTCCCTGCTGTAATGCCAGAAAAAAGGAGACTTTTTACTCCTCAAATGCCATTTTATTCCCTATGGATTTGTGGTTTGGGAATTTTTTTAGCACCTCAGAACAAGGGTAAAAAGTTTCTCTTACTTCACACAACAAACTTGATCTGTTCTGGTTTTGCTTTCAAATTGAATTATTCAAATTTATTTAGTATTATTTATTTTAATAATAAATGTTTAAATACAAATTTTTAAACAATTTTATGTATTTTACATTTATTTATTAATCATTCAAATTTAATTTCAATTATTTGCTCATTCAAATTTAATTGGAATGATCTCCTTGCCATTAAAGGCATCCAAATCCAACCTTCACAACCAATCACAAAAAACTGAGGCTGAAAATTAATAGGACTGGGATCCCTTGTGGGACCTCCCCCTCTTACCTAAATATCATTTTCTTTTATTTATGGCCCCTCAGAACCTGCAGGGCCTCGGGGATATTTTGGCTGTGTTTATCCTACATGCTGCATGTGTTGTTTTTTAAATCCTGTCATGTCCCATATAATTGTAAGTTGTCTCCTGAGAATCCAGGCTCTGTTTTCATACAATTTCCCATTATTTTTGCTCAGGGTATGCATTGATACCTTTTTATTTTTCCTTTCCAAACTAACAGCATAAACAAAACAAACCCTGCCCTGCTCAGAGCTTTGTTGGCATCTTCTCCCCAAGTCACACTAGGAATAAATTTATTTTTCAAGCCAGGATAAAGCAAAAGGATGTTTGTAGAGAAAGGAGTCAGCACTTTATATTTTATGCTCCATGAATGTTTTTCTGCAGGAATTTGGGACAGTTCTGATCAGAGTTGCTTATTTTAAAGGCTGGGATTCAGTTTTTCAATTCAGGGAGAAGTAAAGGCTCAGGACATTTTTCTTGTGTCACTGCAAAGTGAATCCTCTTGGATTCAGGTTGGATATTAGGACAATTTCTTCTCTGAAAAAAGAGGGAATTATCATTCCTGGAGTGTCCAAAAACCAAGTGGATGTGACACTTCACACCCCAGGTTCGTGGGGTTTGGTCAAAGGTTGGACTTGGTGACTTTGTGCATTTTTCCAACCTTAATTATCCTAAAATTCTATGCTTCCACTTCCTAAATCATAATTCCATCTGTAAAACATCCTCCAGATACCTTCCCTTTAAATTATATTAAATTTTCAGGAAAATCTCCCAGGGATTGCTCCCACCCTGCTGCAGGCACCCACACTCGTTCAGCTGGATGATTTTCCACCCCCACTGATCAAACCTCATCAATGCCTCTGATTATCAATAATAACTTGGAATTAATTGCCACTAATTCCTGCTCATAAGGAAGCCCTGATGTGCACAGAAATAATTCCTGCCAAGCAAATCCCACCCCTGTGTTGGAGCTGCCCTGCTCAGATCCCAGGCAGGAATTCACAATCAGAAGTAGAGTGAGATGAATTTCACACCAAGTGAATAAGTTGTAGTCAGATTTAATAAAAACCCATTTAATTATGTGTTTTATTTTGGCTTCCAGTGGCTCCCTGCAGACACTGGGCCAGCTCCTCATCTGGTGTAAATGAATAATCCTGCACTGGTTGTATTTAGAGGCTGAGTTATTTAGGACAGCTGAAATTCAGGCTCTAAATAAAAATATTTCTGCTTCAGCTGAGGTGAGAGAATGAGAAAATTCCGTGCTTGGTTCTCTTTCTAAAATGTAGAGTTTAAAATTTCTGTTGTTTTGTACAAAAATCAGCCCCTGAGCTTGGTGTAAATCAAACATTGTCAGAGAGGTCTAAAGGTGGGAAATGGATTAGGAAAATCTCTTTTCTAAATCAGGAAAATTTCTTTTCTGAAATTCTCTTCTTCTCTCTTCATGACTGGGTTATAAACTCAGTGGAACTTCTAAAGCTTCAAAATTGATAAGGAAAGATGGGAAGGGAAGAAACACCCCAAAACCTTAATTTGTAAGGAAAAAAAGCCCTGCTCCTGAAAGGAACACAATAAAAACCCCTTTGGAATGACATTGATGTGGAAACACAATTCCATCTGTCTTCCTGGCTCTCCTCCCATTCATTCAGGACTGCATTCCTCACAATTTTGGAGAAGACTGGGAATATTCTTCTGCTCCCAGAACAGGTGGGATGCCTGTCCAAGGTTTCCCAGGAAACCTGGAGCTGGGGTTTGAGCTGGTGCAGCCACTCCTGGACATGAATTTGAATTCCTGGACATGAATTTGAATTCCTGGACTGGATTTGAGCTTAGCCCAGCCCCTAAACCACCCCAGGGCAGCTGCTGGGCTTGGCTCTGGAGCTGTGGGAATTGGACCAGAAGGGAGGGAGAAGGAAGCAGAGGGAGGGAAACGAGGGGAAATGCAGGTGCACGATGCAATTTTGTTTTTCAGCTGAGGGACAGGGCCACAGCTCACAGAACAATCATGAAAAGGCAGCCAGGGCTGGGGCTGTCAGGAGCTGTGCTCACTGGACCAGAGCAGCACAATGCTGGCACAGGGATTTCTCATTTCCTGACCTTGCTGGGCTTGGTGTCACCAAAGTGTCACTGGAGCAGCGTGGCAGCTCCGTGTTCACAGAGCAAATCTGGGATTTTGAGGGGTTCAGGTGCTCAGGGGGGTTTACAGCTCCCTCTCCTCAGCCTCTGAGCTGAGCCTAATCTTTGCTGAAGGGCTGGGGTGAGATCCCTCTTTCCTGATGGGAGATTGTGGAGGTTCTCAACCTCCAGTGCTCTAGGCACCAACTCTCAGCTCTTGGCTCCTACCCTGAGCTCTTGGCTCCTACCCTGAGCTCTTGGCTCCTACTCCATCAGGTTATCTTCTAAATAAGCAAAGCAGCTCATTGTTAAAAAGATTGTTTATTACAAAGCACATCTTATTCACAAAGCACATCAGTCTCAAAAGGCAGTTACAAAAAGTAATGGCAAATGCAGTGGCAGTAAGTGAATGACTAAAAGCAACAATGGTTAAAAGCACAAACTCTCCCCAATACAAACTCTTATATAGGATTTTTCCACCTAGCTAAGATGCAAACTCAGACCACCACTCCTCAATCTGTTAGAATTCCAGTTTCTTAGCACAGCAGGTTACTTGTACAACTATTCATACAACCTATCTAAAAAAATGTCAGCAATATTCTTCCTATAGCTCTATTATGTCTAAGTCCTGGAGCCTCCACTGAAGATATCAGTGTGTTTCAACATTCACTAGAACTCACTCTGCTACTGTGGAATCTAAACCTTTTCACTTACTAAAAGCATTAGAACTCACCCTAAGAGTTACTAACTTAAATGTCTACTTTATGTGTGAGTGGCTTAATATACTTCAACCCATCCAAAGGCTTTAATTCAATCCCTGCACTCTGATTTCTCTCTGAAGAATTCCTGACTCACTGACTCCAACAGGAGATGATCCACTGGTGTTCACATGAGCAGGCACAGGAGCTGCTGCCTTGGAGTCCAGAAAATCCCATCCCTTCAGGGCACAGCTCTGGGAAACACTTGGAGACATCCAACACCCTCCCTGCAGTTCAGAGGTCAGAATAAAATTATAATTATTGGCTGCCAATAATTCATTAGGAAGGTGGATCATGCAGGGTAATGAGTGATTGATGTGTTACAATAAAAAGGTAATTACAGGTCACAGGTAGAACAAGTCTCACCTAATTTTTTTAGTTAGATCTTAAAATCTCAGTCCACCTCCTTTGCAATTAATTCAAAACTCAGTAATTCATTTTATTCCAAGGTAGGCACCCAAAAAACCTGAGTTATTTAGCTAAAAATTTGAAATCTGCATGAAAAAACCAAAAATGGCCAAAAATCCAGTGAGATTCCAGAGATTTCTGAGGAAAAATCTGGGAAAATGAGTGGGCAAAAAATCCGGAGGAAATGTGACTTAAAATGGACCAAACTCCCAAAAATCACCTGAAAAAATGGCCCAAAACCTCCTGAAATCCGTAACAAAACACCTGAAATCTGCAAAAATCCCAAGGATTGCTGGGAAAAGCATCAGGAAAAATTCAGCATGACAACTAGAAAAATCCCAGAAAATTTGCACTAAGAAACTCAAAAATCCCCTAAAAATCACAGTAAAAATATCCCAAAAAGTCCTAAACTCTTCACCAAAAAAACCAAAAATGGCCCCAAAATGCAGTGAGATTCCAGGGTGGTTTTCCTCATGGTTGTAAATGGTGATTACCTCAAAATTCAAGATTTTCCTTCCATACAACTAAAGGCAGGTGAGCTCCATCCCACCTCTTCTTGCCCTTGAATCCAACAAAATTTGGATCCAAACATCCCTTTGTGGGTTTAGGCCTTGTGTGTTAAAGCAGTGAGGATTCTCTGGAGCCCAAGGGGTGACAAAACTCCTTTTTTGCCTGTGCTGAAGGGCAGGGAGGGTGAATTGCAGCTGATCCCAATCCCATCTCCTTCCAGCACAGGAAGGGACATCCCCAAACACTGCCACACCTCCCTGGACAGCATCTTCTCCCAAAATCTCTCAGCCACTGCTGAAACCTGAGTTTGGAGAGCCCTGAGAGTTCTCTGACTTCAGGAACATCCTCAAATTTTTGGGATGAGAGCAAGCAGGGACTCTCTGTGCTTGAGAGCACAGTGACTTTTATCCTGGGGACATTCAAGGGGTGTTCCAAAGGCCACTGATGTCAGCAGGAAAAGACCTTTTGATTTCCATGAGCTCTGGATGAGACCCAGAAGGAGCAGGGAGTGAAGTCAGGGCCTCTCTTTCTCACACACAGCTGAAGCTGGAGCCTCAAAATCTCTAGTATTTGCTGAGCAGCAGTGAGTGTGGGTCAGGAAGGCAGCTGAGCTTTCCTTTCCTCACAAACTGTTTGTCTTGCTTTGCAGCCTAAAGCAATAAGAGTAATTCCATGACAAAATTCAGGCCTGGAGAAGCTGACAGAGCAAAAATCGTGACCAATAGAAAACTTCCAAAGGCTCCTCCAGGATTAAGAATTTCATTTCTGTTGCCTGCCATTCATTGATTTGAAAAGCTCTATTGGTTGGGCTGGGTGGGTTTTGATTGTTTTCCTTATCAGCTCCTCCAACCCTGTATTTATCCTGAGAAAAGCAGCAGAGCTCAGAACCCTCAGAGCAGGACCTGGGCTTTGTTATTCTGGGTTCCTGAGAGTGGGATGAGCAGGATGATGGTCCCAGGGGTGTGTTTGGTGTTGGGATGTTGTGTTTAGAGCTGATTGTGCTTTGCCCCTGAAGAAGGTGAGGTAATACACTGTGATCTCACATTCCCAGCAAGCACTAAAATGGGATAAGGCCTCCCAATTTCACCTCAGCCCAGAGCTGAGCTTCTCAATAGACCCATTAATCCCACTGGAGAGAAGATGGATTGGGAGAAACATCTTTATTCCTTCCTTAACCACCCAAATGTGGGGATGCTGTGTGAAGAACCACATTGGCTGAAGTGAGCTCACAGTGACTCCTGCCAGGAGCCACCAGTGCTGCCTAAAGCAGTTTTCCCAGGAGACCAGGAGTGATTCCTGAAGAATGTTGTGACCTTCTCCACTGTGACCTCTGCATGGAATCCTCTGGAATGTGAGCTTGGAACCAGAAGGGACAGAGAGGGGACAACTGGAGCAGCATGGAACTGGTCCCACTGGTGAGTGGGCACCAACACCCAACTGCAGAAGAGTGTTTGGAGTTCAGCAAGATCAGTGTGGAAATGGAGATCCCTGGATTGTCACTGTGGCCTTGTTTTGAGCCATGGCAAGTGCAGGGAAGGTTCAGCACAACAGGAAAGAGCTGCTCAGGGAGGAGAAGGAATTCTTGTGCCCAGGTGGATCCAGAGCAGAGTCAATAAAAGGGGGCTGGACTTTGTCCTGTCATGAAAAAGCAGAGTCCTTGTCACACTGAGAGCAGAAGGGTGAAATCAGAGAATCCCAAACAGGTTTGGGTTCTTAAAGATCTCATTCCACCCCTGCCATGCAGGGACACCTTCCACCATCCCAGGGTGATCCAAATCCCAGTGTCCAGCCGGGCCTTGGACACTCCAGGGATCCAGGGCAGCCACAGCTGCTCTGGGAAAGCTGTTCCAAGGTGGCCACGACTCTGCTGGCCCACCCAGATCTCCCAAAATGTGCCCAGAGAGGGGCAAGTTGAGCAGCCCAGGAGGTGAAAGGTCACATCTCATTGTGTGATGTAGGGAAGGTGTGATTGGAGCTCTGTAGAACAGATGAGACTTTGTAAATCCAACTCATCACTCATCCAAGAAATTAAATTAATTAACTGACACTCTCCATGCACACAGACACACATAAAGTGATTTTCCCTCATTCAGGCTGCCAGATTTTCCACCCCATAACAGGAAAACCCTGAACAAAACAGACCACGAGACCCCATTTCTCACAGAGCAATGACAGCTCTGCCTGATGACACAGGAAATATCCAAAAATTCTCCCTCTGGAACTCAGACCATGCACAGGACCTGCAGGAACCTGAGGAACCCCGACCTTCTGAGCTTTCCTGCCCTATTTCCTCCAGACCAGACAGGTCTGGCTGGATTGGGAAACATTCTGGGATGTGGAATTGGGTATGGGGAACTTTCCAAGCCACCCCAAAAATTTCTTAAGCAGCCATCACAACTTCCTGCTTATTTTTTTCTGCAGCTTGCTGAGACTTCTGAAGACCCAATTTTAACACAATCCTTTTGAGCAAGGCTTGCTTGGCCAGGAATAGAAGATTAATCTAATTTTTTTTTTTTAATCTGATTTTTTTTTCAAATATGGATGTGCCAGCTTGTAACCAGGAAACTGAATTCCTAAAAAATCAGTATGTTTGTATAGAGAAAAAAAAAATCCACATAAGTACATGGATGGTTTTAATAGATGTACCTAAAAAATGAAGCTGCTCTGACCACACCTTTTATCAGGAATATTTTCTGTTTTGTTGGGATAGTTGAGCTGCCCTGGGATGGTTTGCACATGACTCCTGTCTCATGCTTTGCCTGCCTGATGATGGTGTATTTGGCATTTTGCTTTCCCAAGCAAATATTTTCACTTGCTGATGATATCCAAGTGCTGGAAAAAAGAGGGGAGGGAATAAATATCTTTATCAGACTCCTGAAAAAGGGAAAATCCCAGCTGGGGTGTTCCAGCCAGGCTTGGAGCACCTGGGACAGTGGGAGGTGTCCCTGCCCATGGCAGGGGTGGAACTGGATGATTTTTAAGATTTTTCCAACCCAAACCATTGGGATTCTCAGATTTTAAGATGTTTCCTGAGCTAAAAACCAGCTGACAGAGAAAATCCCATCCCAGAGCTCTAAAGTTAATATTTGTTTTTGCAACTGCCCCTTTCTTTATCCTGAGCACAGACATTTGCTGACATTGATTTCAGTGGCCCAGTGCTGATTTACACCAAGGGAAGATTTGCTCTGGAGTCATGTGGAGTTTCCTAATTTTTGTTGTTTTTCACTGATACAGGAAAAAAGTTCATCTCCAAGCCAGCAAGAAGAATTTGCCATAGTGAACACAGAAAAAAGGATGGAACAGCTGAGAGGAGGGTGAATTAAGCACATTTTAAACTTTTAAATGAAAATAAAAACCAAACCAAGCAACCCAGCTGGATGACAGAGGGAAAAAAAAAAAAAAGAGGAAGGGGAGGGGGGGAAAGAACACAAACTCAGCAAAGTTGCAGTGTCCTGTGCAGATTGCTGATGCTCAGAGATTGAGAGAGCCCAGATTTCATTTCTTGGCAGCTCAGCACAGCAGGATGATCTCCTCCAGAGGTGAAGCAGCCAGAGGTTCATCCCAAAGGCTACTGGGATGTTGGCACCCTTTCAGCAGCAAAGATGGTAAAATATGAACAATCTTTAAATAAATATGAAATATAAAACAGATATAAATTATATTATAAATATAAATATAAGTATAAATATAAGTATAAATATAAGTATAAATATAAGTATAAATATAAGTATAAATATAAGTATAAATATAAATATAAATATAAATATAAATATAAATATAAATATAAAATATAAATATAAAATACATATAAAATACATATAAATATAAAATAAATATTAAAATTAAATATGAAAACTCACAGGGCTCTCAATCCAGGCTCCATCACTGATAGAGACAGATGTGTGAGCAGCTCCTTTGTGCCCACACCAGCAAAAAGGGAAGGGACCAAAAAGGAAGGAATTTTTCCAGGCTCAGCCATTTCAAGCCTACAGCTCCCAGAAATCTCCCAAGCAGAGGCTGCAGCCAGATCTTCACTGCTGAGTTTCTGTTTCTTGCCTTAATATAATTAAAATATAATTAATATCTACATTTTATATATATTAACATATATTAATTTATATAGTTTATATATATAAATAAATAAATAAAACTAGATCTTATATATATTAACATATATTAATTTATATAGTTTATATATATAAATAAATATATATAACTATATCTATATGTGTATATATATATCTTCACTGCTGAGTTTCTGTTTCTTGCCTTGTATTAAAGAGGCTTTAATATAATTAATATCTATATTTTTATATATTAACATATATTAATTTATATTTATAGCCTTTATATGTATAAATATATATATATATAAATTTATCTATATATATATATCTTCACTGGTGAGTTTCTTTTTCTTGCTTTGTATTAAAGAGGCTTTAATATAATTAATATATAATTAATTTCTATATTATATATATTAACATATATTAATTTATATTTATATAGTTTATATATATATAAATATATATATCTATATATATCTTCACTGTTGAGTTTCTGTTTCTTGCCTTGTATTAGAGACTTTAATATAATTAATATATAGTTAATATCCATATTTTATATATATTAACATATATTAATTTATATGTATATAGTTTATATATATTCATATATATCGATATATATATTTCACTGCTGAGTTTCTGTTTCTTGCCTTGTATTAAAGAGGCCTTAATATAATAAATATATAATTAACATATAATAATATGTATTATATCTAATAATATATATTATTTTACATTTATATTTATATTTATATTTATATTTATATTTATATTTATATTTATATTTATATTTATATTTATATTTTATATTTATATTTATATTTATATTTAATTTTTATTTTTATTTTTATTTTTATTTTTATTTTTATTTATATTTATATTAAGATGATTAATATATCTGACCTAAATAAATTTAGGAAAATGAGTAAAAAATAGGTGGGGGAAAGGGGAAATTCTACAGTTGTTTTTAATGCAGGTGCCAGAATAAATGAGAATCAGTATCCAAGTGGGAGGTGGGTCTTTCCTTCCTTTCCATGTCCTCCAGATTTTATGGAAAACGTGTCAGGAAAGGTTTCTGCTCTGCTTTCCCAAGAAAATTAAACTTCAACAAGACTGAGCCTACTTTAGGTATATTTTTAATCCCTTGTCCAGTTTGGAACCAAATTTGACATCTGAGATGTGTGGATATGGAAAATTAAGGATGAGAAGATCTGTTTGGAGAGCAGCTTGCTTTTAGGAAATGAAGCTGCAGCTCTTTACAGGTACAGATAAAAAATTGGTGGGTTTTTTTGGTTTTTTTTTTTTAGAGAAGAGCTACAAAAATCCTGTAGTTTTTTTTTTTTGAGCACCAAAGAGTTGGGATGTGGCTCTGGAGGAAACCTGATCATGTTCCTGTGGATCAGCCCCTCAGGATCAGCTGTTCTCTGCTTGATCAGCATTTTCTCGTGGTTTAAAATCCCTCACAAAACCTCCTGGCTGCTGTGGAATTCCAGGGACACCTTCCACCGTCCCAGCTGGATCCAAGCCCTGCCCCACCAGCCTTGGGCACTTCCAGGGATGGAGCAGCCCCAGCTTCTCTGGAAAATCCACCCTCATACCCAAGGATTCCATCCCAATATCAAATCCAAACCTGCTCTGTTCCATCTCAAACCCACTCCCCTGCCTATCCAAGAGAATCCATTTGTTTGGAAGAGCTGCCTGGGATTTTATATGAGGAGAGAAACCAAGAGCAAATTAAAAAGTCAATTTATTGACATCATCAGAACCTGCCTGACCAGCTCTGTCTGTGCTGCTCCCAAGTGTTGAACAGAGGGGTTTTCATGGATTTCAGCTAAAATAAACCCAAGGAAATCAAAGAACTCAACTCTTGCCCCCAGGAGCTGTCCATGAGTGGCAAAACCCTTTGTGGAGCAGTCACTAGAGAGCACCAAACATCCACACTCCCTCCAGGAGCTCCTGTGCCGTGGCAATTACTGATGTGGGACAAGGCTGGGACTTTGCTGATCTCCATTTACCTCCACATCCCTCCCTGGGCCCCACTGGGGCTGGCCTGGCTGATTTTTGGTGGGAACTGTTTGGAGGTGATGGAGAAAAGAATAAAAAGTAACATGGATGGAGGAAATATTTTAGGGTGGCTTAGGTCCTCGTGCCACAGAACTGCTGGCAATTAAGAGTAAAAAAGGAAATTAAGGATTTAATTTTTTCTTTTTCCAGAGTGCATGTGGGTTTTGTCCCAGGTGAAGACTCCTCAGGACCTGCAGCTCCTCAGCTCGTTCATTCCCACCCATGAGGTTCTTCTGCAGCTTAACCAATCCATGATTTGAAGGAATTTTCTGCCTTAAGTTTCATGGCATTTTTTGGGGCCTTTTCTCAGTTTTTTTCATCATTGCCACCTGCATGGAAAGAGGGAAATGGTTGTGTTTAAAGCATCTGTGAAGTCATAAAGCAGGAATAAAGTCATTTCATTTCCAGGAAATATTTGGAAACCAATGAGCCTCAACTCTGCCCTTCTCATGGTCTTGTTTCAGCACCATTGTGTGTCTTGTTTTATCACTCATCACCAGCATCACAGAATTTAATTATATCAATTTTATTCAGTAGAGCACTATGAAAAATCTCTAAGTTTTCCTCTCAAAATATGAAAATGAGCAGTTCTGAAAGATCTCTCCTTTTTTCTGGCTGTAAAATTTTGCCAAACTTTGTGGAATTAATTCCCACAAATACATTTTGTTCCCTTCCTCTATATCTTAGCTATGGAATTTTAGAAAATTCCTTTTGACCAAAAAACTGCGACTGTGTTCCTGCATTTTTTCCCACATCTGTTTATTTAGGTTTGGGTAGGGATGAAATTCCCATTTTTTTGTGAAGCTGTGTTTCCTACATGTGCACTACATAAATATTTTTATTTATCAAAGATTTGTTGCAAACCAAGGAAATTTGAATTTTTTAAGGAAGTCTTAAATTTTTTTTCTGTGATTTCCCAGTGATTTGCACGAGCTCTGAGAGATTTAACATTCTGCAACTGAAATATTTGTGCAAATCTTTACCACATACCCTCAAGAAATGATCCATTTTTCCCTAAAAAAAAGACTCAATTTCTCCCTAAAAATGACTCTATTTCTTCCTAGAAGAGAGAAAGAGGTTGAAGAATGAAGTTCTGCTTTCCCCCTAGAAGAAAAAGATTCCATGAGTCATTCACTAATTAAATATGCGTGTTTAGAAATAAAAAGAAACAAAAAAATAAATAAGTGAATAAATAAATAAACCTTTCCTTGTCCCAAACCTTAATCAGAACAGAATTTTCCTTGCCTTCCCTGTGGTTTGTCCCAGGATCAAAGAGCAGTGACCATTACTAAAGAAAATAAAACCCCCAAACATCTGCTTGCCCAGTATTTACAGAACAACCCAAACTGGGCAAAAAAAAATCAAAAAGAGGCTGAAAAATTCCAAGTTATCATGGAATCATGGAGTGGGTGAGGCTGGAAGGGACCTGGAGATCATCTGATCCTACTCCCTGGCTCGAGCAGTTTTTTGGGAATTGTTCTTTAATTCCACCCTACTGAGATCCTCAGGCAAATCCAGTTTTTCCATAAATTTCCATCAACTTTGAAGCTAAAGGAGCCACATCCTTAAGGATAACTCAGGAATCAGCTGGTTAAAGCTTTAAATTATTTTAATGAGATTTTTTTTGTTGTTCTTTTTTTGTTTTTAAAGTGTGTGGAATGAACCCTTCTGGAACAATATCTCTAATATTCCTTGGGAAAATGATTTGTCTCCTCTGCTGCATCTCCAGACAGGAGCTAATAAGTTGATCCCAGGGTTTTTCTATAAAAACAGCCTGGGGGAGTTGGGATTGTCCAGCCTGGGAGAGCTCAGAGTCTATTCCAGTGTCCAAAGAGAGCTGGAGAAAGATTTGGGACAAGGGATGGAGGGACAGGACACAGGGAATGGCCCGAAGCTGGAGGAGGTGGGTTGAGATGGGATATTGGGAAGAAATTCCTCTGTTTTCTCCATGACCTGATGATGTTTTCAAGGCCATCAATCCTGTCTGCACGTGGAATTGAACAGGAAGATGCTTCAAGGAATCCCTGACTCAACCCTTATCCATGGCTGGAATTCTCATGGAATTCGTGGAATTCTCCCCACCTCTTGTCATAGAGGAATCCTGTTGGAAGAATAAAACAAGGAAGAGGTTGGGAATCTCAGCCTTATTTGTGTCAGCTCTTTCTAAATCACCCATCCCACTCAGAAACCACCACAAATTTTCCTTGGCCATCCTTTTATTATTAATTTATTAATAATTATGAAAAGCTCTGGATACCCTTGAAAGTGTCAACTCTACTCCAGCCAATTTTTCCTCACACCATCCATCAATGTCCAGTTCTTCGTGCTCTGCAGAAACGAGATAAAATCTTGTTTTTCTTCATCCCAGCTCTCAAAAGTGACTCATTAATGTTCTTCAGGTCTTGACAAAAATAAATCAAATTAACAAAGAGCAATTTTCCATCCTCGCCCTCTGCCTTTCCTTCTCTGCCTGCTTTTATTTGTTTTTTTCCCTTGGATAAACTATTTGGAAAACACTGCAAGAACACTTAATTTGGATGACATGAAAGCAAATTTGCCTGGCTGATTAAGGGATGTTTTCCCTTCAGGAACACACGAACAAATTTGGGGATGATTTGGGGAGAATTTGGCCCAGCCTGGATTCCAGGCTCCCAGATGTGGATGGGAATGAAGGGCACAGAGGCAGTAGCTGAGCACAGGGAATGAAAAATCCTCACCAGAGCTCCCCTTCAGGCTTTCAAACCTTTCATCTCCACTGTTCACTTGTGGAAGAATTTATATTTGGTGGCACCTTCCAGAGAAAATCTCAAACCCATTTGCTGAGAAATGCTGGTCTGGTATAACCTGGGCTGTGTTTTTTTGGTCTTTGTGGGAGCAGGGAGCTGGAAATCCTTGGGAACATCATAAACCAGAGGAATTCTTCTCCAAGGCCACTTGTTTGAAGGGAATGTCACAGCTTGGGGACACTTGAGTGACTTTGTGCTTTGCATATTTTGTCTCCTCTCCATCGTGTGGCTGAAATTGTTCACAGATGAGAAGGAAGAATCAGGGGAGCCAGACTGGTGTTTATTTAGGAGTATCAGACCAAAGGAGCTTCTCCAGGAAGAAATTCTGTGTATTTTCCTCTTTTTTTCTTTTTTTTTTTTTTTTTTTGGAAGGTGAGAGTTTTGCCCAATAGGAATTTACAGGTTTATATTAATGTATAAAAAAGGGAAATTGTGCAAGAATTAGGTGTTGGCTCAGGCATTGGGATGGATTTTCCCTTATGGGATCATGTGGGATTCCTCATCCTGTAGAAAATCTGACCCTTCCCATCATCCCAGAGCCAGAACTTCCCCAAACCCTGCAGACAAATTACTTGATTATTTTGATCCCCCAAGGACTGAAAAATGGGAGTTGAATGTTTTTAAAATAAAAATTAACGGCATGGAGCTGTGCTGGGGATGGATTAGGAAAAAGTTCTTCCCCCAAAGGGTGCTGGGCACTGACCTGGCTCCCCAAGGCATGGGCACATTCCCAAATCTCCAGGAGTGCCTGGACAGGGTGAGATTTTTGGGATTGTCCAGTGCAGGGCCAGGAGTTGGAATCCTTGTGGGTTCTTCCAGCTCAGGATATTCTCAGGGGTCACCAGAGATGCAGGGAACCAGAAAGTTCTGATTGACAGATCTTAGGAAATAATTTTCCTGGGTAGGTTAGAAAAGGGAATAAAACAAATTCTCTGCTCCCATCCATGATTCCTTACTGCAGCTCTTTTCATTCCTGCACCAGTTCCAAATATCCTCAGGCTCTGGGATGGGGAATCAGGAGTGGGGATGGTTATTGAATCTTCTGCTGGACATTCCTCACCCCTCTGAATTCCAGCGCCACAACCACCTCCCACTCCCCTTCCCACATCACCCAACAGCTCCCGTGGGGCATATTTGGGATATTCTTCCCCAAAACATTCCTGCTATTGATGCAACCACAGGTGTTCCTGGGGCTGTGACTCCCTTCTCCCTGTTCAGCTCCTCCTTTCACAGCAATGGCCCTGTCAGGGAATCACAGAATCATTAAATTGGAGAAGATCTCTCTGTTCATCCAGTCCAAGCTACGATTCTGTGATTCCATGGCAATTTTCCAGCCATCCTGGATGTTTGCAGACCACCTGAGTTTTGGCTGAGAAAGGATGGCATCATGATTGTGGTGTTGAGCAGCACCTCTAAAATCCTGGAAAGAGATCTTGGCTCTCTTGCAGGGACCATTTAAAATCAGAAATATCTGTAAATATGTTTTTTACCTAATTTTAACTGTTTAAATCTCAATCATCCAGCCTGGCTTTGGAATTAAAGAGAGAGAGACGTTATTTCCCATCCTGAGAGGGAGAATAAATCCCTTTCTGGATGTATTTATTCCTCTACAGTGATTTTAGGGGGTGACAACACAGATAAAGTGAACTGAAATCAGTCCAAACTCATTTCACAACATCCAAAGCTCCTCACTTTGAATCTGAGGTTCATCCAGGCTCCAACATTTCCACATGCAGGAACCCTTTTAATGAATATTTATTTAAAGGTTTTACTCTTTTCAAGCCTGGAGTTAGCAGAGATATCCACATATCAGTATAATGACCACCAACTCCATAAATTAGGGGCAGCACTTGTGATAAGATTTAATCTCATATAAGTTTGTCTTTCCTGGTGTTGGAGCCCTGATTTATCCAGTGTTTTTTTGGTTTTTGTTGGTTTTTTTCCCCCTGAATTCTCATTCTTTCAACACCAAATTTCCTCTGCTGTTTTAACAACACAGCAGGGATTGATTCCATGCAGGAATCTGGTGGCACTTTCATATTTCTTGTGTCTTTTTTATTAGGGCTGACTGGGGATATGGTACAAGTTAAGGGCAGCTCTGTAATGGCTTGCACATGATGGCTGCAGGAAAGGATGCTGTGTTATTACCTTCATCCAGCTCCAAGAAAGGGGGAAAAAAAATGTTAATCATTTATTTCTGCTTCCAAAATGTGCAAATTCCATTTTGGGGTAGTGCCTGGAAAAAAAAAAAAAAAAAAAAAGCTTTGGAAGGGGTAAAAAAACAACTGTCCCTCTCCCACAGGGCTAACAAAGAACACAGTCCCTGGAAAAGGTTTGTCTAAACAAAATAACAATGGAAAAGGAGCAGCAAACCCAAACCAAAACACAGGGCAGAAATCAGAAGGAAGCCTGCAGGACTCCAAAGCCCTCTGTGCCTGTGTGGGGCTGGGGGATGTGGTGCTTTTGTGGCCACTCTGGGCTGAGACCAGTGACAGACAGGGGGACAGGGGGACAAACGGGCAGCAGGGCTGGGAGGAGGACGAGGCTTTGTCCCCACTGACTTCATCCTGGAAGGTCCCAGAATTGTGGAATCACAGAATTCCTGAGCTGGCAGTGACCCACAAAAAAACCCAAAAAACCTCCTGGAGATCAAAGTGCCTGGCTGGGGGGTGGGACACAGAGGATGAGACAGGTGAGAAGTGCAGGGAAGAGCTGGGACCCCCTGCTGGGGTTTATCTGCTTTGTTCCAGCGTTGGGATTCAAGGAGCAGGATGGTATTTCTTGTTCAGACTCAGATTATTTCTTAAGATTATTTATTAATTTTTTATTTTTTTATTTTATATTATTATTATTTATATTTTTATATTTTTAATTTTTATTTATTATTTTTATATATATTTTTATTTTTATTTTAATTTTTTATTTTTTAAAATTTTAATTTATATTATTATTATATATATATATAATATAAATTATAATTAAGATTAATTCTTAATATTCCAGTCTCACAAACAGTGAGTTCTACAGCGTTCCAAGGAAACAAATTAAAAATGGGGATGTATCTCTCTTTTCACAAGGCATTTTAAGGGTAAACTGCCCCATTATGAAATGCCACCTAAATTAATTTTATTTTTAACCCAATAACCAACCTCTCATAGCCCTCAATGCAGATTTTTTTACCCAATCACACAATATCACCCAAACCTATGAAGAAGAAGGTGTAGAAGGACAACCCTCCACCCTAAATCCTCCATCTTGTTTTATATATATGATCATATTCTAAAACTTTAAACTCAAAGTTTTCCACCATGTGATATCACACACTTCTATTTAAACTATACACCCATGATCTCAGTTCTATCATTCAATTTTGGGAGTTTTCTTTATGGCCTCAGGTCAAATGCAGCAGAGAAAGTCTAAAATTCTGAATTTCCAGGGCTCCAAATTCACTCCCAGAGGCAGCACTGAGGTGTGGGAATCCCTCCTCGTGTTTGTCAGCCTTTGGGTGAAGGATGCAGCTGAGAAGGTTCTGATTTTAATAAATAATAACAATAACAATAGCAATAAATTTTAATTAATAATTTTATACTAATAGTATTTTTTTCAATTGAAGCTTCTGTTCTGCACCCCTGATTGCAGCAGGACAGCTCAGCCACCTCCAAATTCCCAGGAATTTGAGGTGACAGGAATTTGGATTCTGGGCTTAAAAACTCAACTCTGCCCACGGCAGTGGGACCAGACCTGAGCTCTCTGTGACCAATCTTGTGTGACAGCCAAATATGAATCACCCAGTGGTGACAGGCCAAAAAATTTAGAGAAGAATCTGAGTTTTATCAGCTTCTCCAGATCTTTGGATGTGTCCAGTGGAAAGCATTTTTTCCTGGGATGACACACACATGACCACACGAGTGTGTGACAGGCTCCCTCTGTGAGAGGATTCTGCTGAATTCTTGCTGTCTGTGCTCAGAAATGGGCAGGTGAAACTTCCTTGTATCAAACAAGGATCAAATTTTCACTTCTGCCTTGTTTGTCTTCCCTAGACAAAAAAATATTCTCTGTATCCAGAATGGAAGATTGAATCCCTATGGATTTAAAGGATAACAGTTTTTAACGTTTTCCATAATTTCAGTGTGGATGCATCCACACCACAGCTGCAAATTGATTTCAGTCTGTTCTCACCTGATGGTTTCCAAAATCTTACAAGAACTGCCTCACTCATAAAACCTGCCTTTATTTTGGGTTGTTTGCATTTATCACCATGATTCCACAGCTGAGTTAAATAAAAGTCACTTCTCTGACTTCCAGTGAGCAGTGATCTATCAAATTTGAAGTTTAACCCCAGTGAATCACAATCTGCTGTGTCCTGGTGGTAACTTAAACCAGGAGGCAACATGTCAAAGAAATAATGAAAGCAAAACAAGAAAGGGAATGGAGACATTTTCTGAAGAAAAATAAAAAATTAAATTTTGTGCAGTTTGGTGACTGTCAGGTTGCAGATCACACTCTGAGCTATGGCTGCTCCTGAGAACTTCCTTTAGAGTTTAGGCCTGGTTTAAATCATGGAAGTGTTGAGAGAAGGGAGTAGAATTTTCTTTTATTGGATGCTGTGCCTGAATTTCCCTCGAAATGTTTATGGTCACCACGGCCTGAGATCATCCCTTCAGCCAAAATGGGGTCACTGGATGTGCTGAAAGAGAGCAGGTGGGTCAGGGGAGAATCCTGGAATCATCTGGGATGGGAATGATCCCTAAGATCATCAACTCTGCACTGCCAAGGTCACCACAGTGTCCCCAAGTGCTTTTAAATCCTCCCAGGGATGGGGACCCCACCTCTGCCTTTCCAGGAAGGAATTCCTGCTGGTGTCCACCCTGGTCATTCCCTCTCCTCCTGTCCTTCTTCCCAGATCCCAAATCCCCCCCAGAAAAAAAAAAAAAATCATATTTTCCAGCATGATTTCCTCCCAGCTGTGGAGTGTCCCTTCCTGTTTCCCAAGGACAGGAATTGTGGACATTGAGGATTTGACAGCAGCTTCACCAAAACACCACAGTTGGGATTGATCTCATTTCGTCTCAATTCTCAGACTACTCTGGAGACAATAATTTTTGAAGAGTCACCATGCTCTGAAAGTTCTGTTTAAAAAAGTTCCTATCAAGTTGGATTGCAAAGAGCCTCACTCTTGCAATTTTCCTGCTCTAAATGAAAACAGCCCATGTAGGCTTTGGATGACATGCAACAAAAGGGTCTTGCCTGTCAGCTGCTCATAATTAAGCAAATCTCTTTTTTTTTTTTTTTTTCCCCTCCTCACATCAGAATCCTGCCCAAATCCTCTTTCCCATTGGTACAACCCATATTGCCTTTACAGTCAGGAATTTTACAACCTTCCAAGGAAAAGCTCTGATGAAGAAATTTCTTTTCAGTCCTCTCTAGGATCTGTTTTCTGCCTGAAACTCCAGCCCCCTTGGTGATTCACGGGCTGAAAGCATGAGCTGGGTAGTCCAAGCAATAATTGAAATATTAATTAAAATGCAGATATAATTCCAGAGCAGCCATCCCAAACAATTACAAGTTTCATTTCTAGACAGTTGTTTTGAGGCTGCATTTTCCTTGTACGGAGTTTTGGATGGATTTGGGGCTTTCATTGTTGTTTCTGGAGGATTATTTGTTCTTTTCCACTTCCATTTGATCTGGAATCCTTGTCTTTCATTATTGCAAAGCCATTTCCTCCCGCTGCTCCAGCCCTTGAGTTGATTAAGTGGTACAAAGCATTCCTGGGCCACTCAGTAAATAACAATGCAAACATGTTTATGTAACACTTTCATGTGCTAATGAGGTTTTTATGTTGGAGTTGAAGTCTGGGACTCTTCAAGTGCTGGCTCTTTGATGTGAAGGGAGCACATTCGGTTTTCATTTGGTGTTTTCCCTCGGTGTCACTGCTCCACAAGGGAAAGGTCCAGGTCCAGCCGTGGCTGCACCCCAACCCGGGACTGAAGCAAGGAGCGAGTTTTTTATGGATTCCCCAAATTTGGGATTGCAACGGGAGACTTCTCCAGGAGAAAACTCCTGATGCAGGCTTGGTGAAGCCAAATCAGAATATAAATTGGAGCTGCCTTCTGCAGGCCATCAGGATAAAATTTTAATGGATAAAGGTTTGGGAAACTATTTTTGAGTGATGATTTCAAGAGCTTTTTTTTTCACTGAGCTCTTCCCTCTGCTGAGCAGGAGCTGACCTGAGCTATGTCAGAGGAGCTTTGGGTTGGATTTCAGGAAAAGATTCTTCCCCCAGAGGGTGGTGGGACACTGAACAGGAATGGTGGCATCCCAAGGATGCTCAGGGTGGGATTGTTGGGGTGTCTTTGCAGGGCCAGCACTTGGATCAATGATCCTGGTGGATCCCTTCCAGCCCAGCATAGTTTATAACTCCATGATTCACTGGCTTCCATCTTTGTCAATTCCACATAAATTCAGCCAAAGACTTCCTTAAATTGAAAAAAAAAAACCAAAAAACCAACAACAAATCTCCACAAATTGTTACAACCTGAGCTACAAGGAGGAAAATTTTTAAAATTCTAATAAATGAGTGTTTTTCACAAAAGAGACATAGAGGAAGATTTATCACAAACACCCCAAATAATTTAGACTTGAACTTTTCCTAAATCCATCCATGTTGGAGGCACCTATTGGCCACTTGGAATGCAGGCTGAAAATTCCAAGGACACCTAGAAAGCAATTTATGGCAGGAAATTCCACATCAGTCCCTGAGCCCCACCCAAAGTTTAAAATTTGTGTTGAATGCTTCCAAATTTTGTGTTGAATTCTTCCAATCTTAATGAGTACAATTAACATGAGGAATAATTAATAAAATTAAAAAGAAAGCTTTCTATGACAGAATAGTAATAATTAGGTATTAAGAAATTGATGTGATATTTCATGTTGCCAGTCCAGCCAATGGGAATTTTCTTTCCCATTCAATTCTATGAAATCATGGCAAAAAGCTTGATCTGGTTTAAACAGAACTGTTGAATATTATTTGTGCCAAATGAGGGCAAAGTTTCTTTATTCCATTAGAAACTGCCAGGAGTTGTGACAAACTTTGGCATCTGGAACAAAATCTTGAGGATCCATTGTTCAGGAAAATTCTTCTTTAGTCCAAGAACCTCCAGGAAGCATTTGAGGAGCAAACCTTAAAAAAAAAAAATCAAAAAAAAAAAAACAGAGTGATGCTGGCTCCTGGGGTCAGGCTGAGATTACAGCCTTGCTCCCCTCCTAATCCAGCCTGGATCCCATTTGTGGAAATGGGAGTGTTCCATGGCCATCACCCAGGAGCAATCTGCTCCTTAAACGGTGAGATTTATCCCACAGAAAGATCTGAGTGGGGCTCACCCCTCACCTCACTTCATATTCCTGCTCTGCATGGGATTTATCTCTGCTGGCTGAGATTTCACATCAGGCAGGTTTTATAGGAAAGATGTTCCCCAGCTCTGCTCTCTCTACTCTGGGAATATTTTTTTCCAGTTTTTCATCTCCAGGATGTTGAGGGTGGTCCCTGGAGTGCTGCTCCTGTGACAGAAGGTGAGGCTAAGCTGGTGTTATTTAATGTAAATATCTTATACAGGGTTCTACACATTTCACAGCAGCATCATGGAAAGTCTGCAAGGTGATAAAGCCTCTAAATAAATGGTTGGCAAAGCAAAGAGAGGGAAAAGGTCATTACAGCCCACCACTGACAAGCAGGGAATGAGGAAATGCTAGAAAAATAAAAAATAAAATTAAAAAAAATAAAAAAAAATTAAAAAATAAAAATGAAATAAAAATGAAACTTAAAAAAATAAGAATAAAAAATAAGAATAAAAATAAGAATAAGAATAAAAATAAAAATAAAAATAAAAATAAAAATAAAAATAAAAATAAAAATAAAAATAAAAATAAAAATAGAAATAAAATAAAAATAAAAATAAAACTAGAAATAAAACTAGAAATAAAACTAGAAATAAAAATAAAAATAAAAATAAAAAATAAAAATTAAAAAAATAATAAGAAGAATAAGAATAAAAATAAAAATAAAATAAAAATAAAAATAACAACAAACAACAACGTCCTCTGTGCTTGGTGAGCTTCTCCTTATCACTTATCTCACCTTGATCCACCCTGTCAGCACTTCCCAGAGCAGCCACTTGGTTTCCAAATCTCATTCCCAGGATTTTTCCCTGTATGCATAGGCTGGTAACACTTTGCACACATTCTCTTGTCCTTCAGGGGATGGGCAAAATATTTAGTCCAGAATTTCTTTCCCTTGTGATGAATTCTTTGTGTTCCCAGCTTTTCTCAGTCTGAGTAAATGGACACATTTAATTATTATTAAATGGACACACCAACATCTCTTCTGTCTGCAAACCCAGAGGTTTTCCCTAATTTGAGGGCTGGAAAATTTGTCCTGTGAGGAGCAGCTGAAGGAGATGGGGTGGAGAAAAATTGATTATTTTCTCTGGAGAAAAGGAGGCTCGGGGGGGTTTTATTGCTCCCTACAGCTCCCTGAAAGGAGGCTGTGGTGAGGTGGGGCTTGGTTTCTTCTGCCAGGTAACAGGTGACAGGACAAGGGGCCTCAAGTTGCACCAGGGGAGGTTTAAATTGGGTATTAGGGAAAAAAAAAGAAATCATAGAGAGGGTTGTAAAGCATTGGAACAGAGTGCCCAGGGCAGTGGGGGGATCAGCATCCCTGGAAGGGTCAAAAAGTGAAAAACGAGTGGGTGTGGCACTTGAAGAAACGTGGTGCTGTTTGACAGATGGATCTGATGAGCTTTAGGGGGTTTCTTTTCCAACATTAACAATCCCACAATCCCAGATCCTCTCTGGGAAGTCACTGTGTTGCTTCCCTCTTCCTCCTTCCCAGAGGAAGAATTCCATCTCCCTTCCTCTTTCTGCTCACTGATGCTTCTTCTCCATCCACCTGGACCCTTTGAGCTCCACATTCTCCCTTCAGAGTGGGTTTTATCCACCTGGAGAAGACCCTGGAAAGGTCAGGACAGGTGGAACCAGGATGATGAAACCCCTGGATGTTACCCAGGCAGGGGAGACCTTCCACAGCAGCAATTTTAACAGCAGGAATCCTTTCCAGCAATGGGATCTTCCTTTACTGCTTTGGCTCAGGGTTTGTAGAAGTCTTTGCCAATATTAATTGGAATTTTTGCATTTGGGATTGGCACAGAGTGGAGGCTGAACTTTAGAGCTTTCCCCTCCACCTCCAGGGCACTCTGTCTGCTGCAGCATTTTATTTTCTACTTGTGCATCCTTCTTATTTTGGGAATAAGATGGGATTGGGAGGTAAAATAGACACAGCAGGAGTGGTTTCATGGCTTTGATAGGTTAAATAATAAGCAAGGCAAGATGTAGAGGGGAAAATATTTTTTTTGCATTATCTGTATACAATGTCTTCTGTCAAGAAGTGTGTCCTGACACAGATTCATCTATGAAAACTTGTTTTATGAAGACCAGAATGGGTGAATTCCTGGTGCTATTAAGAAAGGGAGGGCTGGATACTGTCTCTGGGATGGAGGATGGATATGCAAATCTCTCTTGGCTTTTTTCTTCTGTGGATGGCCCCACCTTTGATTTCTTGCCTTTTTGTCCTCTAAAAATTAAGGATAATCTTATATCTATTTGTAAATCAGTGGATGTTCAGCCTGCTCTGAGCTCTATCACAATTCTCTGCAATTCTTCTGCCTCAGTTTCCGTGTGTATATACAAGGGAATACAGCTTTCCACACAGGATTGGTTTGACATTTATTTGCATTCAGAAAATCCTTGGAAGACCATGTTTGGCAATGCTAAAAAATCAACATGATGTTTATTTTAATTGCTGTTGTGGTCAAAGAGGACTCTTCAGCTCCAGCTCTGTCAACACACCTTGGCCTGCCTGATCCCTGCCAACTCATGTCTTGGTCCAGCATGTGGGAGTCCAGAGCAGTCCTCTGGCTTCCTTGGGGGTCTCAAAACCCCCCTGGTGAGGGTCCCAAAGACCCCTGAGTGAGACCCTGGTGTCTCAGGCACTGAATTCACACCCTGGGGGAAATTACCAACACAGAGGGAATGGAAACAAGCCACCAAAATCAGTAAAGTGTAAATTAGGTTGTTAGAACGTAGGTAAATAGACTTTTGGGAATGTTTGTGATAAGGGACACGTGGCCAAGATGGAGAATTTGGGGTGTGGATTCCTCTTCCTCCTTCTGCTCCGTGCCATCCATGCTGGGTGACATGCTGGCACTTTCAGATTGGATGGGGTCAGAGCTGGACTGTTTAACAAAGACTGTATTGTATTGGAAAATTGTTATAAACATTTAGCAGGTAATTCAGACTGTGTGAGATCAGCCCTGCCCTCAGCAGGCAGATTCCATCCTGGGTGCCCGCTGGGCAGAGCTGTGAGCCGGGCAGAGAGTTCCTGAGACAAGGAAACAATCAACAATCCTTGGAGCCTCTGAAACAGCCTCCTGCAACCTCTCATCAGCAGCTTGGGAAAAAACAGGATTTACACCACTGCATGTCCTCCTGAGGGGATCTCAGGTCTAAGGAGACACCTTGGGCTGGGACATTTGGCGTCCCTGGGTGGGCAGTGACAGTCTCCTATAAGTATGTCAGGCAGTAATTTCTCCCTAGAAATGAAGTCTCAGGGAAATTTCTCTTTCCCATCAAATTCCAAAGTCACACATTGTCACCAGTCACTGCTGTATCAGTGTTCCAAAATCACTTTGTTTGTCTAAAGAGAGATTGTCTAAGAGATAACACCCATTGTCAGGTGAATTAATTCTTCCTTGAGGCTTTGGTTCAGTCAGGTACATCAAAACACACCCAGGAGGCTGCAGGGGTTATTCCTGACATTCATTTTCCCCCCAAAAATGACAATTATGACACCCAATCTTATCCCATTTAATTTCTGCTGGCATGTGGTTGAGATTCTGTGCTGAACCACTCTCATTTCAACAGGGAGGGACCTTGCCCAAGTGACCCCTGGGCAAATCTCACCCTTATTTCTCAATTATTTGGTTTAAAACTCATAAAAATTTAAAAATGCATTGTGATTCAGATCATGCTGTTAAGAATTGGGCTTTAACTCTAGACTCAGCAACTCCAAGCAGGTTCCCTGCCCTCAGATATTTTGTTTTCTGAAATAAATGGTGCAGCCAGACCTAATCATAATGATAAAAAATAAGAGAAGGAAAATGTTGTCAGAGATCCAAACATATGAATTTTATGTCATGAAAAGCTTTTATTCTGGTTCTTATTCTCACTCATGCACAGCTTTATTAGGAAAAAAAAAAAAAAGCCCTGAAATTTATTCATTTTCCACTTAGATTATTGTGGCTAAATCAAAAAGAAGTGTCAGGGCTTAGGGAGCTGAAAGCAGCTCGACTTTTTCCATTGTGATTTGGTCACATGGTTCCCATTTGTTCCATGAAAAACCTCCTGGTTTTGGTTATTTTCCCTGTCTGGAATGAGATGGAATTCCAGCCCTGCTGCCAAATCTGTGTTGTGGAGGAAACTCTGGCATTTTGGGCCATGTCCCTGGAATCAGCATGTTCCACAAGGAGCTTTTATTACTATTATTATTATTATTATTATTATTATTATTATTATTATTATTATTATTATTATTATCATTATTATTATTATCATTATTATTGCTATTGTTGTTGCTGTTGTCATTAATATTATTATTATTATTTAGTTTTGTTTTTGTTTTTATTCTATTATTTCCATTTCCATTTCCATTTCTATTTATTTCTATTTCTATTTCTATTTCTATTTCTATTTCTATTTCTATTTCTATTTCTATTTCTATTTCTATTTCTATTTCTATTTCTATTTCTATTTCTATTTCTTCTCTTTCTCTTTCTCTTTCTCTTTCTCTTTCTCTTTCTCTTTCTCTTTCTCTTTCTCTTTCTCTTTCTCTTTCTCTTTCTCTTTCTCTCTATTTCTATTTTAATAACTTTTGTTTTTATTTTTATTATTTTATGTATTGCTTTTTATTTTTTATAAATATTATTAATATTATTATTCCAAATTATTATATTATTATTTCCAGTGGGCTCAGAAGATTCTTCAAGCCATTGTTTGAAACCCTCCTTTGGACAACAGAGGAGGGAAGGAGCTCTTGGGGATGGTCCCAAAACAGAGAAGATGTGGGGTGAACTCCTGCTCCCATCACATTTGGGAACTATTCCAGGTTGGAATGTCTGAAAACTTTGCTGGAATCCATGAAAAGATTTCAGGGCACGAGGATCAGCCCCACCATGTCCATGTTCTGCTGTTTGCAGTTGGGTTTCGAGGAAGAAAATGAATCTCCCACCTTTTCCATTGGGCACAGAGCCCAGTGCAGGTAAATTCTGGAAATTCCTGGATTTACAACTGGTTGGTCTTTAACTGTTGGATTCAGTCCACTCCAGTTCCATGGAAAAATGAGTTGGTTTAACTTCTGTAGAGAGAAAACAAGATTATGGTTCATTGCCAGTGAGATCCTTGGAACTGGGATTTTGTTGGAAATTCATTCAGTGGATCAATAGTGAGCACTGAGTTTTAATTCAGAAATTCTCCAGTAAAGATTTCCAGGAGAAGTCATCATTAAAGACACAATGAAAAAGGAAGGAAAATAAAAATAAAATTGAATATAGACCTAAAGACTGCACAGGGTGCATTTAATTTCAATATGCATCTACTTAACAATGCCAAAAATTACTGATGGATTAAAAAAAAAAAGATATTTTTATATTGGATTTAACCAACAAGTTGGAATTATTTGCTTTACAATTAGCTGGATTTAATCTAGATTTTATTGACTCCACAGACAGGTTGCTGGAAAGGACATGCCCTGATCAGGTGAGACCAGTCCCACCTAAATTCCAAGAGCTGTTCTTAAACCAGCCATGAACACAAGAATTCCAAGATGTCATATGAAAACAACACTAATTTAAGGAAAATACCATTCAGACCCAGAGAAATATTTCATTTTATTAGCATGGAATTGTCACATTTTGACACTGCCAGCAGAAAAATATTTATGAAAAGGGAAACATCTTGTTCCAATCAAGGGAAATGTTTTATTTCTGCTTTCTCTGTTTGACACATTAGAGCATGGAGTTACTGTTCCACACTTGTGACACCTCATGTAAAATTAATAACAATGAAATTGCAAAGTCAGGGAGGGATTTTAAAAAGCTTTATTTTGGCGGGACTTTTTTTTTTTTCAACTTAAAATTCGCTGAAGAACAAATACTTGGATTTTATTTCTGAAATCTCTCCTGGCTTTAATTCAAAATAGAGTTTGTGTTCCTCAAAGTCCATAACTGGACCAAAATCTGCAGTAAATTCTCTCCTACACACTTTCCCCCACTTATATTTTCAGGTTGTGATAACAAAATCACTGAATAATGGCAGTGGTTGTTATTTTAAATGACTGTTATGAAACATAAAGGAAAAAGGCTCTTCTAAGGAATTACTCATGGAAAAGTGCTGTAACAATTCATCTTAATTGTAAAAATATTCAATGGGTTGGGTTGGAAGGGATCTTTGAGATCATCCATTTCCATGGCAGGGACACCTCCCACTGTCCCAGGTTGCTCCAACCTCATCCAGCCTGGCCTTGGGCACTGCCAGGGGTCCAGGGCAGCCACAGCTTCTCTGGGAATTCCATCCCAGCCCCTCCCAGCCAGGAATTCCTCCCCAAAATCCCATCTAACCCTGCCCTCATTCAGTTTAAGGCCGTTCCTCGTGTCCTGTTGCTCCATGTCCCACCAGCCTGGATGTCACTTGTCTGGAAAAGTGACAAAACTCTGCCTGGGCTTTGCTGCAGCCAAAGGCAGGATCTTCCCAAATGATCTCTGAACACACAAAATATTGGTTTGGAGCTCAGCTCTGGGAAGTGCTGACCTGAGGTTTTCCAAAGTCACTTTTCCCTCTGGCACAGGAGGAAGCACCACTTAGGAAACAATTTCCATTAAAAACCAGCAAGGTAGGGTGGGATAATATAGAGTGCTCCACCACAAATGTGAGAAACCCACTTGAAATGATTTATTGTTTCTCCCTATTATTTCTCTTTTAATCCTCACCACCACCTCAACTGGCGTGAGAATTCAGGAATAAATAATTTTCTCTAAAGCATTTCCCTATTTTGCCGTAATAATTTTTCCCTGTGATTTCTCAACCAGCTCCTGCAGCAGATAAAATCTTTTCCCATGTGTAATCCACACTTAGGAATGAGTTTTTCCTCGAGCTCCAGACTTGTTTACACATGTTCCAACGTTCACTCGTTGCCACGTTCTCGCTTCACTCCAAATCAGAGGAAGATTTCGTAACACCAGAAGCTCCAACAACTGCTGGAAGTCAGATTTGCATTCTATCTCTGTTTTTCCTAATGAAGATTGACTGGGAGCTTGGAAAGAGAGAATTTTTGTTGGGAGGATTTGGTTTTGTTTGGGTATTTTTTTCCCTTCAGTCTGGAGCTCAAGAATATTCAAACAACAGGAAAAACCACTCAGGAAATACTTTGAGATCTCCAGCAAAAATCAAAGGAAACAAATACATTTCTTTAAATTATTTCTGGGGTTGAAGTATTGATGAAAATAATCTCAGATATTTTTGACTGGAAAAAAGAAATACAATTCTTCTCCCTTCAACTTTCTCATCTGAAATTGTAGAAGCTCTTCCAGCAGAAAATTTAAAGAAAATTTTACTTTTGATTCCTGTGAAATTAGGAGTCAACTTTAGCTTCTATTTATTTTGGATTTTAAATGTAAATTTTAAATTTTTAATCCTATTATAAATCAGAAGTCATCTTTATTTTATCTTTATTTTGATTAACTCCCCAGCATCAAATTCACTTCAGGAATTTTGAATTTTTTTCAGTGTCACAGCCCTTACCTGAAGTTTCTTCATCCACCCCACTCCTTGAAAACTCCATTCATCCCTCCCTAAAACTCCAATCTGGATCAATGGGTGTTCATAAACACAGTTTAAATTAAAATATTGCATTTTATTAGTAGTAATATATTAATAAATAATATAATATGTAATTAATATTAATTAATTAATTAATATTAATTATTTGCTCTGCTGAGAGTGAGCAACATGCAGCATTCCTTGAGGAATCCTCCCTACAGGAGCTGGAACAGAGACTACACAGAGTTAAGGGGAATAAAATGGGAATTCACCAGTGCCACAGTGTGGCCCCTGCCTGGATGGCTCCAAGATGGAAGCAAAAAATGATCTCACCTCTTTATAGACTTTAGTGCATTTGCATACAGGAGTCAACCATCCAATTACTAGTCTCAAATTGTAAGGTCTCATTCCTCCTTGCTTGCTTGCTGATCTTCCCTCCTCTTTTCACGTTGTTTATGCTCAGGGCCTGGAGTTTGAAGAAACTGTCCTTGAGTCAATAGCTGGAATTGGACTATTTTGTCTTCATCACCCAAGCAGAACAGAAAACTCAGAACTTAAGGCATCACCATAGCCCAGATCCATCCGTGGCCCAGCACACCTCCCAGCCATGGCCAACCCTCTGGCAGGCTCATTCTGTCCTCCCCATCCCTGCTGCCCATGGGAAGGAAGGCAGAGATCCTTGCTGAAGGGGAGTTGGAGAGGAGGGAGAAGGCAGGAAGATCCCAGTCCCTGAACATGGGCTAATCCCCCACACAGCAGATGGGAAACAGTGCCAGAATCATGGATCACTATGGATCAACAAGACCTCCAAGATCACCAAGTGCAGCCTTTGAACACTCCCATTCTTCAAACCATATTGGAAGTGCCAAATCTGCTCTTTTTAAAAATGTTTCGAGTGATGGTGGCTCCACCCCTTCCTTGGGATGGCTGTTCCAATTCTTACTCTTTCTTTCAGTGAATAAATTTTTCCTGACATCCAGCATGGCCCAGCTTGACACCATTTCCCCTTGTCTTGTTGTTCCCTGGGGAAAGAGGCTGATCCCCAACTTGCCACTGGCTCCTTCTGAGGAGTTGCAGAGAGAAATAAATTCTCCCCCAACCCTCCTTTACTCCTCCTTGTTCTCCAGCCCCTTTTCCAGCCTCATTCCCTTCTCTGGACATGCTCCAACCCCTCAGGTTCCTTGTGAGACACCCAAAATTGATCCCAAGATTTGAGGTGTGGCCTCACCAGTGCCCAGCACAGGGGATGTGGCAAAGGCTTTGATTCCTGACAAAATAACTCCTGCACACACCTTTTCCAAAGGGAACCCTTTAGTTAGATTGGGCACAAGTTTCTACCTGAACACGTGTTCAGCTCATGTTTATTGTTTGCAGAAGAGGAGACACAGCTCCTGGTAGGTGTTTGTTCCACAGACAAATCTTTGTAACCTTAAAAAGTCACTTCATATCTCAGTTCTGTATCTGCCCGGTAGGAACAGGGGTTTTTCTATGGTTTAGTGACTTTGCCACAGTGAGGGTCTTGCCCCTCAAATCTGTGCAGGGTGCACTGGGGTTAAAACCTTCCATCTACTGCCCTTAAAATAAAAAAATCTCCATATTCCCAGTGCTGGAAGCAGTGAGAGCTGATGGAGCTCAGGGGAAGCTTCAACCATTAAAATGTGACCCAAGAGATTCCAAACCCTCAGGACCAAGTTTGGTAAACGTGCAGCTCTTGGGAATAAAGATTCCCAACAAATACTTGCGCCCACCATATTCCTTACAGGTTGTCTTCTGGTGATTTAAACAATTCCTGTGCCAAGATTTCTATAATTACTCCAGGATTTCCAAAGAAACTCCTTTATTCCCAACGGTATTCCCAGGCTTCCCTCTGCCCTTTGGTTCCAGTGGCAGGATAAAGCTCTTTTCCACCACCAGGTTATCTCAGCTGCCTGATAACGACCCAAACTATCTCAGCTTGTCTCTGAGCCAGCCTTCCTGCTCCCTGTGTGCTGATAACTGGAATGATAACGGATATTTAACGGCTCCCCAGAGGTGAAAGTGAAAAATGGAGCCCTTGAAGCAAAGCCATCCAAGAGGGAGCATATTTTAAGCCAAAAAAAAAAAAAGCAACTTAGAAGAGCCAAGGCAGATGTTAATTTAATATTTCATATTTTAATTTTCATGTTTTAATGTATTGATCACCTGTGTTGGGATAGTGGAAATTTTCTGCCAGTAAGATCTCGTAAATCTTTAATTAAGGGGTTAATTAAGGAATTAAGCCACTCTTTGATTTTTAGAGCGCTTCAATCTGGCAGCATCCCACTCTGACACAGCCCAAAAAAAGGGGAGAGACTCCCCAGAGCTGATGGCTCTATCCAACATCTTTCAACTCCCTTACAGGAGAAGTTGCAGCAAGGTGGGGATTGGTCTCTTCTCACAGGTAAAAAAATGACAGGACAAGAGGAAAAGGCCACAAATTGCACCAGGAGAGGTTTAGCTTGGATATCAGGAGAAATTTCTTCACAGAAACGGTGGTCAAGCACTGGCTGCCTGGGAAGGGATGGAGTCAGCATCCCTGGAAATGTCTAAACTCATGTGGATGTGGCCCACGTGAGGGAGGGGGTTAGTGCAGGACGTGGTGCTGGTGCCAGGCTGGCAGTTGGGTTTGATGATCCTGGAGGTCTTTTCCAGCCCCAATGATTCTGTGGTTTTGTGATTCCAGTGTGTTCCCAGATCTCCTTATCTGGGAAGCCGTTTATTGCTTGTTTGTTGTTCCCATCAGCTCCTTCCCTCAGGTAAGGTTTATAACCCCAATAAACAACGCTTCTCCCTTTCTTTCCAGACCACAAAATAACTGTTTCTCATTATTCCAACCTCTCCCAAGTAATGACTCCAGCTAAAATCCTGCCCCATCTCAAGTGGCTCCTACCCCAACAAATTTTCCCAATTTCCCTATTCAAACATCACTTCCTTGCTCCGTGCTGAATACATTCCCCTTGCTTTCTGGAAGCCTCTTCTTGAGGGTCTGGAGTCTGTTTCCAGGTTCTCCATGCTGTGCTTTCAAGACAATTATCTAGACCTGACTCAGAGGCTGCTTTCCTTAGAAAATTAATTATGGAATTTGATTTCTCCAATGGTGCCTTCTCTGGCTTATGCATATCTTTGGAGTAATGAATATCTTTGGGCCTGGGAGTGAGTGCAGCATCCCAGGGGTGAATGCAGACTTCTAGAATTATTTCAGACTCCCAGAATTATTTCACACTCCCAGAATTATTGCAGACTCCCAGGGGTGAGTACAGACTCCCAGAATTATTTCAGTCTCCCAAAATTATTACAGGTTTCCAGAATTATTGTAGAATCCTAGAATTATTTCAGACTCCCACAATTGCTTCAGACTCCCACAATAATTGCAGACTCCCAGAATTTTTGCAGGTTCCCAGAATTTTTGCAGACTCCCAGGTGTGCTCTCTCCAGCCCATCAAGGGGATGCAGCTCCTGTTCCTGCTCTCTCACTTCATCCCAGGGGTCTCCAGCCCAGCTTTTCCTCTATGGCTCAGCAGAGCCCTGGAATGTCCAGCTCTGCTCTCTCTCCATCCTCACCCCAGTCCCTTTCTCAGAATAACTTCCTTTCCTGCTCAAGGGGAGTTGGTTTCACACTCCCATGCCCAAAGGAGAGGAATAAGCTGTTTTTCCAAACCCTATTCTCCTGTGTTTTCTCCCATGTGTGCCCATCTTTTCTCCCCTGCTCTGTTCCATCTCTCACCTTTCCCAATTTTCCTAATCCTGCTCTCCCCTCCCTGATCCTGATAATTTCATCCCAGACCACACCAGTCCATTTATTCTCTTTAATACCTCCACACACCTTCTCTGCAGCCATCTGGGGGGGGAAGCACAGGGCAGGTTTTACCAAAGAGGTTTTTACAAAGCTTTTTCCAACATTTAATCCCAAATCCCACCTTCTCCAGTGATTCCCTCCCAGCAGGAATTAGAGCAGGTTCTCCCTGAACCTGCCTGGGGTAGAATTGCTCTGCTAAGGAACCTCTGCCTCTTTCTGTTTTGGGATTTTTCCCTGTGTGCCAGCAGCATCAGGATCCCATATCCAGGCTACACCCACTCCACTAAATTAAAATCCTGGAATTCCCTCAGCAGCTTTTCCCCTCCTTAACAAAATTGTCCAGGAAAACATCACACCTGTCTTCAAAATTACTGACCACTTTATTTTTATTTTTTTCTTTTAGGGTTTTTATTTCTTTTTCTTCCACCCCATGAATTTTGAATATGTCAAATCCTTAACAGACATCCAAGTGCCTGGGGAGCATTAAACCCCTATAAACACTTGTCTCAGGCCATGGGATGTCAATCAGCTGATAATTTTCTGTCCTTCCCCTCGGACATCTTCCCCTTCTCCACACTTTTAGCTGCCTTTAACAGGAGTTTTTACGGAGGATAACACCATTCCAAGCACTTCCTGCATCCATGTGTTCCTCATTTGGAGAGTCCCACACAAACTCTGCTTCTCCCAAATAAAAACCTCATGGGCCTGACTCTGAAATGCTGCATAAAGTTCTACCCTTGTGCCATTTCAGGGGAAAAAAAATGTATTTTTTAAAATTTTTGTTTTGTTTTGTTTTGTTTTGGCACAAGGACAAAATTCTGCTCTGGATTTTATTATCTGAACCTCTTAAGAAAAACCATCCCAGAATTGCCTCTACCTGCTCATGATGTGCCAAATCTGGGCTGATTTTGATGCCTGCTCAGTGATTTTCCCTCCAGCTTCACTCCACTTCCCTCTTTCTTTTTTTTTGGGTGTGTATCAATAAAATCCAAATAAATAGGGAATCAAACTCATTTTCCTCACCAGAAATCTCCACCATTTCCAGGACACTTTGTCCCTTCAAATCCAATGGGAAAAAAGGAGCCTCCAAGTAGGAGAAAAGTGAATTTCTTCCCTCTGTGCATCACAATATCCTGGTTATTCTGACAGAAAACAAAATAATTCCGAGCATTTGAAATAAAATATTCTTTTTGGATATTTTAAAATATTCATATTTTATTAGCTATTGTTAAGAAATACTATGAAATAATTAGTACTGAGGCAAGAAAAGGCTTAATTATATTTTTTGCAAATAATTATGTAGTACTGGTACATTTTCTACTCTTTTACTTGACAATATTCTTTATTTGCAGGGAATTTAATTTAGCTGGTTTATAATAAAGGATTGTTTAAGTTCATTTTTTCATCTATTTTTTACTTCCTTTCCATTTTTGAGTCTGTTTCTCTCTCTAAACTTTCTTTTTCTTCCTCTGAGGTTTGCAGCATTTCTCCATCATTCCAGATATCTAAATGTTGTGTGAAGGCAACTCAGATAGTCAAGATATTCACTGACAGAAATGCAAATAAACCAACCTGAGAATAAAGAGATGTCATTCTTTCCTCCTTTTTTTTTTTATTTTCTTTTTAAATTTTATTTGTTTGTTTGGTTTGGTTTTTTGGTTGTTTTTTTGGGGTTTTTGGTTGGTTTGTTATTTTTGTTTGGGGTTTTTTGTTTTGGGTTTTTGTTTATTGTTTTTTCCATTATTTAGTCTGAGTTCTCCCTTAAAAAAATGCAAATTTAAAAATCCCTTTAGTTAATTTATTTTTTTTGGTCTGGATGTTCACCCAAATCCCTTTTCTGAAATGACACACATTAGAAATAAACTGATTTTTAGAAAACAGATTGAATTCATTATAATTCTCTGCCTCATGAGCACTAAAATATCACTCATTCAAATGAAGATTTGAGACAAATCCTGCTTCATTATCCTAAATTTCTGCACCACAGGTGAGTGGGAGAAGGAAAGAACCAACCTATAAATCAAGATTTTCTTTTTAGAACCAACAGAAATTAGAAATTTTTGTCCATCCTCTGCCATGCAACTTCACATTTCTGTCCGTAGCCACAAAAAAAAAAAAAAAAGCAAGATATTTGGTTAAATCATAACCTAAAATTTAGGAACCCATATGAGTCCAGCAAGTGGAAATGGAAGGAGGAAAACCAATTCCAAACTCACAGCACATTCTCTGCAGGTGTCTTCTCTACCAGGGTCGACTCTTCCTTCCATTGGGTCTCACATTTAATACAGAGAATTTTTCAATGCATCAAGATCTGAACTCATCCTCAAATATTCATGGAAAATCCGTGGTGGAAAAGCCCCTTGAGGTCCCTGCCTGGGGAACTCCTGTTTTGGAGGAGACAGAGGTAAAAGCAAAGTAGGGAAAAGAAGGAGGATGTGGAGTTCAGGGCTTTGCTCTTTGTGATGAACTGACCCTCGGAGATATCTCTGCACCTTTCCCACTGTTTCCTCTGGGATAACCTCACCCTGCTTTCCTGCAAAGTCCTGCCATTTGGAGAATTACTTTTTTAGATTTATTTTTTTTTAGCTTACTCTTTGACTGTGTGGACACAAGGAGGAAATAAGATCTCCCCATAATCATTTTTTTTGCAGCTGCTGAGACCTCAGCTCTGTCTCTTACCTCCCCCTCCTGTCCTCTCTGATTTTTGGAGCCTTTCAGGCTGCAGGGAAGCTTTTTGTGGCTTGTGATAGGTGCAGGACATTCTGTGGATTCTCTCTTGCTCTGTTTGGAGGTTTGGGATGGCAGGACTGGACTCAGAGGACCTCAAGGACTCCTACTCTTCCTATGCTCTGAATTTGATTAACATCCAAAAGGGAGAATCTGCTCATTCTCTATTTTAGGAAGTAAGAGCTATTTACAGTTTCTCTGGAGTCTTGAGTCAGTCCAGAGTGTTTTAGCAGATGCTTTCTGAGGTCTTTGAACTCTTGCAAGCCACAAGGGAAGGAAAAAAAGCAGAGGATTTCTGCATTTCAAGGCCAAGGGCTTTTCGGATTATTTAAAATCATCTCCAACGTAAACCAGCCACATGACTTCCATCCAGTTCCTTCTGTCCTGAGCTCAGCTGCTGGTGTCAGAGATGCCAAGCACTTGGAGATGATGACAGGTGAGGGAAAGAGCTGCAGATGGATAAAACATCCCTGGTAGCATCCGGGTGCTGCCTGTGGAACGGGACAGGCGATGCTGTAATGGAAGAGTGGCTGCTGCTCCCTGGTGCAGAGCCTTGGTGGTCCTTCCAGCAGCTCCCTGGAGCATTTCTCTGGCAATTCCAGCCTCAGGCTTGGTGGCCTTGGAGAAATAAGGCAAGGTTTTGGGTTGCTGCTGGCCACAGAAGGTTGGGAATCACCGAGCTTGCCCAGGAGCCAGCTCAGCAGCAGCGCCCTGTCCCCCAGGGGACACTGGTGACAGCACAGCTTGGCCTTTCCCAGCTGGCCTGTGGTCAACCACACAATTTGTTCGTTATGCTGAGCCTGAGGAAGTTCCCAGTCGTGTCCTGAGGGGTGACATCAGCCATGATTTGGGGACACCAAGGGAGATGCGGCCCTCGTGCTGATGACACTCCTCTGGGCTTTGCTCCAGGCTGGGCTCAGGGCTGGCTGCCCTTGGCACATCCCTGCAGCCTCCATCCCCTGCCCTCTGCCTCCCAGATACTCCCACAAGATTCCCTTTCCCTTCCCTGAGCAGGACATGACCCCTATTCCCTCTTTTTTTGCTGTGTGCAAACTCCCTCCTCTGCTGCTGTCCAGTGAAAAACCTGGAGAGTTTTAAACACTCCCTGGAAATTCTCCCAGGGCAGTTCCTGGTTCAGTGCCCCTTGGAAACCCAAATTCCCTGCATGGAGTGAGCTGCATGGACCAAGGTGGGACACAACAACCTTAGGGAGTGCCTAAAGGTCACAACCCCATTAATGGTCAAACCTGAGGGAAATCCAAGGAAAATGTGGTGATTCTGTGTGGAAGTGACACACTTGGATCCCCACATTGCTGCTGGATAGAACAAACTCCTCAGGCCCAGACTGTCTGACCTACGTATTTTAGGAAGAAGTGATGACATCACTGAGGGGGTTCACAACACCCCCACTCTGAAAATGATCCCACCACATCTGAGGTTACTTGAAAGGAGCTCCTGGGCTGGTGTTCCTCTGGAGCACATCTAGCAGTGCATGACCCAAGATTTCCCTCCTTGCATGAGTTCAGTTGCTCCTCTGCTACTGGAGGATTTTAAATGGGGCTGCTCAACAAAGTAGGAGCTGTCTGATGAATGAAGCTGTGCAGCCACAGCTCCACTGGTCCATCTGAGCAGATTTAAGTCGAGCTGTTGAAAAGTGAGCAAGTCCTTGTGCTGTAAACATGGGAACAGAGCAGTAAATGACATGGCCACCCACTTCTCAGTCTCTTTTCACTGCCAAAGCAGTAAAAAGGGACCTTAGAGCCAGTGTGAATCCAGCTCTTGGAATATTTTTCCATTTGCTCGTATTTACGTTAATGAACACTGACACTCCAGACTCACATTCCCAGCTCAGTACTTCACCAGACTGACCAGCAACAAAACCAAGGAGATGAGACTAAACAGATGATTTGATGAGGCTTTTATGATGATGATGATGATTATTATTATTTTATTCCTCTGGGCTGTGGAAGGAAAAGACAGTGGGCACACGTCTGGTTTCAAAAAGATAACAGCTCTGTTTAGAGACAGGTTTAAGGGCAGGAAAGTGAAGAAATTCAAGGAAAAATGTTGTCTGCACACTCATTTAATAGGATTAGTTGGCAATGTTTTCCAGTGGGTAAAATGTTCCTCTGAGAAAGGTCAGCCTGCCTGGATGAAGTGCTGCTGCCTGACAGCAGATTGCTTTACCTTCCGTTCAACCAGGAGCAAAAAGATGCTGGAAAAGCCTCTTTGCTCATTAAAACAGCTTTTCATGAGTCCCTTACAGCAATGCACATGGACACAAGGTGGACAAGAAATGGAAAGAAACTCCTTTGGTCCATGTGTGGGTCCATTGCATCCCCTGTGCCTCCAAAAACCACGGCACCAATGATGGGAAAGGGCTGTGGATTGCATTTCCTTACATTTATACAGAAATAGGAAATTCTGTATATATTCTGTGTCTTATATCTGTGTCCTATTCTATATCCTATATCAGTATTCTGATATTCTGTATCCATGGGCTGGATGAGCTGGGAATGTGAACTTCCAAAACCCAAATATATCCAGGGATGCATCAAAATCAGGGCCAGCAGGGGAATGAAGCAATTCTCACACTCCACTCCATTCTTGTGCTGCTTCCAGCTCTGGAGTCCCCAAAACAAGGATGTGAGGCTGCTGGAGCAAGCCCAGAGGAGACCATGGAGATGTTCAAGGGCTGGAGCCAGGCTGGGAGAGCTGGGAATGTTTCCCTGGATGGGAGGAGGTTCCAGGGAGAGCTCAGAGCCCCTTGCAGGGCCTGAAGGGGCTCCAGGAGAGCTGGAGAGGGACTGGGGACAAGGGATGGAGGGACAGGACACAGGGAATGGCTTTAAAGTAGCAAGGTCAGGTTGGATACTGGGCAGGAATTGTTCCCTGTGAGGGTGGGCAGGGCTGGCACAGGGTGCCCAGAGCAGCTCTGGCTGCCCCTGGATCCCTGGAAGTGCCCAAATCCAGGTTGGACCCTGGGGCTTGGAGCACCCTGGGACATTGGAAGCTGTCCCTGCTCCTGGCAGGGCTGGAACTCGATGATTTTTAAAGTTCCTTTCCAACCCAAACCTTTCTAAGGTTCTCTGATGACTGGGCTGACTCCACATGTCCAAAATATGGGATATCCCCAAAATATGGGATAGCCCATGTGAGCTCTGAGACACCAGAAGCTCTTCTTCCTCAGCCTAGACAAACACAAGCTCATCTGCCAAATTAACTAAGGCTGGCTTAGTTAAATCAGAACTAATTCCTTTACACTCAACACACAGGGCCTTGCTCTGATGAAGTGTGAGGGCAACGACCACATCCCAAAAATCTCTGTTCTCCCAGCGCCTCCCCTTCAGAAATGCAGCCCAGAACTCGATCCAGTCCATTCCTGGTGTTTGGAGACTGGATGTGGGAGCCTTTTTTCCACCCTGGGTTCTGTTTCTCAGAGCAGCTCAGGGGTGTTTGGCTGCTTGGCTGGCTCACAGGTGTGAGATGTCACCACCAGAGGTGACCCTGCCGAGGCCACAGGCTCAGGAGGTGACAGCAGAGCCCTGCCACGCTCCCACCCCCACCACTCATCCTTCTCCCTTCCCATCCATCTCCCTGCTGCTCCTAGGAAGGACATCAATCACTTTGTGCCTCCTTTTTCCACTGGGGTGAGTCCAGCAGAGGTGACTTGTTGGGGAGGGAACAGCAAAATAGATGAAATAGAGATGTTGGCAATGTTTGACATAGAGACTGAAAATAGTTATGTTAAGGTTTGAGGCCTTTTTTTTGTTTAGATAATACTAAATGCCACAAATGCTGAAGAACCAACAGACATTTTGTTTTAAGCCTGGCAGGAAAGGTTTGAAGATAAGGGTTACAGATAAGAAAGCCATAAAACATGGTAATTTAGTAGTTTTTGTAGGTTGCATGCAAATATTAGGAAATTAGTATTTTGTATTTGATTGGTTATTGGAAATTAGAATATTTATTATAAAAGAATACTTATTGAATTGTAAATGGAAAATTTGTGACTGAAGTGGCTGGGACAGATCTTAGGACAGTGCCAGGAGGAGCAAGCAGGGTTTTCCCTCTTCCCTCTTTCCCAGGAGGGAGACACCCAGAGCAGGGATGCACTCAGGCCACTGAGGCAATGGAAAATTTCCTGCTGCTGCAGAAAGTAGGGAAGGGCAGAAACATTTTATTTATTATTCCATCAAGCATTCCCTCTAGCTCCATCCAGGTCCTTAAAAAAAAAAATATATATCTGCCAGGATATTCAGTGATTAACTTGATAAGATTATTGATCCACTGCCTGCTAAAAACAACAAATTCTGATTTTATAGCACAATTATCCTGACCCTTGACCCTGCCCTAACCTTTCCCTGATCCACAAGAGATAATTATCCCCTAAGGAACCTTGTCCCCTCTTCCTTGCTAACACATCCTCCCTAACACATCCTCCTGCTCCTCAAATATCCCCTCTGCAGGCAATTATCATCATTAAGTTACACTCAGAACAATTTTTTCCTCCCAAGTTCTTATTTTGTTAATAGTCCCAGACCTGCAGAAGGGTTTCCCTGTCTCCAAATTTTCCTGTTTGTCACCAAATTATTAAAATTCTTTATCCACACAGTCCTTTCCTTGCTAAATCAGGGGATTTCCATCAGAAATGGGATGGATTTTAAGCCCTGCTTAAACCTGTACCCACTGTCAATTATACAAATTGTAATTCGTAATAAATTATAAATTTAAATTAGAACTAAATATTTATTATAACAATAACTATATATAATTAAGCAATTCTTATTACAATAACTATACATACATATATATATACATACATATATATATATATATAATTAAATAAATAATATAAATTACCACTTGCTCTGTGATAAAGACAAGAAATAATTTTCTTTTTCAGTTTCATGGTGAGGTACACAGAATCCCTGACTTTTTTTTTTTTTTTTCTTTTTGCTGTTAATTGTTTCCAGAGCAAGACTTTGGAACAGGCCATGGAATTATCCAGCAAGGTACAGCAGTGTGTGCAAAGGACATTCCCAAATGTTTCCTGAGGACACCAGCTCTTCTCCAAGCCATGACTCCCACACCCAACAGAGCAACTTCGACCAGGGAAATGTTTTTGAAAGGCTTCCCTCTTGGAAACAGGGCTGATTGAGAGCCAAAAATTGGGTTTTGAATGATTAAATTCCACGTTCTAGCTGGGTCAGAGCTGGTGCAGAGCAAATTTTCTGCTGCAGCTTTTTCTCCCAGCAGCTGGGATGTGTCCAAGGATGGGATTCCAAGATTCCTCTGCCCAAAAATGAGATGGCCAAGCTGCTTTCCCCAAGGCAGGAGTGCTGATTTCTGCCTCACCCCACAGGAGGGATGCAGGCAGGTTGGTCTGTGAGCTGCACTGGAATTGGAAATTCCAGTTTCTCTCTCGTTTGGGGCAGAAATCCCACAGTTTTCCTGGTAGGATGATAAAATTCCTTTGTGGCTTGCAGTGGTGGACATGAGACAGGACAAAGGGAAATGGCCTCAAAATGTGCCTGGTGAGGAAATTGGTCACTGGAAGGGTGGTCAGGCTTTGGGACAGGGAAGAGGAGGAGAAATTTCCCTGGAATTGTTAAAAAAAATGAGTGGATGTGGCATTGCATGGAAAAGTTGGGTGGGATTGGGTTGGGTTGAAGGTTGGACTTGATGATCCTGGAGGTCTTTTTAAAAAAAAAAAAAAATATTTAATTTATTTATTTAAATTGTTTTTAAATTTTATTTATTATTTTAATTTAAAATTATTTTAAATTATTTCAAATGATTATTCCATGATTTTTGGATCATGAAGTGTTTGCAGGTCTCCAGGAAAACAGACAAATGATTGTTAGGCTGGGTCTCCCCTCTGGAGCTGGAATTTGAAGGATTTTAGGATTTTAGGATCTCTATTCCCACCTACCTTTCCAGAATGGACCAAAATAATCCTGCAGGGCCTTTCAGTTTTTAATCAGTTTGGATTAAATCCAATTTTACACCTTTGCCTTCTCCACTCCACAGTTACCTCCAAGGGAAATATTGAGTATTTGATGGCATGGTAAAATAAATTGATCTCTGGGAAAGGCAAAATTCCCCAGCCAGCTTTAAGCAATAAATTCAGTTCTAATCTTGGAATTTTAAATGTTGACAAAAAGACAAAAACACCACTCTGCCTTTTCTCCAAAATAAAACCAACTCAGCCTCACAATTTCTGATCATTTTTTTGTACAATCTGGTCTTTAAAAAATTGGTGAAGGAGATTCCAACCTTGCTTTCATAAATCTGCTGCAAAAAATAAAAAATATTTTAAGAGTAAAAAAATAAAAGTCTCTTCTTGGAGATGTTTTGTTTGAGGGTTTGGTTGCTTATTTTTTGTTTGTTTGTTCTTTAGTTATTTGTGTTGAAATTTTTGCCTCAAATCTTCTTCATCTTCCTTATTTTAAATTAATGTCATCACTTTTTACCCTTGCTGTGATAGAAACAAATGAATATTCCCTTTATTCCCTTTCTGGATGGATACTTCCAGTCTGATATTAATAAACTGGATTTAGCAAATGAAAAAAAAATATAAAAAATTAAGGAATCATAGGAGAAGCAATTCTGCAGGATTTGCAAAGATTTCCCAACTGGAAGAAGTTTTCCCTACAGGTGTTTCACACCCATTTATATCAAATAAAATCAGAGGAATGAGCACCCTTTGCTTTTTGTCACATCAGCAGCACAGGGTGATAATTCTTTGGCAAAAAAATTCTTCTTAGGAAAAAAAAATCAGATTTGGCAGCACTGAAATAAATTGTGAATTTCTTGTTTTCAGCAAAAAGCTCATTAATATCTATGAGTAAAGTTGAAAAGGAAACCCAGGTCACATCAATAATTTTAATTATAACTGTTGAGAAATTGAGGGTTGTTTTCAAAATCAGTTTTTAATTTTGGGATTTGGTTTAAAAAAGGATTAATCTAAAAACATTGAAATCCAAACACTGTAGCAAAATTCAGCATTTCTCTGCAACATAGGAGAGTCTGAACTCACTTTCATCTCTCTTTTTCCAAATTTTCAATAAATTAAAGAGGAGAAATTTGAGTCTCCAACACTCTAGGCAATTTTTAAATTGTTATTTTTATATAATTCATGCTCTAAAATCTGTGGGCTGCTCTTTTTCAAGGAAGACAATGAGGGAATGAATGAATTTCACTGAATGAGGGAAAAAATGCAGTGGTCCCAGTGCTAACCATGGTTGGCATCTTCTCCCTGGTGGCAGAGGAGAGTGCACTCACAGGAATTTGGGTGGCTGTGAGGAATTCCAGGAGGAAATTTAAAAGCCAAAAAAAAAGGAAGGAGAGCTGGGAAAGCCCCGTGCTCTGTATCAAAAGCAACACTCGTGTTTAATGTCCAAGGACATAAATTTTTTATTATTATAACCAGTCCTCGTTAAATCAGTCAACAAGGCTGGAGAAGAAGGAAATTAATTACAGCCTCTACCAACGTTTAAAGCAAAAGGATGGAAAATTCATGGGGTGGTTTGGGGCTCCTTTCTTCCTTCTCTCCCACAGGAGATTCCCAAAATCTGCTCTGGGCTGGGAGAGGCAAAGGGAAAGCAGGAGTTGCAGCAGGGAAGGAGGAGCTGCTCAGACTGATGTGTTTTAGCAGGCTGCACTCTTCCCATTTTCCTGGGGTTTAGGATTTCCCAGATTCTCAGCAGTGACCCACTAGATCAGCCCTAAACCTAGACTGACACATGTGGGAGAACTGAAAAAAATTGGAAATGGATGAAGCCAATGCCTTGTTCATCCATGGCTCTTTTCTCCACGTTGTTTTTGTGTCCCCCCAGTCCCATCCTTTTCCTGCTGCCATCCAGGCTGGGACAAGGCCTGACACATTTGGTTTATTGAGTCATTTTTCCCCAGAAGGGTGGGTTCCATCTGCAGAGGGCCTGTTGGCACAGCTGGGAATTGACACCTCCCACCTGGGCACAAACCCACAGCTCCAGGTGCCAAAGCAATCCACAGAATCCTGGAATGCTTTGGTCTTGAAGGTGTCACTGCCTGAGGTGTCTCCTTAGACCTGAGATCCCCTCAGGAGGACATGCAGTGGTGTAAATCCTGTTTTTTCCCAAGCTGCTGATGAGAGATTGCAGGAGGCTGTTTCAGAGGCTCCAAGGATTGTTGATTGTTTCTTGTCTCAGGAACTCTCTGCCCGGCTCACAGCTCTGCCCAGCCGGGCACCCAGGATGGAATCTGCCTGCTGAGGGCAGGGCTGATCTCACACAGTCTGAAATTACCTGCTAAATGTTTATAACAATTTTCCAATACAATGCAGTCTTGTTAAACAGTCCAGCTCTGACCCATCCAATCTGAAAGTGCCAGCATGTCACCCAGCATGGATGGCACGGAGAAGAAGGAGGCAGAGGAATCCACACCCCAAATTCTCCATCTTGGCCACGTGTCCCTTATCACAAACATCCCCAAAAGTCTATTTACCTACGTTCTAACAACCTAATTTACACTTTACTGATTTTGGTGGCTTGTTTCCATTCCCTCTGTGTTGGTAATTTCCCCCAGGGGTTGAATTCAGTGCCTGAGACACCAGGGTCTCACTCAGGGGTCTTTGGGACCCTCACCAGGGGGGTTTGAGACCCCCAAGGAAGCCAGAGGACTGCTCTGGACTCCCACAGAAGGGACCTTAAACATCATCCAGTTCCATAGGAAAGGAACATTCCACCATCTCAGGTTTTCCCTTTTCTCCTTTGAAGTTTAGGGATTTATTATGTTGTGGTCACTGGTTTGCTCTTCTTCCTATTCCACATATTCCCAGATATCCTCACCTTTTATTCTTCAGTGTCCATGTTGTTCACATAACATTTTCTCCACTTTTCCCTTGGTTTTTATTCCCATTTCTTATAATCAGCAGGAACTGTCAGAGGAGAGAATTTCCTTTATGAGAAGCAACTCCTGTAAAATCTGAAGTTTGGGAGAGGAGTTGCAGCTCCTCATTTGGGATTTGGAAAAGAACTGTGCACAGTTCTCATGTCCTGAATCCCTCCCAGCTCAGGGCTGCTGTTCTCCAGTTCCCAAGGGTTCCAAAGATGCTGAGGAAGCAAATGAGACCAAAAAAGCAAAGGGAGTGGAAACAAACCCTGTGAAATACAAACCCCAGAAAACAAGGAGAAAGCTCTGTTTGGGAGGTGGGACAGGAGAAACAGAGCAGGGAAAGGAAGGAGAGAAGAGTCTCCTTTCCATCCATCTGCTCTGTCTGTCATGGCACAGCTCCATTTGATTTATGGCTCTGTGAGGCTCTAATTCCACAGTGTTGACACCTGAGAAACTCTGGGAAGACAAATCCACAGGAGACAAATGGATTCATTTTTCCCTGGCCCAGCTGAGGAACATTCTTGGGGCAGAGGAGCTGCTTGGAGGCTGCAGTTTTTGGGGCTCCAATCCCAGCTGTGGGCTCGGATCCACATTTGCACCACGTCTCCAGGTGGCCACAAGTTGGGAAAGATGAAACAGAGAAATCTTGCAAATATGAATGCCCAGATTCTGAAACTATAAGCGAGATTGAAATGAAAGCCACTTTTGAGATGTCAAGCCTTAGTTACTGAATTACCATGAAACAACAGGATGGCCCCTGAAGGCAATCCCCTCGTGACAGAACAATGCCCTCTGCCAGAGAGCAACTCCAAAGGGCACAGAAAGACTTGCCAGGGTCCAAAGATTAGATTTTTAGAGTTTAAAGTATAACACATTATGTTAATATAAGGATTTCTATAGACTGTATGTAAATGCTACAGAATTCGTATTTTGTATTACATTGGTTAGTGGAAATTAGAATATTCATCATGGAAGAAGATTTAGTGTATTGCAAACAGGAAATGGCTCTCTTCTTTCTCTCTTCTCCCTCTTATTTCTCTTCCTCTCTCCCCCTTCTCTTACCCCATTACCCTTTTATCCCATTACTCTTTCTCTCCCCCCTTTTATCTCTTTTTGTCCTGCTCTGGGGCTGGGCAGCTCCTAGCAGGCTCTTTTATAATAAACTGCAACTGTAACATTTGGTTTATACAGAGCACTTGAGTTTTGTCCCCAGCTGTCCATCCCGACACAAAGACTCCTCTGAAAGATTTATCTATGAGTGTCTCAACACAATTTTCTAAGAGCAGGTGTAATAATGGCTCACAGAAAGCAGAGACTTGCATGTGTGAATCCAAGTGCTCAGACTATCAAAAAACCCCTTCTGTGTTTCAGACCACACCACACACTCCCAACCTGAGCTTTGGTGTCTGTCAAAGTCTGTTCTTTCCTCAAAAAACTCAGCTTTATAAATAAATATAAGTATAAGTATAAATATAAATATAAATATAAGTATAAGTATAAATATAAATATAAATATAAATATAAATATAAATATAAATATAAATATAAATATAAATATAAATATAAATATAAATATAAATATAAATATAGTGGAAATAGAAATAGAAATATAAATTAATCATTATTATGAATATCATTACATATAATTATGATTATTTATATATATATATAATAAATATAAATCTAAATAATCATTATATCAGTACTTGTACTACACATTGTGCTCTTATTTTACATAGATCAAACCCCTTTATTTGGTTTAGGGGACAGAAGTCTTGGTGGCATCAGAGGCAAAAATAATCTTGTCCCATCACCATGTGGAGTTTGCCTCTCCCATGGGATGCTGTGAATCCTTTGAACTGCCACAGAGTGGTGATGAGCTGGCAGGGAAATGTGGGTGTGAGCTCGGGAGATGATGTTTGGGACAAGCTGATGCTGCAGAGCCGAGTGGGATCAGGTTACAGCAGCCCCGGGCACTCCTGGAGACTCCACACGGGGATTTTGGGGGAATTCTGACCTTTGGGGTGCCCTGTGCTGCTGGAGGTGGCAGCACCTTTATTTAGGGAGCAGAACTCCTTGGTTTGGGAGGAATGCCCTGAGCTTGAGGGCACCTGCTGCTGTGGTCCTGTGCCACATCTGGCAGCCCCAGGCAGATGTTCACACCCAGAGGTGTAGGAGCCTGGAGAGATGGAGGCTCCAGTTTATTGCATTCACGAGGCTAGAGCTGCTGGCTGTGTGTCCTGAAGCTCTGTTCTACTCATCTGGCAAAGCATTATATTTCTTTTTCTGCTGTGCATCTCATTACATAACAACCAATCAATACCTTTACTATTCCCCATAGCCCATCCTAACTACTAACATTACCATATTTATGTTTCTATTCCACAATCACCTAAAGTTAGCATGTTTTAGTTTAAGCTAAAAATTGTTTTTTCAGTTTTCTTGCAGTGGAAAATTCTGGGATCTTTTCTTTACTTGCAACATGGTATTTTTGTTTGTCTGTGAAAATTTTTCTGCTTGGTAAAAACATCTTCTGTTTGAGGTGGATTTATGCTTTGCTCAGAATCATAAAAGCCCCTTCCAACTCATTTGCTCTTTGCCTTCTTAGTTACCCAGTAACACTGGCTCAGCAATTCTTTTCTTCCATATCAAAACTTGCTATTATTTCTAAACCTTCTTCAGATTCTACATTCAAAGACCTTTCTGTTACACACACACATCTGTGAGACCTTCCTGTCACATCCTTATCCTTCCCAGCACAGAGGGATCTCAAACTGCCCTGCAGTCCTGAGATTCCAACCTGAAGTTTCCAGTTGAGGTGTCTGTGTTTGTTTTCCTGCACAGCAGAGAGAATCCATCCATCCCTGCTGTCTGGAGCACTTTGGTGGATCGCCCCTGGAGGTACCAGTTTCTCTCCCAGTCTGTGAGCAGGAGATGAGGACACAATCCAGCCCCCCAAACACAGACATCCCACACCATGGAGGGTGGCTGGGAATTCCCAAATGGCTGGCAGGGCCAACTCAGGCTCCTTGGGAAGCCAAAATCCTCCTGCAACAGCAGGTGGGGAGCAGATGTGTTTGGAAGGACTGAAGCACTGACAGCTGATGCCCTGATTTTGGGAAATGCAGGATTTTTAAGCCCATCCTGAAGCTGAACATTTCCCCCATCCCTGTGTTATTCCCCCTTCCCATCCAAGCCAGAGCAGCCTGGACACTTCTGCCTGGGCTCAGGCTGCTGCTGCTGATTCATGGCACTCACACCACACCCAGCCCAGGGGAGCATCGAGTTTCAGGGGCTTTTCTGAAAATTTCACCACTCACACCACAGCCTCCATCACCAGCGTGGCACCAGCACTGGCATTTGGAGAGGGATTTACTCCTACACCAAAAAAAACATGGGGTACCCACAAAAAATGCAAATACAGAGCTGGGAGAGGCACTGAAATAAATAATCTTCTGGTAGCAGTTTCATTTTAAAATTTTCATCCCCTTTGCAAAGCTAAAATTTAGCCCTGTTTTTCATATCAAGCCTGTTTGGGGGTTTTGTTTTTCTGTGTATTCCATCATGCAGCAGGTTATGTGCTTACAAGGAGTTCATGTTAAAAGGCCATAAAAATGAAAAATGAGCGTTGTCTTTGCAAAAAAGGAAAAAAAAATTGAAAAAAAAAAAGAAAGAACATAAAGACTGATTTAGCAGAGGATAATTTGGCTTCTCCTTAAGGCTTGCATTGATTTGTATTTGAATTTTGCACAGGAGTTATGCAACTCCCTGGACAGTGCTTAGAGCTTAAAGGATGAGGTGGTGACAAATGCAGGCAATGACACGGGAGGAAAAAATGGATTTTGCTACGTGAGCCATCAGGTTTGTCCTGAGAGCAATCCATTTTGGGAAGGGCTGACGCAGACAGGAATGAGCATCTCACATTCTGCTTTCTGTCCCCCTGGAAGTGTGGCCCACAGGCTGCCCAGAAAAAGGAGGAGAAGGGAGAAATCCAAATTATTGCTGACGTCTCCTCCAAAAATGTGAGATCCCCGACTAATTGTGGCCAGATGTTGTAGTAGGGGATAAAAAGGAAAATCTGTTTTATTCTCACTGAAGGTAACAAAAAGTGGAAGAGTTTCACATCAGCTGCAGTTGAGTGGGAAAACCAAGTTTTTTTTTCAGAAACTGTGGAATAATGTGGATGAATGTGTGGATTTTGGAAGTCCAGGCTCTTGACCCGAATGAATTAAATAAATATTAACTGAACTTTCCAGGAATCCTGAAATGAAAATTGATTCTTTTAGGATGGAGGGTTAAATTTTTGTTCTTTTTTCCTTTTTTTTCATGGGGATGAAGCTTGGTTTGTTTGTTTATTGAAGAAAAAAAATCATAACTTAATTTTCCTTAGGTAAGAGAAGGGTAATTATCAGCCAACACTTGGCAATATATCTGTGAATGATCAGTTTTCAAATGGTTGTTCCCAGCATCATTCAAGTTTGATCCCGTTATTTTTCCCTCAGACCCAATTTTTAAGCTCTTGTGACACAAATATTGTTATTTGAACCTTGTGTCTTAGGCAGCTCAGAGAGAAATTATCTGTATTTCTGCCCCTGATATAAAATATCATCACCAGTCTGAGACAGACTCATCCAAATCCAAGGTATTTCCATGACTATTGACCAATATCAGCCATTTAGGTTCCCAAATCCATTACACTCCATCCAAACAATATCCCCTGATGGTGTTATTTTTATGGCAAACTCCTCATCTCCCATGTAGAATTCCCACTTTACATGGTCCAACATTCACTCTCCCAGGTTTCAGCCACCAGGATGTTTTACTCCTCTCCAAAACCACCCTCAGAAGAGGCTCATTCCTTAAATCCAGCCTTAATCTGGATTTAACCCTCAGCACATCCCAAATCCAGGGGTTTATGACCCGTGGTTTATCACCCATGCCTGGTTTATGTCCCAGCTGTATTTTAATCCTGACTCTACACAGGTCTTGTGTCAGTGGAGAAAGACACCTCAGGGTAATTCCAGGATTATCTATTTCTGTCTGGGCATCCTTAGGAAGTTTTTCCACCTGTGGATCCATTCCCCCATCCAGCTGTGCCCCAGAGTTTATATCCCAGTTTCAGCTGAGTTTATATCCCAGTTTTTAGAGCTTGGATGGTTCTCCAGAGTTAACAACACAGGTCAAAGTGTAGGAGTGAAGCCTACCAAGGCTCAAGACCAAGGTTTGCAGAGACTAAGGCTAATCTGAGCTCCTGGCTGGGCAAAAACAAAGTTCCACTTTAAGCCAGCTTGATTCCAGTGCCCTTTCTCCTCCTGCTGTGTTTTGATTATTGAGGGGAGGTTAATGGGGGTGAGAGAGATAAGAGTGACTCAAAAGACGTTTAAGATAAGAAAGTTCAGAAGACCACAAACATCAAACTGATCTGGCACTCGATTCCAGCTCTACCTCACCCAGCCTTTGCAATTCCCTTTCAACAAGGTGCCATAAAGCAATTGGGATTTACAATCCTTTGGCAAAGTCAAGCTGTCATTTCCATAAAGCTGCAGACGGCCTGACCAAAGAAACTTCTGGAGCCAATGTCCAGAGGCTTCCACGTTCCAGGGGCTGCTTTAAAGCCCAGGGGTGTTTGGAGCTGCCCACAAGCCCCAAGACTAAGCTGTGATCGTGGCAAAACCATCCCAGACACTTCAGATGTCGCTCAGGAGTCACAGGATGGATCAAAAGCAGCGTGGGCAACAGGCAGAGGGATGGAATTCTCTGCTCTGCTCTGTTCTCCCACCAGGGATTCCAAAATCAGAACATCTGGAGGTGCTGGAACAAGCCCAGAGGAGGCCACGGAGATGCTCCAAGGGCCTGGAGCCCCTCAGATATGGATCCAGGCTGGAAGAGCTGGGAATGTTCTCCTGGAGAGGAGAAGAATCCAGGGAAACCTGAAGGGGCTCCAGGAGAGCTGGAGAGGGATGGGGATGAGGGATGGAGGGACAGGACACAGGGAATGGCTCCCACTGGTTAGATGGGATATTGGGAAGGAATTCCTGGCTGGGATGGAATTCCCAGAGCAGCTGTGGCTGCCCCTGGATCCCTGGAGTGTCCAAGACCAGGTTGGATGGGGCTTGGAGCACCTGGGACAGTGAGAAGTGTCCCTGTCCATGGCAGGGGGTGGAATGATGTGATCTCTAAGGTCAGAATTCAGAATTCCCTGTATTCAGCAGAAGGGGATTGATGCCCTGTACATCCTGATGCTCCAGGGGGTGGTTCTCCATTCTATTCTCAGAGATGTCCCCAAAATCCCCGTAGAAGACTTTGAATTTTCCCTTTTGCTTGTTAGGTTTGGCCCCTGTGATTGTAAAAATTGTAAAATCAGGCCAGTGACAGAGCAGACGTTGGGAAGGGAGAACTTAGTGAGGGCTGGGACACTCATGGACAAACGTTTGTGATGGATGAACTGGAGAAATTGTCATTCAGGTCTTGAGATCTGTGACAAAGGTCATGGAAGTAGAAAAAATATCCTTTAAATGTGATGCTGCAACTTCTGTGGGACAGTGGATATGGTAGGAAATGTTTGCCTGGGTCTGTTCATGGAATCAGAGAACCATGGAATGGTTTAGACTGGAAGGGACCTTAAATCTCATCCCATTCCACTCCTGCCATGGGCAGGGATATTCCACCATCCCAGGGTGTTCCAACCTGGCCTTGGACATTTCCAGGGATCCAGGGGCAGCCACAGCTTCTCTGGGCTCCCAGTGCCAGGGCCTCACCACCCTCACAGAGAAAAATTCCTTCCATTTTTCCAATTCAAACCTCTTTAAATTTATAGCAAACAGTTTATATTTATGAGATTATATCCACTTCCCACATCTCCAGCCCTCAAGAGTGAGAAAAAGGAGCTCTAAATTATTCTGTTGGAACCTCAGGCTTCAAGGAGAAATCTGCCTAAATCTGCAGAAATCCTGAGGAAACAGGTCCATGAGTTATCTGGAACATTCTTCACTTCAACCACCCACCCCTGCCCTGAAAAATTCCTCCAGAAATGGAAAGAAAAAGAAAAAAAAATCACATCTTGCCCTCTGAATTTATTATCAGTGTGGAGTTTGTGGGGTGCTTTGGCCATTTCAGAGCCTTTTTCCTTCTCAAAACTTCTGTAAATAATAGGAAAAAATATCAAAGCCCTTTCCAGCTCGAAATTTGAGGCGAGGTGAAAGTTCCCTCCTCCTGCTCATCAGGAAATGGATTAATTGTGATAAAAGTCGCACTATAAATGATAACAGAACAAAGCTCACTCAGCATTTTGCTGGTTTGGGGGTTTCACCCAGAGTTGGAAGAACTGAGGGAGAGCCACATTGTGGGACTTTTCCAGGGGAGAATTTTCCTTTTTGCTTTTCCTCCTGGATTCCACGCAAGAGAAGGATGAAAAGCAAACTCCAAGAGCTGTGAAGCTGTTTGGAAAGGCCATAAAATGTGTAACATTTTACAACAGGCCATAATAATATTTTTTATTATTTTTTTCCCCAAGCATTATCTCCACTCTAGGTCGTTTTATGGCTTTCTTTGTGCTTCTCCAAAGGAAAGCTGGGCACTTGGATCAGCCAAGTCAGGGCATGTTAAAAGGCACTGTGGTACTTTGCCCACTTTTTTAAAGCCAGTGAATCACCTGGCTGGTGACATTCCCAGTTTTCCCTTAGAAAATAGGGAGGAATCCTTCTGCACCTTCTCCTCCTATCCTGGAAGTTCTAATTTTAAGATGCTCCCTCACGGTTTTTTATTCCCTTTTGGAAGAATTTCTTTGGAAAGCATTTCAATGAATTTTTTAATCTGTTTTTCCTCATTAATTTTAAGGAGAGGCTGGGTTGGTTAACTCAGGGTTTAGGCTTTTCCACCTGGATTTGTAAAAATTGATTCCTACTGAGTTCCTGGGTGTTTTCCCAAATTTAGGAGCTGCAGAGGGCACTGGGTCCAACTGGGCACATGAAAATCTAAAATCTTAAATCTGTGTGACCATAAACCAGCCCTTGGTCTCTTGTTCCTACTGAAATTCAGGAAAACTCAGACTCATATTTCAAATAGAGAGTGGCAATCTCATGATTTATAGCAAGGAAAAGACTCTCAAGAACATTTTTATTCCATGGTCCTCATTATATTAATTTATAATTAATGATGAGAAAATGGGTTTGAACAAAAAAGTAAAAAAAACAAAACAAAACAAAATAAAGAAAAAAAAAATCAAACAAAAAAACCCCAAACAAACAAAAAAAACCCAAAAAACAAACCCCCAAAAAAACAACAAAAAAAAAAACCCAAAAACCAAAAAACAAAAATAAAAAAATCTAAAAAAGTCCCCCAAACCCAAACAAATAAAAACTCTAAATCTCACCCATGACTTTCATTTGGGAAATTCTTAAGCAGTGTGCTTGATATTTTCTTTTTGTGAGTCAATTTTCTCCCTTCCTACCCCTTGTTCACCTCTTGGCTTTGTGAGGCTGAAAAATCTGGTGACAAAATTATGGAGAAAACCATAAATGGAAGAAATTGGGAATGGCAGCAAAATGATCCCATCCCTCTGAAATTTCCAAGTTCTGTCCAAAGTGACTGGTAAGTGGATAAAGTCTTGTCCTTTAGGAAAAAAGAAGTCAAGGGATAAATGCTCCAAGATATTTGAACACCTCTTGAATTGCCATTCAGGCACTGGATAACACTGATTTTGGTGTAGAAAAAAGCCAAATAAGCAGCTGAAAATCAAAATAAATAAAATATAAATTGGCCACTTTAATTCTGCCAAAATATAGAAAATGTAACTCCATTTCTGAGTGATTTAACATCTCCATCTTATACTAATATTCTTTCAAAGAACATCCCAGTGGCTTTATTTTCAATTAAATATTTAATTTTAATATGACTGAGAACAGAATCCAGTTTTTAGATGATGATACCTGGGATCAGTGAAAAGGATCACAAAAATTTTTATAAGGATAAAAACCGCAGGGATTTTACCTTCCAAGCCCATTTATGTGCTCAGGGAGCATCAGATGGAGGTTCAGCTTCCACTCCCTTCCCCAGGATTCTCTGCCAGGGAATTCCAGAATAAATTGAGGTTTTCCTCAATTGTGCAAAAAATCCTTCATTAACAAAACAGATGCTGTGCTAATTACTTCTAATTAGAGCCCACTTTTGTCTCCCAATTTACCCTACTCATCAATAATTTCAAAATTCAAACCAAAAAAGTTTCTGTTGCTACCACCCAAAAATGGACTTTTAAATTAGTTGTAAATTTGTCTTTTCTCTTTAGATGTGTTTTTGCAATGTTCCATTGAAAATTCTGGAGGTTTTTTAACTTAAATCTGATTCTTCTTCAGGTCACAACGACAATCTAAATTTAGAAGTAATTTTAAGCATCCCCAGTTTGGATTTTTTTCTGCAGTGGTGCCTCAGTCTATTACTTAAATTGTAAATTCCCTCAAAATCCCAGCAAAACCAGACAACAGCTCATTTTTCCTTTGGCATATGAAGGCAATCCATCTTTTGTAAAGCCTTAAATGCTGAATTTCAGCTGCTCCTCTGCTTCTTTTCGATTTTGCTGTGTGTGGCCACTTCCATATTTACAACCAGATTTACAGGGTGGAATGGAGGCTGTGGAATAAATGTTCTAAATGACTGCAGAGCTCTGTAAAAAAGCGTCCCCCACAAAGTCATAAAAATGATGCATCTGCCTGGGATATTCCAGGGCCTTTTCCATCCAGACTTTTGTCCAGCAATAATTCCTGCAAACCTCACTCATAAATATTCACTAATCAGTGCTGAGAGGTGCTCGAGTGGATCATAATTTTCCAGCTGAACTTGCCTTTGTTGACACTATTTTAGTTTGGATTCCTGGCCCTGAATTATTTCTAGGGATGCAAAGGAATTGCCTCCCAGGGAAAGATAATTCCTGGGATTAAAGCACTTTGGAGAAGACACTGCAGGTGAGCTGGCATCTGAATTCCTCCTGCTGCAGGCTCAGCAGATTTGGATAAAATTCCCTGGGAAGTGATAAGATAAATCAGAAAAAAAAAAAAAATTTTGCCTGGTGCCAAACCCATCTGGTGGATCCAGAGGAGAGGAAAAATAATTGAGTAAGAATAATTCCCTGATGAAAGGAGGATACAGATAATTAATAACAGAGATATTGCCTTGATTGATAATTCTGCTTATCATGTTCACAAAGCCAAAAGGCTGAAAGTTCAGATGTGGAGGTCTGAAGACACGAAGAGGGAGCTTTATCTTGCCTAACTTTATCAAAATTTTATTATATTCCATAGGATATTGGCCTACAATTCACCTGTAATCACTAGAGAGAGATAGGCTCCTGGAAGGAATGGAAAATAAGGCATTGGAAAAGAATTCAGCAGAAGAAAAGGCAGGAATTTAAAAAAAAAAATTCAAATAATTTTATTTTCCTGTATCAATGACCCATTTTTTAGTGACAAGCAGCAGAGGAATCTGTTGTGCTTTACACACTCAAATCTGTTACTGGAAACAATCTGGACATGGAAAGGTGGCCAGGAATATTAAACCCCCATTTTGAGATCGATTTAATCAGTTTTAAATAAAAAGCTAAGAGGAAAAAAATTCTCAAATTTATTAAAAGACAATGATTTTCTCTTGAAAATTGGTGTTTGGGTTCAGAACTTTTGTTTCAAATGAATGTAGTGGATTTACAGTGGAGAAAAGGACAGAATGGAATGGATTCCACCTTGCTGAGGAGCTCTCACAGTTATAAATGCAGATTTAACAATTGGTTTATTCAAAAGAAAATCACATTTTAGAAGCTACCACAGGGTAAAACATCTCATTCCACTATCCCAGGTGCATCCAGCCTGGCCTTGGGACACTCCCAGGGATCCAGGGGCAGCCACAGCTTCTCTGGGAATTCTGTTCCAGGGCCTCCCCACCCTCCTAGGGAAAAATCCCTTCCCAATATCCCACCTGAATCTCCTCTTTTCCACCTTAAATCCACTCCCCTTGTCCTGTCCCTCCAGGTCTCTGTAAATAATCTCTCTCCATCTTTGTTGTAGGCTCCCTTCAGCTGCTGGAAGGAAAAATGAGGGGTGAAAGCCACAGCTCCCCTAAATAATCTGGAAATACATGAAATTATCTCTTGAAGGTGTCTCTCTTTACCCAGAACTCCTCCACTCTAATTAATTATGAATTAAAGATGTTCTTTAAGCTTTTGAGTGAGACAAATCCAGAGTGTGTTTATGGTTTTATTTTTTGGGGTTTTTTTAGTGCAATAAGGTGTCAGATGCAGTTCAGAGCCTCAAGAATTAAAATCCTGACCTAATTTAAAGAGCAGCACAGGGACCATGTGTGGTTTTTTCCACACTTACTCCGAGTTTGAGATTTGCTGTGCCCAAGGGTGCCACAATAAATGTGAACAGAGTGAAAAGGGCCCATAAAAAAAACAAATTGGGGCTGCTATGATACAAATCTAAATGTCAGGAATCAGGCATTATGGAAGTCAGGAGCAGCTGGGATGAGTCAATCCCCGAGGTGAAAGAATTCAGATTAATCAATGGAGTCCACAGAAACTGGAATGCTCAGATTATTCCTATAACATAAAACCAGACATTAAAAAAAAAATGCAGGAACATTTATTGTGACTCAAAGAAAAGGTTAAAAATGAGCCATAAGGAAATTATGACATTTGTCTGTATTGCCAAACCTGGAAATTTTATTGCAAGTGTTAAACCTCTCAGTATCTGGATTTTAAAGCTTTATATCTTGGTGATTCTATGGAACTTGTGATCTTTCCTGGATAATTTTGTAAGAAAAAAAGCAAAGGCCAACATTTCACAAAAGCGATGACCCCAAAAAAAAAAAAAAAAAAAGAGTAACCACGTTGCAAAACAAAAATAAATGTGATCATCCAGGAGGAAATTCTGTTCTTTCAAAATGGGCTTTCATGTGGAAATAATGCCAGAATCTGGAAACCTCTCACAGAATCTGAAGTTTTGGTGGCAAAATTGTCTTTCAGAAGTGGAAAATATTTAATTTTGAGGCAATTTTATAGACAGGCAGGACTTACCCTCGTTAGAAACAGCAGCTTGGAGCTGCTCTTGTAGGAGATAATTCCTTTAGGTGTTGGTTTCCTTAATTCTCTTAATTTTTCCATGAATGTCTTCCAAAACACCAAGAGGATCAGCAATGGTGGCACAGGCTGGTGGCACCAGAGCTGCACCTGGTGCTCCACATGGTGAAAGGGAAAACTGCTCCCATGTCACAGCTGTAGAATTCCAGAATGTTTTGTGTTGGGAGAGACCCTAAATCGAACTGATTCCACCCCTGCCACGGCAGGGACACCTCCCACTGTCCCAGGGTGATCCAATGTCCAGACTGGATTTGGACACTTTGAGGGATCCAGGGGCAGCCAAAAATTCTCTGGGAATTCCACCCCAATATCCATCCATCCATCCATCCCTGTGGCAGTGGGAGCCATTCCCTGTGTCCTGTCCCTCCATCCCTTGTCCCCAGTCCCTCTCCAGCTCTCCTGGAGCCCCTTCAGGAGCTCTGAGCTCTCCCTGGATCCTTCTCCTCTCCAGGGAACATTCCCAGCTCTCCCAGCCTGACTCCAACCCTTGGAGCATCTCCATGACCTCCTCTGGACTCACTTTAAATGCTCCATGTCCTTTTGATGTTGGACTCCAGATCTCGAACAAGTCACCCCAAGGATCTCACAAGGGAAGAGCAGAGGGGGACATTCACCTCCACAAACAAAGGTGACATCTCAGACAGCCAAAACAGCATCAGCAGTCTTGCAGCAGCATTAAGACCAAATATAAAAGCAAATTCATCATTTTTTCACGGCAATCTGAGGGTTCCTCATGGATTTCAAGGAATACAGGACTTTCACTGGCTATAGGGATTGAGGAAACTTCTTTGTCCTGCCTGTAGATGGGGAAAAGATATCAATATTTTGATTGAAAAGACTCTTGTTTGGGCAATCCAGTGCTGGACAAGATTCCAGAAGGAATCCTGGGCTGGAGCCTGACACCTGCAACCACCACTGAATTTTCAGACCATCCATCTGTTTTAGTACAGATTCAATGTGGGCTTTTCCATTTTTATCCAGGATAAACCTCACTCTGAATCCTGGTGATGGCTGCAAGTGGGAGATCTGAGTCACTTCTTGGCTCCCACTCCACTCTGAGGTCAGAAACAAAAGCAGAGTTGCCCTAGGAGAAGGTAATCTCTGATATATTGGGATAAAATCTATCCCCATTATTCTTTGTTTGGGGGATTTGAGAGTTCAAGTTCAGTCCTTCAACCTTTGGGATTTCACTGGAAAACAAGGATTGGGAGCTCAGCTCCTCTAGAGTTTCTCTATAGCAGATTTAATGAGCTGAACTAAGTTATAGAGAGGAGAATGGGGAATGACTTCAAAGTGAGAGAGAGTGGATTTAGAGTGAATTTAGATGGATATTGGGGAGGAATTGTCCCCTGTGAGGGTGGGGAGGCACAGGGTGCCCAGAGCAGCTGTGGCTGCCCCTGGATCCCTGGCAGTGCCCAAGGCCAGGCTGGATGGAGCAGCCTGGGACAGTGGAAGTGTTCCTGCCCATGGCAGGGGTGGGATGGGATGATCTTGAAAGTCCCTCCCAACCAAAAACCATTCCATGGTTCATTTTCACAAACTCCCCCATGAAAAGCTTCCTGTTCCCTCCAGCTACACCTGGATGGTTTTTTTCAAAGCTTTCTGTGCATTCCCTGGGAAAATCAAGCAGATCCTTGGGGAAAAGACCTGTGCTTTTCCAGGCTGTTTTCTGTGAGAGCAGCTGGTGGAGATGGGCTCACTCCAGGTGATGGAGCCTGGCTCTGTGTGCTCATCCCCAGCAGGAAAGGACTTCAGGGGAGCATTGGGAATGCACTTTCCAAATAAAACTGTTCTTTCCATGGCCCTGTCTGCTTCCCTGACTCCAAACACCCAGGCACAGATGGCTGGCAAAGCTCAGACCAGCTCTGACCAACAGAGAGTTCTGGAAATCCTTGGCACGGGTGTAATCTGGGGACATTTGGAACAGGAACTACTCAGTCAAGGCCCACACACCTTAATTGGAGGCTGGGGAAGTCTGTAGATGTAATTGGTGAGGATTTCTTTAGGAGATTTGTTTGATGTGAGTCAAAGCAGTTTCTCTGTGCCTTCTCCTCATGGTCCCAGCTCAATGTCAGCCTGATTAATATTGTCATGGAGGAGATGAATTCAGGGAAAGGGTTTTCCCCTTGGCCTGAGGTGGGGCTGAGGCTCTTCCTCTGCAGTTTGTGTGGAAGTTTGGGCTGTCCCTGGCAGCACCCAGCTGGCCGTGCTGTGATGCTGCTTCCCTTCTTGGTGGGTGGCTCCAAGCCTCAGGCAGGGGTGGAATCAAGGCCTTGGAACACGTGCCAAGGACTTATTTTAGCTGGGATGAGATCAGAGTGGTTCCCTTGGAAATGCTGGAGGAGGAGAGCGTGGCTGTGATGTCACACAATCCCTCTTTACCACCTTGGAGGACCCAAACCCCTTGTCCCAAGTCCCACCACCACGAAGGTGAGCTGGCCTCCCTGCCCTTGGTAGAACCAGCTTTTCCCAGTTTGCTTCCCACCCCACTTCCCAGAAAGTTGTTGGCTGCACTCAGCCTTCCCTTGCCCACCTTCCTCACCCACCTCCACCACCATCATCATCATCACCATCTCAGCATCGTGCCCAATCCTTGGCTTATTTGGGTTATTTCACACCAGATAAATCCCACAGGAGGGATGATGTGGGCTTGGTTCCTCCATGCACTGAGCTCTGGGGTCCTTTAGGACACAGAGGGAATTCTGAGTGCTTGAGAGCAGCCTTGCAGAGCAGCAGATGGAATCCAGAGGGGGTTGAGGGCACCCTCAGCAGGTTTGCAGGGCACAGGGAGCTGAGTGGTGCTGCTGAAGGACAGGATGCCATCCTGCATCCCCCAGGCCAGCAGCAGAGGGAGAACTGGGAATCCCATGAGGTTTAAGAAGAGCAAGAGCCAGGTGTGGTACTGGGTTGGGATAACCCCAGGATCAACCCAGGCTGGGGGTGAAGGGATGGAGAGCAGCCCTGGGGAGGAGCTGGGGGTGCTGCAGGGTCACAGCTGGACATTCCCTGTGTGTGCATGGGACCAGAAATCCAATCACACCCCTGGGCTGATCCCCCAGCCTGGGCAGCAGGGCAGGGGGGACTCTGCCCTGTGCCCTGCTCAGGTGAGGCCCCACCTGCAGATCCAGCCTGGATCCAGCACAGGGAGGAGCTGGAGCTGCTGGAGAGATCCAGAGGAGGCTCCAGGATGATCCCAGGGATGGAGCAGGAAAGGCTGGGAGAGCTGGGAATGTTCAGCTGGAGAGGAGAAGCTCTGGGGTGAGCTCAGTGTGACCTTCCAGGACCTGGAGGAGGTTTAATGAGCTGAACTAATTTATAGAGAGGATAATGAGGAATGACTTCAAAGTGAGAGAGAGTGGATTTGGAGTGAATTTAGATGGGGTATTGGGAGGGAATTATTCCCTGTGAGGGTGGGGAGGCACAGCTGTGGCTGCCCCTGGATCCCTGGAATTGTCCCAGCCCAGGCTGGATGGGGCTTGCAGCAGCCTGGGACAGTGGAGGTGTCCCTGCCATGGCAGGGGTGGGATGGGATGATCCTGAAGGTCCTTTCCAACCATTCTGTGGTTCTCTGGTTCTGTGATTTTCAATGAGATTCAATACCTGTCCCAGACAGTTCATTTGGATGCCGTTCCCAAATCCAGTGCAAAGCAGTTTAGCATTTTAATTTACATTCCTGGGAGAAACTCCTGGCAAACCAGCTCTCTGTCACAGGAACAGTGATCTGCAACCAGTAATTCACTCTGAGAGGAAAATGAGAATCTTAACCAATGGAATTTTCCACGGATCCATCTCTCTGTGCAAAGAAAAACACCAACATCACAAAGTGGCACGTCAAGGCTTTCCAGCTAATTGGCAGCAGCTTCTCCAAGTGTGGTTCAAACTGTCTTTTTCTGACTGTCAGTCACTTGTGGAATTGGCTTTGGAGCAGATTCCATTTGTCCCCCCTTGTGTCATCCCTGGCATCTCAGACTTGCAGCCCTCTGTGCCGTGGTTTCCCTCTCTCCCATCCCATCTAATTTAGGAGTAGCCCTGCTTTAAGCTCTGATCCCTCAATCAAGTCCTCCTGCATGCTTTGCTAATTAGGGATAGATTTAGGAATGTTACATTTAAGTCATGCTTAAAAATTGTGTGTAGTTGATGTCTGAGGAAGGAAATTCCTTGGGGTGAAGCCTGTTCTGTTCTGTGAGGGCACCACCATCATTACAAAGTCTGCAGCCTCACATAACATCAACAGCAAAATATTTTTCTTCCATTCCAGATCCTGGAAAACACCACTCCAAAGGATTTATATCCATTAGCCAAGGATGTGCAGCATGTTCTCTGCTGGGTGGTTTGGGGATAGTTTTACATTTCTCGTTTTAGTGGATCAATTCTTGAAATTCAGTTCTGCAGCCCAATAAATCTCATTGTTCATAGGGTTTATCCCAAACTCACTCACTCATATTCCTCTGATTACATTCCTCCCCTTCACATTCCCATCTCCCCATGCAGTTTTAAACACTGGATGGATTTTTCCATCAGCAGGAGTACATTCCAAGATATTTTCTCTCCTCTGCAAATAGGCAAACGAGTTCCAATTCTGCCAATCACTGAAATTTGGGGTGAATTTAGCAGTTTTTTCTACTGAATGCCCAATAGTACCAGGAGTGAGCAGACAGGTGGTAGCATTGTTGACTTTTTGCTTCAGGTTTTGGACCCTGCAGGGATTTTTTTTTGGCACCATTTTGATCAAAACACCAAAGTCATGTTGGTTCCAATCCCCTCTGGGAGTGCCTGGATCTCTGTTTGAGCTGAGCTTGGCTTAATTAGTTCAGACCTTGTCCCAGGGAGGGCTCAGCCTTTCATCTCAGCTGCTCCACTTCCTCATTAGAGGGGGATTAATCAAATCCCATCAGCCAATGGAGCTGCACAGCCAGCCCCTGGAAGTGGGAACCCTTCTGAAGGAAGAATTTTAGGATCTGACTCCGAGTATGAATTTTTGCTCGTTCCTTGAGCTGTGTGAAACTTGGGAGATCCAACTCTCAGAGGTTGTGCAAAGTCAAAAAAAAAAAAAAAAAAAAAGAATGAGAGGAAAAATTGAAAAATAAAAAATTTGGAGTTTGAATGTCTGGGTTTTCTCCAAGCACTCGCCTTTGGGGAGCTCCCAAAAAAAAATAAATCTTTATTTGCCGTGAGTTGCATTTCCCAAGTCACAGGTATGTTTTTAGAGGAAGGAACCTTCATTCCCAGAGGTCAGTGACTTTCCAGATGTGCCAGTGATTCCTGGGCAAACACCTTCATATCTGTAACTCCTGCAAAATGGGGGATAATTATTATTCCTCAATTATTTTGATGCAAAGGCTTTCAAGCTCTAAGTATTAAACTCCTATTTTGAGTTTAATCTGCATTTCTCAGCCATGGCACTGAAAGGTCATTAATTTAAAGTTAACTAAGAAAAATTATACTATGACCCAGAACTAATGTGAATTTTGCTCCATCTTCATTGTCAAATTTAGCCAGATTTTAATTTGGTGAATATGCCCTTATCCAGGTCACCTTTCCTTTGTGAAGACTAAGAAAAAAATTAATGGAATTCTGAGCTGCTTGGAAAGGAAATCACTCTTTGGAATTAGACTGGGAAAATCCTTTCTAAAAGGATTCTAAAAGTTTGATAAAATCAACACTGTAATCACACTGAACTTCCCATTTCTTCTGGAATCTGAAAAATCAGCACACAATCACTGCATGTGACCTGGGATTGTGCCTATCACTTCTCAGCCTTACCAGAAAAGGGGAAAAAAAGAAGAAGGAAGAAAAACAGGGATTAGGGAGATGTGTTTTATTATTTTCAGAAGGCCTCATGAGGCTCCTGCAGCTCGGAGAGTTTTCCAGCGTTTTTCTGTCGCTCTTATGGGCTGGTTGGAGATGCTGAGGGCTGGGGAAGGCTGAGATCCTGGGATTTTCTACCTCCTGCCTTGGGATGAGGCAACTCAGCTCCCAAAGAACAGCACTGGCTTTTCTAGGCAGCCTCCCCTCGTGCCTCACCTGAGTTTTATATCCAAGGAGTCCAAGCTGGGAGCCTGACATTCCTCCAGGCTGGAATACACCGGGGGTGGGAGGAGGAGCTGATGGGGAGGGAGCAGCCTGGGAGATCTCCTGGTTCCTCCTGCTCCTCCATCCCCACCCTCCCTGAGCCCCCTCACTGCTCTGGATTTTAATGAATTATTCTTTACAGAGACTCCTGTTCCTGCCTGCACCACCCCAGGAGTGTCACTGAGTCCTTCACCAGTGTCACTTACCCACTGGGTGGCCCTGGGACCACCAAGCCATGTTCATTAGGCTCCAAAATCTTCCTTTTTCCTTCTTTGGCCCTCCCAAAGCAGTGTCTTGTTCCCCATATCTCTGGGCACAGCATCCACATTCTCCTGCTCTCTTGTTTCCCCCACATCCCTCTGTTGGCTGCAGTTAAAATCCCGTGGGTTATGAATTCCAGTAGGGAAACAGGAGAGGCTGTGGCTTGGGATTCTTTGGCTCCCCTCCCCCACTGCCTGGGCACCAGTGCCAGTGCATCTTTCCCTCTGGAAAATGACACCCCCTGAGGCTGCTGATCTGCTCAGCCAAAAGAAAAGAGCACAAAAATCTGCATCTCTGCAAGATCTCCTGAGAAAAGAGATCCCACACACGGCCACAGCTCGCTGTAAATTTGTTATCCCTGGCTGAATTCATTCTGTGGCTCCTGAAAGCCAAATTCATTTCTAATTGCTGTGGTCAATATCTCAAACTGTCTCTGCTGATTTTGGGTCTCAAATCCTTTCATTAAGGCAGGAAATAGGATGGGCTTGGGAGAGAGGGGGAAGGAGTGGGAAAACAAACAAATGATGCAGCTTCTTGTGGGCTGGTGGGAATGATCCATTTGGCCATGCACATCTCACAGCTCAGGTGTTTCATCCAGGATTTACTGTGAAAAAATGAAATGGAATCAGAGAAGGGTTTGGGTTGGAAGGGACCTCAAAGACCATCTCATTCCAAACTTTCTGCCATGGCTGGGACACCTCCCACTGTCCCAGGGTGATCCAAGCCCCGTTTGTCCTGGACACTTCCAGGGATCCAGGGGCAGCCACAGCTGCTCTGGGAATTCCATCCCAACCAGGAATTCCTTCCCAATATCCCATTCATCCATCCCCCTGGCAGTGGGAGCCATTCCCTGGGTCCTGTCCCTTGGAAATCCTCTCTCTCCATGTTTCTTGTTGACTTCTCCAGGTCCTGGAAGGTCACACTGAGCTCACCCCAGAGCTTCTCCTCTCCAGCTGAACATTCCCAGCTCTCCCACCTTTCCTGCTCCATCCCTGGGATCACCTTGGTGGCCCTCAGGAATGCCTCCCCCTCCAGGATCCCTTTTCTATCCTTCAGGTGGAAACTCCACCCTGATGCTGACATGGGGCTTATTCTCAGGTCATGAACCATATTCATAATAAAAAGTGAATTATTGAGGAATTCTTAACACTCTGCCTGCCCCAGTCATTTTTCTCACCTTGTACTGATCAAAAGCTGCTCCAGAATTCCCCAAATTTCCCAGCTGCTGAGCAGGTGTCTGAGTTTATGGCATCACAGAAACATCCAACCCTCCCAGACTCTCCAAGACTCATTTAGAATAATATGAAAATAATTTAATCAGCTCCAACATGCCAGGAAAGCAATACCCTGTCTGAGGGTGAATTCCACCATTCCAGCTGTCAGGAGACTGGATTTAAAATACAGTAAAACTTTTACAACCAAACCCCAGAGCCAAATTCCTCCCATCATTAATTTTTTCAAGGGAGCAACCAGTAGTGAAGTCTGAGGCACAGATTTATTGAGAAAAGTATAAAAAAAAAAGATAAGTGCATTAAAAAACAATCTCATTCATTTATTAGGTCAGGAATATTATGGATGTGATTCCCCAGAGAACCTGAAATTAAGAATTTTAATTAGGAATTCTGTATCCTAAGCCTGAACACCTGCAAGTTTTTCCCTGGAAAGCTGAGGTGGCCAATGTTCCTTTTGGTAGGAAAGGAGTTGTGGAATTAGGGAAAAAAAATATTCTGGAGGACTTTTTCTTGAAGTTGTGGCATTTTTGGAGAAGGTTATAACAGCAGTGACAAGGACTCTCTGCTATTCCATCTGAGAAATATTTGGAGTTGGAGGCTTTTAGGGCAATTAAAAGATATTGCATGGAAAAAAAAACTTATTAATTTCTCTAAGTTTTGTGTTTATTAAACTCATGTTTAGTCTCTTGATTTGGGAATGCTGAAGTGTAATTCCCTCATGGGCAGTTTTAGCTGGAATTCTGATTATTCCCATTGTTTTCCTCTAACTCTGATTGGTTGGTTCATCTTCCTGAAAAGTTGTGGCCAACACTGAATTCACTGAAATCTTCACCCCCACTCTTGTTTTTTCCCAAATGAAACCTAATTTAACCAGTGCACAATGAGGTTTTAGAGGTTTTCTTGATGATCTCTATGACTCTTTATTCTTCAAAAATAATCTCATTTTCAGTTGTTTGATTGTATTTATTTATATCTGTCTATACGGGCATTTTGTCTGTGTTTAATCTGATCAGGAAAAGACATTTAGGTTTTTTTTTGGGGGGAGGTCAAGGAACTAATCCAACAGTTCCATGTCCTCAAAAATAATCCCTTTCTCAAGTGGTCACTCTGAGCATTGTGAGATGTGACCCTGATGGCCAAATTAATTAACTGTGTAATTATACAAGAGGAAAAGTCACAGAAAATTGGGATTGAAACACCTGCAGAAGAGGAACTTGTGCTCCTGTTAAATAAGATATTCAGCTCAGGTCAGAATCCATGAGAGGAAAACTTCCCCACCCATGGATGTGTGGAAGAGGAGGGGAATAAATCCAATCACAGCACCAAGGAGAGGGGAAATGTTAAATATTAATGACAAGAAATATTAAAATCCATTTCACTCTTTTCCACTGAGCTACATTTTTTCCTTGTATCCCTTCCCCACCACTTTATTATTTTATTTAATTTCCAACACACCTCACAATGATTTGCTGATGGTTTTACCACAAAGAAAAAAAAAAATCAAAAATCGATTTCCAGTAAAGAAGGCTGAGAATTTTAATTTTTTTATTTTTTTCCAGTGCAAACGTCAGAAATTCAAGTTTTCATGTGTTGGGACTTGAATTTTGGAATAAATTTTTTACAGACAGGCTGATGGGCCAGATCATCTCCCACAAGTCCTTGAAACCCTTAATTTTCAGTGTCTTAATGAAGTATGGAGCACTCCCAACTGCAAATCAAGGGAAACTCCCTCAAATAAATAAATAATCTGGGATTAATCTGTTTTAGGGGGAAATTTATCTTATCCCAAGATCCTCATCCAAGACATTTGGAGATGAAGAACCTCTGAATGTGCTTTTTTCTCCCCAGTGCAAATCAGTAGCTCAGAGAAAGAAATTATTTCCAGGCAGATAAAGTTGGAGGAAGATTAATAATGTAAAAATGCTCAAATCTTTGCCAAAGCAGGAACTCCAAGCTGGACATCAAAATAATTGGATATTTTCACATTAATCTCAATCTATTTATCAGATTCCCATTAGTAAAATCAGGATAATGTTCCTTTCTCAGAGGGATTTTCCAAAGATGATTAACACTGGAAAACCATTCAGGAATGCCCAAATTTAAAAAATATATTTAAAAAAAAAAGAAAAAAAAAGAAATGGACTGTTCTGTCTTTAGAACAGAATAATAAATAATAATAAGATAACAATAAATAATAAACAGAATATAAACTCCAGCTTTCTGAGGAATTCTGCTGCTCCCTGGGTATGGCTCTCAGCAGGGGAAGCTCCCATTTAAATATGAGGCTACTGGGTCATTAAGCAGGAAGATAATGTGCCATAAAAGGGAGAAAGGTAAGGTTTCATCAGCTGTTTTTATTCTGGCTTATCTTAATTACTGAGAAATTCACTTTGCACCTGGCAGTCCCTTGGGTTTTATCACCTGAATTTGTGGGCCTGTGTTGGGCTGTGTGTGCAATGGGGAAAAAATGGAAATTAGACAAGAATAGAGAGTAAAAAATGCTCTGAATTCTTTCACCCTTCTGGATATTTTTACTTCTTTTTCAGGAATAAAATCTTAAATGTGTCCAGTTTTCCAAAATGAGGAAAAGAAAGCAAAAATAAAAGTCAAGTCAACTGTGGTTGGGCACCTCAGAAGAACAACTTTAAATATTGTCAGTAGAGGAGCTCTGAGATATTTGAAAATTCTCCATCACTTCTGAAAATGCTTTTCATTGTCAGGGTGGACATTTGTGATTCTGAGTGTCTCATTTGATAGAAATATCATTATTTATTTATTTATAATTCTTTATTTATTGATATATTTGATTTTTATGACAAATGAGACAGAATCACAGATCTGTGAGTGTCTGAGAGTCTCATTTGATATAAATAATTTGATATAAATCAGGATATTTCTATCAAATGAGTCACTCAGAATCACCATCTGTCACATACATTATTATATATGTGCTATATTCATATTTTAGAAATGTGCATGCTCAATATGCATTGATATATTTATGTGTATATATGCATTGTATGATGCATAATCAATATAGTTATACTATTTAATATTAATTATATTAACATTAGCATTAAGAATACTAGAAATTTTTCTATATTTTATAAATATGGCTTATATTTATATTTATACTTTATTTACATCTATATCTATACTTCGTCTATATTTTAGCTATAGCTATATAAATTTATATTTATATTTATATTTTTATATATTTTATCTATAGCTATACATGTATATATTGATATTGATATTGATATTGATATTTACATTTACATTTACATTTACATTTGCATATATACTTATATTTACATTTATATCTGTTTTATCTATAGCTATACATTTATATATTGATATTGATATTGATATTTACATTTACATTTACATTTGTATATATATTTATATTTACATTTATATATGTTTTATCCATAGCTATACATTTACATATATATATTTATATTTACATTTATATTTATATTTACATATATATTTATATTTGTATATATATTTATATTTACATTTATATATATTTATATTTGCATTTATATATTTTATCTATAGCTATACATGTATATATTGATATTGATATTGATATTTATATTTACATTTACATTTGTATATATACTTATATTTACATTTATATCTGTTTTATCTATAGCTATAAATTTATATATTTATATTTATATTTGTATTTATATTTACATTTACATTTACATTTACATTTGTATATATATTTATATTTACATTTATATGTTTTATCTATTGCTATACATTTATATATTTATATTTATATTTACATTTATATTTACATTTATATTTATATTTACATATATATTTATATTTGTATATATATTTATATTTACATTTATATATATTTATATTTGCATTTATATATTTTATCTATAGCTATACATGTAGATATTGATATTGATATTGATATTTATGATATTGATATTGATATTGATATTTATATTTATATTTATATTTACATTTGTATATATACTTATATTTACAATTATATCTGTTTTATCTATATCTATACATGTATATATTTATATGTATATTTATATTTATATTTATATTTATATTTATATTTATATTTTGTTTTTGTTTATTATTTTTCTTTATTATTATTTTTATTTTTATTTTTATTTTTATTCTTATTCTTATTTTCTTATTTTTATTTTTTATTGTCATTCTTATTTTTATTCTTATTCTTATTCTTATTTTTTTATTATTTTTATTTTTATTCTTATTTTTTATTTTTGGTGGTTTTTTTCTAATATTTTAACAAGTTCAGGCCCATATATAGACACATATAGAAGCCCTGACATTCCTAAGCAAACAGAAATAACCCCCTCCCCAAATCCTAGGAACCAAAACTCAACAACAAACCATGGACCCACCAGCAAGTGCCCTTATTGCCATGGAAACCCAAACACTGGGGGCCACAATTCCCAAATTCTCACCATTATTGGCCCTTCCCAGCCCAGGATCCCCATCCTGCCTTCCAGCCCAGCTGAGGCCGTTTGGGCTGGGGGATTAATCCAGCATCCATCCAAGGTGCCCGTTTGTTTGGGGCCGTTTCCAGGCTCACATTGCCTGCTGTTGCCATGGTGACCTTTGATAAATCCGTGTTCTGGATGCTGGGAAACATAAAGCCTGGCAGGGAGGGGAAGCCCTGGAATCGAGCAGGGGGCTGGGAGCTTCAAAGGCATTTTGGTCAGATTTAGTGCTCTCATCCCTTCTAATAAATGCTTGGCTCTTAATTAAAAACGGCGTGTCTGCCAGCCTGGAAATTCATTCCACTCTGGAGGAGTTTCCTTGGGAAAATTCATATTGTCCAAAGCTGCATTTGATCAGTCTGGATAATTTATGTTTATTGAATGGGGGTAAAATTCTACCTTTGCCTCACCATTGCTGCTCCTTCTAAACATTCCTTAACTCAGGCAAGAAAATAAGAGATTCAGGTCATTCCTCACCTTGAAAGGCAATGATTTCATTTTTTTACTGGTGGCCACCTAAAAAATGGAAGTTCAGTCCAAGCTGGGGTGAAATGAATATTGGGAAAAGGATTTTCACAAGTTCCTCAGGGAATGGTCACATTTCCAAGGCTGCCAGAATTCCAGGAGGATGTGGGCACCTCCCTAAGGAGGTGCAGGTGGAATTGTTGGGGTGTCTGTGCAGGGCCAGGAGTGGGAATTGATGATCCTTGTGGAAATTTTGATTCCTTGATTCCATGAACCATGAGCAGATTCAGGTACTTTGAGAGAGCTTATTCTACTCTAAATCTCAGACATTCAACCCAGGATAGGACTCAATGTTTAAATTTTAAGTGGCAAGCCCCAAGCCAAGTGCTTCTATAGCTGTTGTTACCATCAGGAATGAACACCCCATTTTATCCCTAAAAATTGGGGACATCCAATATTTCACAGGCAGGACCCAAGTGCAGCTCTTGAGAAATCTCTGGGCCAATGCTCCAAAGAATTAAAAGCCTGTGTTGATTCTGCTCAATTCTTTGAGAAAGTCACTGATGAGCTCCTTTTTTCCTCCTGGGAGCACAGCTGATCCCAGCAATCATAAATCAGCACCCAAAAATGGGGTGAATGCTCCACATGTCTTCACAGAGCTGTGCTGATTAACTCAGCTCAGTGCTGGGGGTAGAACTAATCTCCCCTAGCTGCAGCCATTTCAAATGTAAGCCCCTGCTTTAAGCCAGGTTTCCTGCTTTTATCAGGGAGAGGTCACTCAGGAGGGCACTCATCCCATCTATTTTGGGCAATTAGCTAAGGATGGATGAATCCCACAGTGGCAACAGAGGAAATTTTGGGTGCTGATCTCCCTCCCAAAGGCCAGCAGCAGTGTCATGTTCTCATTATTTGTATAAAGCTGTCCAGCTTTGCTGTCCTCTGCCTGCCACTGCTTCCTCACCCAGGGGTGGGTTCAGCTGGGATCAGTTCCCAAAGTTGTGTTTTGGGTTTGTTTGGTTGGGGTTTTTTTAATTATAGAATCACAGAATGTTTTGGGACTTTTAGATATCATCAAGTCCGAGCCTTCTGCCATAGACAGGGGCATTTTTTGCTAGACCAAGTTGCTCAAAACTTGATCTGAAACAGTTCCAGTGATGGAGCATCCACAACTTTTTTGGACAACTTATTCCAGTGCCTCACCATCCTCACCATAAAAAGAATTCTTCTTTTCAATGTCTAATTTAAACCCAACCTCTCCCAGTTATAACTTCTCACCCTTGCCCTGCCAATACAGACCTTAAAAAAATGTCTTAGAATCATGGAATGGTCCTATTGGAGCAATTCCAACAGCAGGAGTCATCTCCTACACCTCAAATGTACAAAAATCTTTCCCTGTAAATGACTTGTCCTCTGTCAGGAATCAGGTTTTACTGCCATGCTGGTGGCAGAGCAGGGAGCTGAGGATGGGCTGGAAATGAATCCAAGAATTCAGAGGCAGCGTGAGCAGAGCCTGGGAATCACACACTGCAATGGGAAACTGAGAAAATTCCCACTCTTTACCAAAAAGGTGAGATTAGGATGGGGCTGAGCCAATGGCTCTCAGGACTTCCAGAGGACAAAATTTTCACGTGATGGAGAAGTTTTTAGACTTGTAAAAATTTTGTTTGGCTTGAGAAGAAAAACTCCAGGAGAACTTAGAACATCTTCCAGTGCCTAAAGGGGCTCCAGGAGAGCTGGAGAGGGACTGGGGACAACAGATGGAAGGACAGGAAAAAGGGAAATGGCTTTGAAGTGAAAGAGAGGAGATTCAGAGTGGGATATTAGCAATAAATTCTTCCCTGTGAGGGTGGTGAGCTCTGGCACAGGGTGCCCAGAGCAGCTGTGGCTGCCCCTGGATCCCTGGAAGTGTCCAAGGCCAGGTTGGACATTGGGGCTTGGAGCACCCTGGGATGGTGGAAGGTGTCCCAAGATGAATTTTAAGGCCCCTTCCAACCCAAACCATTCTACAATCCTACAACCCAATTCTGCCAGGCTGGAGAAAGCAACAACAACAACAAAACCCCAAAAACCCCCAAGTTCTGTGTAGCAAAGGTAACAAGAAATGGAGATGGCCAGCAAGGGAAATAATGGATTTCCCAATGGAAGAAGGGTTTCAGCAGACACCAAATCCTACCAAGGAGTCTCCAAGTGAAGCAGCAGAGAAGAGCAGGGTGCAGCAAACCCATTTTGTGCCAACAGAACTGCCTGAATTTGGGTTTTTTTGTTGTTTTTTTTTTAACTTTCCAACCTGTCCCACCAGGAACGAGAAGCAAACCCCTGCTCTAGTCGCCAGCAGGACACTAGGTGGCCCACAAGCCACACACAGGGTGTCCCACACATCCCACTCCCCCTCCCAGGGAGCAGGGTGGGACCCTGGAGGTGGGAGAGGCTGGGGCACTCCCCAGTGGGAGCTCTGCGTGGTACTGCCAGGGCTATTGCCTGCTGCACGATTTGTACATATTTAGGCTTAGCCACCCTAAGCTGATTGCAGGTACTTAAAATTGCTTTTGTGCCATGAGCACTTAACGCTAAACCTCTTTTAATTTGCACCGTGCTACTCAGAGAGATCATATCATTCTTCTGCTCCACGCAAATTCCCAATCTGGCAATCCTAGCCTGCTCGGGTGCTTTTTTTTAATAATAATTAAAAAAAAGAATTTAATAAGGATTTGAGTTTCTTTATTGAGCTTTTATTGTCCAGTCTTGTAATTGAATCACTCTGCTGTGACAGAGAGACTGAGGCTGTTATTAGCAAATTCTATAAACAATGGGCTTGATCCCTTTATGAAAAAGCATTGTAGGGGAATAGTTAATCTGGGCTCAAAAAAAAAAAAAATGAAGCTCTGAGAGGGGAAGGAGGGGGAAATACAATTGCAGATTCCAAATATTTAAAACTGTTTCTGCACTTTCCCATTCCAGCCCCCTCCTCCCTCCACTTCCCTTCTCCCACCACCTGGCTGCTCAAATCCCTTTTTGTTCTTTGTGCCCTGAGTCTCTGAGGCAGAACTTGTTTGCAACACGATCACCAGGGAGGAAATTTTGTCTCCAGAGCAAAGCCTCCTCTCTGAGAGGGCCATGCTGGTGCTGCTTTTTTGGGCAGCTCTGGATTTTTGATGGCAAAGAAGCAAAAAATGGAAAATGGGACTCCAAGCAGATCCCAAGGAGGGGGAGGTTGTGTTCATCAGACATTTAATTTGGATGTCTCCATTGGAATCAGCCATTCTGGTCCCCCTTGGCAGCCTGTAGAGCTCCTGTCAAAAATATTGGTTGGCAGTGGATGCACTTCATCCCATTCCAAAGCAGAAAAGTGGACAAACCTGTGGATATTCCCTAATCACACTATGCTTGACCATAATATCCATGGGTTGTAAAAGATCTGCTCTTTATTCAGTGTGTTCATGGCAGATATGCCTGAAATCATAATGGAATTTCTACTGGCATCAAGTTTTCCAACTGGAACTTTGTCTCCTTGGGCTTCTCTTTATTTATGCAAATGATAAATAAGGATCCCTGTTGGAACAACAGCTCCATGCTCTGATATTCCAGGGCATATTCAAGGTACACAGGAGTCAGACAAATCCCTGGCTGTAAAGTTGATTGTGCCAACACTGGAAAAAGTCATTATTTCATTCTCAGTCCTCTGCTCAGCTCATAACTTCTCCAGGGCAAAGTCTGCCCCTTACTTTGCTTTTCCACAGGTCACTCCAGGCCTGTGTCTTGTCTGTGGTCACGTAGCACCACTGTTGAACAGCAGACATTAATGATAATAAATAATTGATCAGGTCTGAGGTGATAATGAGGTTAAAGAAATGTTGATCAATATGTTATCATGAGAGTTCTAAATGTGAACTTTAACCCACAGCCTGCAGAAATCAGTGGAGCTTTCCATGGCATTTAGACCAACTTCCAATGACCTTGTTTAACCAAAACTAAGACCTTTTTTTCTTTTTTGAGGCATCACAGGTAAGGCTGAATATCCAATTATGGAAGAAGGGAGATGACTGTGTGAATAACAGGCATGAAAATAAAATTAAAAAAAAAAAAAGGGCAGAAATATGAAGATCTTGATGAAGCTGGAAGACAAGCAGTTATATTTTTGTATTAAATAGGAAGACTACCTTTGAACAAGGCATGGAAGCTGGAACATCATCAAATTTGGGAAAGATGGAGGATTGGGTGAGGGTTAAGAAACTGGGAACAAAATGACAGCTGGTAAAAAATATTCATTCTAGAGACAGGGATGGAAAATCAGATTTGAGGGGTTTTTTTGATGAAGAGTGAATCATATTCCTGTTTTATCTTGATGCATCTCTTGTGATGTATCAAATATGAAGGAAAAAGTGTGAAGGAATATAAAAAGTCTTGGTAGCTGTGACAGAAGCAAGGGGAGGAAAAGGAAGTTATTTCTATCAAATATTGACAAACCAAATGGCTTGAGATTAGCAATTTTAGCTTGAATTGAGTCAGATTTCCACTATAGAAATGGGATTGGTGGAGGAAATGCAGCAGCTCAGAGGTGCAGCACGGGGATGGACAGTCACAAGGGAAATTACAGCTGAATTAATGAAAAATATCCTCAAAACTCAGCTGGACAAGGGCACAATCTGTGTATAGAGAGCTGGGAAAGTGAATGGGAAAAATTCAGTCAGAGTGGGAAGCAAATCTGTGAATGTAGCCCTAAAACAGGAATGAGTGGAAAACTTCACTGATAAAAGAAATTTTTGCTCTGAATTCTACTTGTATCTCAGTGAGCTGCTAAAGACTGGATGGAGAGAAAAACTGGCATTTCCCACAAGGAGAAATTGCCTGATTTGTGAGTCCCATCCACACTTTGAACTCTAATACATCAATTTGGATAATGCATAAATCTGAATACACGTGCCAGGCATTTTTCGTGTCTGATGTATAGAAAAAAAAATTAAGCCAATTATTTTACTGTGATGAAATTGAAAAGTTGATCTAGGGGTTTCTATGGTCACAGACCTGTTTATAGGTTTGGTGCTCCCCCAGCAGTTAAAGGGGAGCCTGGTGACCAATAGGAAAGCAAGAGCTCATTCTCCACATTCCATTAGCTGCAGAATTCCACATTAAATGATGGCTTTAGTGCCATGTGGTGAAGTCTGATATGAAGAAGAACAGGAGAAAAATTAATATATACACAGGCATGCACTTGCACACACATTTATGTGTGAAATATCTATGTATCCACATCCATTTTGCACAGCTAACCTCTCTGGTTTCCTTTAGGAAATAACAAATGCTGATGAAGTGAAACAAAAATTTTGAAACCTTTGCACTGTTAAGGCTTGCTTCAGTCTGGATTTGGGGTTGGGATTTTTGTTTTAAATTGAACTCCATGGAACGGCCTTGCTGCAATTCTAATTTTCTGGAGTCAGCCTGGAAACCACAAAGTGGAATTCTTTCCAGGCACTGTGACTTCCAACACGTAACCTAAATAACAACGCTGTTTTTACCTAATGGTCTAAACATCTTAAGTATTAAATGAGGGATAAATTTGCCATGAGGTCAAGAGTTAAAAACGCTGAAATAAAAGAGCGTTGAGAACGTGCATGTGAAAGACAGTGGTAATATGATTTCCATACATCAATTTTCTTTTCAGATTACAATTCCACCAGCAAAAATTCCCTGCATTTATCTTATGGCTGTTCCAAGTTTATCTTAAACCACTAACTAGAAAGATTCTGGTGCTCATATGCTCTGCCTTCACCTGGACATGAAAAGCTAAATTGAACTTTTTTAGACAGAATAGGTCAGGCAAAAATTGTCTCCTCAGTATCAATAATCCAAAAAGTGTGAGGGAGTTTTAAAAAAATTCCTGATTGAGCTTCCACACATTGGAGAAAGCTTGTTAAAGATGTGCTTTGCTACAGAGAAAGGGTAAGAAAAACTAGAATTTTTTTTTTTTTTTTTAGGTTATAAGGAGGGTAGAATGCCACAAAGCTCTGGGTGAAATAAAGAATCTCTAAAATTAAATGGGGATCTTGGAATACTTTGCTTTGGTGAGAATATGGACATTGACATCTGCATGGCTCAAGTTAAAAGGTGACATCACCTGGTTCTTTAACACTTCTGATATAAATGGATTATTGCTCCCAGGGGCGAATTCTACTTTTCCCATGAGTTCTGCTCACACTAAAACTTTCTACTAAGCCAGCACATCCTACAAACCTGTCTAAAATTAACTCCAGCATTGTGTTTTGGGGAAGGTTTCAGACTTACACTCAGTCTAAGGTTTTAATCCAGATGTGAAGGGAAAACACAGCTCTGAACAATCCTAATTCCATTTTCTAGCACCAGCTTTCTCCATCCTTGAACCATTCCACGCCAACTCTGAAGCAGCTGCTGGATCCCAACATACCCTGACTGGAATAATGGGTTGTCATGATTATCCAGAGTGATCCTGGCTGGAATATCTCCATGCTGCCCCAATTTAAGCAATTTCAGGTTGATCTGATTAGGTTTGGCACACAAAGACGGGGACAGGCTGAGTCAGAATTTGGCTGGAAGGTGAAACTTTTCCCCACCAGACCCAACCGCCGCCGCTCCGGGAAGTGGTGCCGGTAATTCCGGAGGTGTTTTGCTTTTTCCAGTGCCTTTATTTTTCCCCTCAAGTTCCCTGCTCTGGCCTGGACACATCAATGCTGAGGTCTCACATCTGGGAAGTCACTCAGTGTTGAACAACCCTGGAGCCCAGGCGGTGTGGTGGGAAGAAGGAATGAAGGGTGGTTTCCAAAGGAGGTCAAAGGACCACAATCCATGCTCTCACCCGTTTTTCCACAGGACCAGCATTGACAATTCCTCTGCCTTCTCCTGCATTGCCTCAGCTGATTGAAGAAGGGAATATCGGCAGCAGAGCATTTATTGGAATAAAGGATTTATCTCAGAGGACGTTCTCAATTCGTAATTCCACATGGAGGTTTGTGAAGCTGTTCCCTTCTCGTGTTCAGTAGTAAAGACTCCAATGAACTCTCCCTGAGGTCTGACCAACTCTTCAATGAGGAGCACTCCAAGAGTTCCACTGGCACTGGGAAGTCCATTCCAATGCCATTCCAGAAGTGGAACTGAGGAAAAATGAGGAAAAAAATGTTTAGAGGAAAAAAGGTTGAAATTTTTTGCCAAAGATGCCGAAAGTTGCATCTCTTTGGCAGGGAAGACAAATCAATGTTTGCTGTTTTCTGAATCTCAGCATATTCTGACAGAAATCCTTCTTCTTCAGAACACAAAGGATTTCCTGTGATCCAAGAAAATGAAATTTTGCCTCATGTGTTTTACATAAAATAATGAAACAAAAAAGTTAACTCCATTTGGGCACCTTCTATAATATTCTGAATTCATTGTTGCTACATCTTTAATATTTTTTAGAAGAAAAAGGCGTTTTTCAGAGGAAATAAGCAGTAGAAATATTTTTAAGCAGAAATTGGTGGTGAAAGCTCAGTGAAGAAGAACCACAGAGAAAAGAACCATGGGAGCTGCATTGATGGGAATTCGCTGATGGAGAGGAAATTTCAAGAATTGAGTAGGACTATGAAGCTTCTATGATTTGAAACAAAAAATCCATAATTTTGGATAAGTTTTGCCTGCAATTCCAGGTGTTATCTTTGGTACACAAAACTTTTTTTATCCTTTCATGGAATCATTGTTTGATGTAGGAATTTTCTCTTTAAAGATGGAAATAATGGAGAGCAAAGAAGAACCTAATGAAAGTATCTGCTGGAGATAGAAGGAAGAGGAAATGGAAAAATTCCTGAAGTGATGTGCGAAGTAAATTAAGCTACAGGGGGAACTTTATTTAATCAAATGGGTTTTGGATAGCAACTGTAGACTGTAGCCAAACACATCCCAAATCTCTTCTGTGGTAAAAAAAGAATCAGCCAGAAAAGATCTGAATTTGAAAGCTGTGGGTGTTTTCTGCCTGATCTATAAATCTGGCATGGCTGATAAACATCTCCATGTTCAAGTGAGGAAAGGAGATATCACTTGTCTAAGGCTCACACATCTCAGGGAAATAATTTAAGCAGAAAATGACTGGGATGAAAATCTGGGATCTGATCAACCAGAGAAGAAGGTTTGGTGTTTTTTAATAATTTTTCTAAGGAAGGTATCACAGGATATCAGCTCCAAAGACATTGGAAGAAGTCTTGTATTCATGTTAAGAGCATTTCATCAATGCCATGGGAATTCCGTCAATCCAGTGATCTGGTCACATGGAGTTCCTGGAAGATCACTGGAGATAAGCACATCTCCAAAGGATGATTCTTTTTGGTTATATTAGATATCTACTGGAATTTGTTTCTCCATGGGCTATCCAAAAAAAACTTGGCATGGATTTTTTCCATTCTTTGATGGACCAGCTTTCAAAAAAAAAGATGTAAAAGAAATAGCCACTGCATGTTTCTGAAAAAAATTGATAAAATAATTTATTTGCAACTTCAATAACAAAAGTTAAGAAATTAACTCACTTGCCTTTCCCCAAATGCCAATTTTATTTTCCTAAGAAACACGAAATAAATTAAATTTTTTGTCAACTTGATTTAATCTACCAGCACATCTTCAGCCAAAATATTTCATAATCTATTTTTTAAAAAGTTGCAATCTCTGTTTGCTAAAGAAAAAAAATAAAAATTGTATTTTGGAACAAAACTTCTCTGACAGACACATTTAGGCCCAAGACACACAAAATTAGAGGAAAACCTCATCATGAATGTCTTGGAAGCTTTGGTAGCTCAACTGACAATAATTTTAGTGGCTGTAGAAATGCCTGGTTGCTAATCCTGGAGGTCAGACAACAGCCACACTTCCCATGTTCAGGTGACAACATCCGCGAGTCACAAAAAACACGTTTGTAAATTGAGGATTGAAGTGGAGAACATTCCAGCCTTTCCCTGAACCCCATGGTTCTTGGTCAGTTCAGAAGCTGAAGGACCAGAAGGAAAAGTTAGGAGAGTAGAAGATCTGTGCTGCTTCTGTGGAACAGATTGGGTGAAGGCTCAGGTCCCTGCCCAGGTGGAATGCAGAATTCCAGGAGCTGTTACTGGAGACAGGGAAGAGGAATGACAGAGGTGGTGTCAAATCAGCTGGGGAGGGTGGAAACTCCATCAGCACCATGGAAAAATCTAATCTGGGATATCTGAGAAGGCAGTTTGTCATCTTTGACTCCTCTTTTCATTGTCGGGACGAAACCAGGATATAATTCCATAAATCCCTGAGTGTTTGGGGATCCCTGCTCGTTAGAACAGTGTGGGCTTAATCTGAATGGCACCAAGAGCCACGACCTTTGAATTTGACTTGGCAGAGCCAGGAGGGCTATCAGTGTTCTGGGAAATCAGCTTGAATTCAATTGCAGCTCTAATCTAGAAAACCCGTGCCCGACCCGTTTTATTGCCCTGAGCTCAGCACCCGGCCGGGGCTCTGGGGGAAATGCGTTGGAGCTCTCACGTAGCCCAAGGAGACATCTGGTTCAGCAGATTTCCTCTGTCATCTTGGGGATGAGTTCCATCCAAAAGAGCCTGGGAAGAAAGCAGGTTGGAATTAGGTGGATTCTCACCTGACCTGATCCATCAAAGAGTTGGATGTCTATTCAAAACCAATCCTCTTCAAGTCTCCAGACAATGGAAAGACTGGAATGTCCAGAGGAAGGTTCTTCCCATATATTTTAGGTCCAGATTAATACTTTGAACTTTTTCCACTGAATATATATGATGCAGAGAGCTCTGTTGACTAAACATCTAAATTTTACATTACTGTAGTTAGGTGAGATAATAAATCTATTTTAGGGTGACACAAACCTCTTTTCCTGAAACACTGAAAGTGTTTTTGGTCACGTTTTCAGGTGTTCCTGATCAAAAGCACTTTATATATAATTAAGATGAATAATCTTAATGAAGATAAATAATCTTATGTAATTGCAAGGGAATGGAGACTTCAGGTAAAATTCCACGTGTCACAACACAAACATTTAATGTATCCATGGTGATGACACTGCTGAGCAGAACTTACCAAATGCTTCTGTTGCTGTGGGAAGGAGGGACAGATTTGGTCTTTCTGCAGCTTCATGTGACTATGGAATCACGTTTCTGGACGCTGGATGCAATTAAATTCATCAGCTATAAAGATCTCAGTCCCCATAACCACATGCTGACACATTTTCAACCATCAGGTTTCACCGAGCCTTTTCCCAAGAAATGACTAATTTTGAAAACGTTTTCATTTTTGCCCTAAGGTACCGATGGTTTCCATTTATTCTCATTCACTGGAACTGGATGCAAACTCCTGTGCTTATTTTATCACTGCTTACTGCTCAGACTTCGAGGGAAAATCTGGTCTGAATATGAGGGAAAACTTCTTTACTGTGAGGGTGACAGGGCACTGGGACAGGCTGGAATAGAGACGTTGTGGCATCTCCTCTGGAGAATCAAAATACAACTGGACACGATCCTGTGAAACCTACTGCAGCTGAACTTGCTTTAAGATGAGGTTGGTCTAGGTGTTCTCCAAAGGTCCCTTCCAATCCCAATTGGGATTTTGGGGAAACATCTTTAGTTTCTCTGACATCGCTGAGATTCAGTCAACAATAGGCTGGATACACTCTAGAATACATCAACGTTTTTGGACATACTCAAAATGAACACACTTTCTCTGTAAAAATTTGGTTTATGGGTTCATTTAGTCACTAACAAACAGCTCCCTCTAGTTTCATCCCAAATTTCTGTAAATAAGATAATGTTCAACAGTTCTTTGGCTCACAGCCACAGATTATCCATGAAAGAGGTTCCCCTGGATCTCAGGTAAATGTGAACATCATCCAAACACACATTCAGTCATTACCTTAGTCAGTGGAATCTGCTCAGATCATGACTTGTGAGTTAAAGGGAATAAATTGGAACAGGTTGTCCAGAGAATCTGTGTCTGCTCCACTCCTGAAAGTGTCCAAGGCCAGGTTGGACAGGGCTTGGAGCAACCTGGGATAGGGGAAGGTGTCCCTGCCAAGGCAGGGGTGAAACTCGATGATTTTAAGGTCCTTTCCAACCCAAACCATTCCTGATTCCATTATGTGGTGCTGGGCAATGCTGATAAGTGAAGGATCTATCACCCCATTTTCATCCAAGTCACATCAGGTAAAATACAAGACAAAATATGTTTTCATTCTAAATGAAATGGAGATTTGGGGCTGAATTCCTTTGCACAATGGTGTGAGACCACTGCTCTTTGGAAAACCTTCCAGTCTCTGGATTTAACTCTCTTTCAAAGTCCCTTTCAAAACTTCTGAGGAATAAAATTTTGAAGGTACTTTACAATATTTGCCAGCCCTGTGTGTCTTTCCCTTCCCACAGGACTGGATGGAGCCTCTGAGGGGGGAAATGTCCTGCAGACCAAGATGTCCACATTTATTTGTGTCTCCAACCTGGAGTTGAGTGTCTAAGCTGCCATCAAAGACAGTGCTTGGCTGGGGAATCTGCTCCAAGACCAGCATCCCTCTCCATTGTCCATGTCCCCAGACTAGGACTGGCTCCTCTTCCTCCTTCATCTCACCAAATCCTTAAAAAAATTCTCCTACAGCCTGTAACAGGCAGTTTTCTCTCCCTGTTGAGGAGACCACTGCAGACCTGTCAGCCTGAGGACTCACTTCCAGGGTGTCTGTCCTTCCCACATCTCCAAAGCACCCATTCCCAGCATTGTTTCCTAATTGTGTGCAGATTTCTGACCAATAGCCCCCCTCTCTTCCACTCCTCTTCCTCAACTCATAATTGATCAGACACTGAACAGCTGCTGGCTATTTTCTCTTCCCGAGAAACGCACAGTAATTGTATGTATGGGCTCCAAATCCCTAAACATTTGGAAAGGAGAAGGACTTGAACAGGAGCCAGTTCTTTTTTCAGCGCTGGTACCAGCAGCAGTGTCAGGCATTTGAATCAGATCAGGAGGGGTAGAGAGGGTGGGGTGTGTTGGGGTTGTCAGATTTGCTGAGATTCACTTGGAGAGGGAAGGAAAAAAGGGGGAAAAATGCTAAAGAGAGAAAAAAACTGAAAGCAGCAATCAACAACCCAAGGCAGCTCACACAGTTGGAGTCTGTCCCAGCTGCAGAGCACTGAGATTACTCCCTAAACCAAAGGGCATTGTTTGTGCCCATGCTCACCCACGTTTCCCAAAGTGTGGATTGCTCCGTGCCAGCTTGATCCTGGTTTAACCTGGGGGTGATCTGCTGCGAGCATTGCCATCTCCAGCTCCTGCTCTCATCCCTCTGGAGAGGAAGAGGCCTCAGCAGAGGCAGCTCTCACTGTGTTGGAGGAGTCTCTCCTGCTGTTTTTTGCTGGGTGGAAAGGGAAAGCCAACACTCTCCTCGTTAGGGCATCTCAGCTTTGGGACAGGAGTTGAAGGGATGAATTCGAGTGATGCACATGTGACAAAGCAAATGGAGAATGTCAGAAGCTGAGTAATCGAGCCAAAAGCAAGAACTGCACCTCAGAAATATTCCTGAGCTGTCTTACAAGAGTTTTAATTCACGTGTGTGAAGCCACCTCCTCACTAGGCTGCTTTCCCAATATTGACATTGAAATCTGTGGAAGAATCAGAGCTGCCCTGGCAGTGGGATATTCCTGCACCCCTGCATTGTCCCAGGGTGCTCCAAATCCTTTCCAACCTGGCCTTGGACACTTCCAGAAATTCAGCAGCAGCCACAGATTCTCTGGGCACCCTGTGCCAGGGTCCCATCACCCTCCTAGGGAAGAATCCTTAATATTTAATCTAAACCTACTCTCCTTCAGTTTAAGGTCATTCCCTGTGTCCTGTCCCTCCATCCCCTGTCCCCAGTCCCTCTCCAGCTCTCCCTAGAGCCCCTTCAGGCCCTGCAAGGGGCTCTGAGCTCTCCCTGGATCCTTCTCCTCTCCAGGTGAACATTCCCAGCTCTCCCAGCCTGGCTCCAGCCCTGCAGCAGCTCCAGGGCTCCTCTGGACTCATTCCAAAAATTCAACATTTTCTTGTGTCGTCTTCATTTGATCTGAAATGTAAGGGTGAGCCACAGTCAGACCAATATCTCGTATTTCACACTCTTTGCAAAGATGGGTAAAGCACAGGAGGCTTTGATTTGGTTTTCTGGGGTTGTGTAGAATCCCAGACTCAGCCAAAAATGCCACCCTTGAAACGCCTCACAAGACAAGAAATGGCACAGCAATAAGAGCTGTCTTTGGGGGCTCTGTCAATTTTCCCTTTCCTGAATCAAAACTGGGCACCATCTGCTGAGAGCCTTCACTCTCCTGATCTCCCTGAAACACCTCACACTCAGTACTAAACACTGACAATGTCCTCAGCCTGTCCTGATCTCTTCCTCCAGCACAGACTTGTGGGAGAATCTATTTTTTTAATCCCAAAAGAACCATAATCATTATTAAATTTTGATTTTTAGAAAGAAATATTCGGCTCTATCACTGAGAAAAAGAAATTGATCCTGCACCATCCAAACCTTGCCCTGCAATTTTGTCATCTTTGTAAAATTTGAACTCCTAGGGGAAAACAAAAAAACCCACAGCCCCTGATGTGAAAATTGACACCTGAGCTGCTGTCATTTCGGTTCAAAAAAAGACAAAACAATATTGTAATTCCAGGAATAGCTGCTAAAATCTGATAATGCGTGGGCCCGGTAACCCTACACTGGACATTTGTGGCTACTTCCTAGAGAAAGAGGAGAAAGCAAAGAAAATTCCTCTTGGACAAGCAGCACATGTAATACGACAATTGGCTCCGTTCCTGAGAGGTTCTCCATGCCAGCCATACAAACAGTGAAACCTTAGGAGGGAGATGTGATTTCTGCCTTGGACTGAGCTTGCAGCATGCTTAGACCTGGCTCAGGTGTAGCTGCCCTCGCAGGTAGAAGCTGGAATCGCATAACTGGAGAAGGGGATTAAGAAATCAGCTCTGCTGGGAATATAAGCCATGCCCACAGGCAGCTTAGCTTTCCTCAGCCTCCACAAAGTGCCCTCAGCCACCCAGTGCTGGCCACACAGAAGGGTTTCTCTGCCACCTCGGGGCCAGTGGCGCATTTGGGTCCTGGAGGGAGTTCTGAGCCCGTTTCAGGCCCGTGCTGAGGGTTCCTGACGGGCTGAAAAGCAGCCAAGCCACAAATCCCGAGCAGAAATCTCTCCTTGCAGCCCTGAGCTCGTGTGAAATGAAGGCTGACAGATACACCCTGACATTTGATTTTGGACAGGATTGAGATGCTGCAAATGCTCTGCTCCCTCCCCCAGTCCTGGGAATTTGAATAAATGAGCAAAATGAGGAAAAATGCTTACAAAAAAGCACATTTTTACACCAGAGAGGCACATCCCCCACTGAAACACTGCAACCTCATTTCTGCCTGCACGTGTGGGTTGGATTTTGAAAATACATCTTTTAGTAATTTTAGTGTATTTAGTTTAGTATATGTATATTTTTGTATATTTAATCTCTTCATTCCATTGAGCAGGCTCCTCAACAGTTTGTTAAGGAGTTATAGGAATTAAGGAAAATTAAAAGTTAATTTAAGTCTGTGGATTTGCACATTCACTCTGCAGAGGATTCATCATTTTCCTCTGTGTGTGTGGCTGATTCCTGCTCTTGACATCAGCCATGTAAAGTCATGTTTGCAAATTCAGCCCAAATGATCACTGAGAATAAAGAGAGAGGGATTATGGGAAAGGCAGCACGAATTTTGGGAAGTCAAATCCATATTAGGGTGACTGGAAAGACCTGTCACCTTGGGCTGTGGCAGTAAACAAGAAGAAGCTCCCATAAAGACTTTGGAAAGAATTCTGAGCCCTTCTAAACTGAAAGGCCAAAATGCAGCTGGAAAATGAGGCTGGAAAGTCTTGATGATCCTCCTGTGGGAATAAACCCCACCCAGAGGGAAGCAGGATGGAAAACACCAGATGTGGCTGATGAGAGAGGAGTCCAGATTAGGTAAAGCTCTGCTGTGGCTGGCGTGGAATTTGGTGCAATGCAAAGGACAAGGCTGTTCACATCAGCTCTTCCCTTTAATTCTGGAGCTCTGGAAACCTTTCATGGAGGATGGGAAGGATGAAATGGAAGGAGAAACTGGTACATTTTTAGCACAAGAAGAAATTTATCTGATGTCAGTTAAGGTTTTCTCATTTGTGCCTCAGCTCCCTTTATATTCCCTGTATCCCCACCAGGATTTTTTTGAGGATGAAGCCGTGGATCTATTGCAGGATTCCACTGAAAGATGGGATTAATTCTGTGCTAGAGGCCTTTGGTAAAAGTGACTTCAAAAAGAGCCCCAAATTAAGATCTCAGGTCCTGGAATTACAGAATTTCCTCATTTGAGAGAGACTCACAAAGATCATCAGGTCAGAAAAATCCCATCTGTTTTTCAAGGTATGCAAGATCAGATTGATTGATTTTGAGGATGAAGTTGTGTTTCTTTTGAGGTTGATTTTTTTTTTTTTTGCTCCATCTGGAAATACAAAAACTCTTCTTGTCCTTTTTTTGAATTCTCTGTTCTCAATAAAAGGTTGAAATCAAACTGCAGCCTTTGCCTCAGTGGAGAAACCAACAGGAAAATTCCCTCTTCTTCCAATCTGATGGTTTTCATCTGGTTTATGGGCACTCAGTGCCATCATGTTTTGTACCCCTCAGTTAATCTTGGGTGTTATTGACCTTTTAATTCAAAACAAGAGGAAAGACATGATTGTTTATTTGCATATCTCATATCCAGGATTCCAATTCCATTGTCCAAAAACAGACTCAAAATGGATCTGGTTCTCAAACTCATCAGACCTTTTGTATAAACAGGGAGCTGCAGCAATGCTGCAATCAAAAATTCCCATCAATTTTCCCAATTAATCTGATTGTCACAGATAAAGTGTTGTTTTACCATGATCCAACCCATCATTATCTGTTTTCTCCTTCCTTATCATTCCTTCCTTATTCCATTTATTTGATGTTTCATTCAACAAAACACATGAGTGGGTTCCCATCTGCTGCACCCCAAGATTCTGTCCCAAAAACCCAAAGCAAATTTCAAAGCTAAGCAAGGTTAAAAACAGGTTAAAAACAGGCCAGTCCTGAAGGGCATCAGCACATGTTTACACGGCTACAAGGATTTTCCTTTCCATGGAGGCCACAGTTTCCAGCTCTGGCTTGTCAGGAGTTTCTTTAGGGCAATTATCCCATCTCCACAGCCCCTGGCAGCTGGAGGCACTCTCACCCTCCCAAATTGCACATTAATCTGGAAGAGGAGAGGACGTCACAGGCAACCCGAGGCCAAGGGCAAATCCAAACACCTTGGATGCACCACTTCATCACAGAGCTGGCCAGAAACCTCCCCGAACTTGCCAGAGAGGGATGAGGCCATGGAATGAGCTTCCCACAGATGGATGATGTGGGAGTGAAGCCGCTCACGGAACGATGGGTTTGAACCTTCCCCAAAACTCAGCGCTGCCACCGCAGCAGGTTCGGGAGGATTTGGGGAATATTTGTGCTCCAGCTGCCAGGAATTCACTGCTCTGCCAGTGCAGGAAGGAATTTTTTGGGGCACAAGTGTCCAGGCTGTGCCAGTGAGGGAGTGGAAGTTGATTCTTCCACATCCCATGGGATTGTGTTGACCCCAGTTCCTACATGAAAGGGGACGTGAGTCATTCTCTCTCTTTGGTCACTTCATTCTCCACTGCAGAAGAGTTTCCCACTGAAAATTTCATGGAGGCTGGCTGGAACATTTCTGCAGGGGGAAAAAAATAATCTTCCTTTTTAAACATTTAAATTAAATGAAACAAGAAATTTTATCAGCAGTTGCTGTCTAAATGTCCAGTACAAAAAGACCAAAATCAGCTTTAAATCCCATCATGTTTTGAACAGACTCAAATTTATTCACCTGATAAATGGGAAGGAAAAAATACTTTATTCTGAAAATACAGCATGGGTTTTTTTTTTCTTTTGTGCCCACAGATCCTGAATATTAATAGCCATAGAACTTTAAAAACATTGCTTGATATTCATAACCTGCAGAGAGTTTTCCTGTAGAGTCCACCTGTGCATCTCCAAGGAAGGGAGAATATTTTAAATAAAGTGACAAATAAGGGACAAGGATTGAGGTCACCTTGTAGAGAAAAATGACCTTCACCTTCTGGAGTCCCTTTGAATTCCCAGCCATGATTTGCAGCCTTGATTTGTGATCCACAATTTGCTTTTCCCACCTGCAGAGCACTGAAGCACTGGCTGCTCTGCTACAGAGGATGTTCCCAAAGTGCCCCAATGCCTCTGGAATTGTGTGTTGTGAATAATTGACAAGCATAATTTCCTTTTTCTTTGCTGGCCATGGGCAGCTTCTTCTAATGCTTGATAACCCTTTCCATAAAAAGTTTACTAATTTCCAATCTAAACCTCTCCTGGCACAGCTTGAGATTGTTCCCTCTCCTCCTGTCCCTGTTCCCTGGAGCAAATCCCAAATTCCCCCTGGCTGTCCCTTCCTGTCAGGGAGCTGTGCAGAGCCAGAAGTTCCCCCCTGAGCCTCCTTTTCTCCAGACTGAATTCCTACAGCTCCCTTCTTGTTCTCCAGCCCTGTTCCCTTCCCTGGACACTCCCCAGCCCCTCAATGTCCTTCTTCTCATGAGAGGTCCCAAACTGACCCCAGGATTCGAGGTGTGGCCTCAGCAGTGGCCAGCACAGGGCAACGATCCCTTCCCCAACCCTGTTAGCCACACTATTGGTGGTGCAAGACAATTATCACTTCCCAGCACTTCCCAGTGAATCCCTAAAGCCAAGGAGAGAAAGGAGGAGAAAGACCTTTAGTTCCCTTCCCTTTAAACATCATTTCCTCTGCATGCAAGTAACATGAACGCTGCAATTACACGGCCAAGCAGGCTGAAGACAGAACAAGGAGGGGGGAAAAAATAGGAGGAAAGATTTACAGCTCTTCCAAAAGATGGAATTGAAATATGTAAAAGAGGGCAGAGCCTATTGCCAAAATACTGGAGGTTTTCTTTTCCTTCCACCGAGCTTTGTGAGTGGTGTTTTGGAGAGGGGGGGAGAACGGGGAAGCGTTGGAATCTCAGGGTTTTTATTTCACCGTGAAACTTTAGCACGAGAAATTTTAATTGTGGATCCTTGTGGACAAGACCTTGAAATCCTACCCAGCCAAAGCTTTCTGGTCTCGGAGTGTTCTTGGAACTGGCCGTGGCTCCCAGTGACTTGGGCGCTTTTTCCAAGTTTGTTCCTTCAGACGCGGGATGGGTTCAGGGTTAGCGTTTGTTAGGACTTGCTCAGGGGCTGTTCCACCACTTCTCCTGCAGGCAGAGCCTTTCTCTCTTTTCTTTTTTTGAGTATATCTCTGTGGGAGTTTGTTCTTTTCCCTGCCTTTGGAAAGCAGCAGGCCTTGAACGCTGTTGGCACCTAATCAAGAAACTCTGGAGGAGGAACACGAGCGCGGCCGCTCCGAGTAATTGATTGTGGCTACTGGTTGACTGCAGCAGGATTTGTGATAGTGTGAAATCCTATATCTTGGAGGGCCTCAAAATTATCAGGGTATTTAATCACGGGCTGGGCATGTCTGGGCTGTATTTATGTGTATCACCATCGGAGGGTCACTTGGGCAAGGCGCTGAGATAATGGAAAGAAAAAGGGCTTGGAAAATAAGGCAATAAATCCTCGTGCTGAGCTTTTAAATGTACAGAACTCCTTGGGAAGCTCCAGTAGCCAACTAATGCAGCTCCCCGTGATTAATCTGCATTTTAGAGGGTGAATATTTTGGTTCAGGTAGAAGTTGGAGGTGCCTCTGTGACATTGATACAGACCAGATGAAAAGTTGGCTTAGTTGCACTGAAAGGTGGGTCAGGAATCCACAGGAGAAATCCACATGAGCTCACATTATTTGGAGATTTCTATTTCCCAAGCCCAAATATATTATAAAAACAGTCCCTCCTGCAGAATTGTCCTGGTTCCAGATCCCCCAGAAAACCTGCTGAAAGCTCTCAGAAGTCTGAAATCAAAAGGTGTTTTAGTTAAACATTTAGCAAAATCTTGTTTGTGTTGTAAGGAGGTTTTTAAAACAACTCTTGAAGAAATACCAACATTTCCCAGGCCTCAATATAGATTATTTTTAATTCTTTTCTATATTTTCTCACAAGTCTTCTCTTTGTTTTTTCTGGGGGGGTTTGTTTTTCTTTTTAATAAATGCAGTGATTAATTTCACTTCTCCAAACTATTTTTGTCACGAAGTTTCAATAAATCCACATTTCAGGAAGCGAAACACCTTGATAACTACTTGGAGAACATTTTTAATAGCATTGCTAACAAGGTTATAAAAGTTTTACAGAGATGAATTTTTCCTGCCATCCCTCATCCATCTTCTTTCTGCCAATAGTTACAAATATAAGTTGCAAAATCATGCAGGGATAAAAAAAAAAAAAAAAAGAAGACAAAAAGCAGATGGCACAATTAATTATTTGCTAATATTTACTATATTGGACATACAGGCTGGGATTCACCTGCCTATTTTTATATTCCCAGAAATCCAAGTTTGGGTGATTCACCCCCACTGGTTGTAGAGATTTAGAAAGAATAGGTCAGGCTTGGATGTGTAAAAGAAGGGGAAACCCAAACTTTGGCTGTTTTAGCATCTTCTGTTTCTCCATCACCAACTCAGAAAAATTCAGCTTCACCTCCAGGGAACCACTCCCAAAAAATTTAATTATACCCCATATTCAGGTCCAGCACATGCCCATGAAGATCTAAATGAAAACATTTCCCTTGATTGGGTCAAATGTTTTTAAATACCTACATAAAAAATAAATTAAAGTATTAAAATTTATTTCCCAGTCTTTCCTGCTTCCACAAACATCTCCCTTGCTGACCCAGGAATCACATCTTGTCTGATCTGGCTGGAGTGTTGCTGCTCTTCTGAACAAATCCCTTGGAGAACTTGCTCCTGACTGATAATCCAGTGGAATTTAGGAGCAGGGACTGCTGCATTCAGGAGACTGGCTGGAGGAGATGACCCTGATATGCCAAAGAATCATTTCTGGAGGTGTCACCAAAAAAAGCAGAATTGGCTTCAATTCCCACCCCAGTCCTGAGGATTTGGAGCTGCAGTCCTACAGCAGGCCTGGCCAAAAGGAGCAGCAACAAACTAATTTTTTTGTCCCTTTATTTTGGGATATAGCTGAGCTAGGAAGAGAAGGAAAGGCTGCCTGGAGCAGGAAAAACAAGTCAAAATCTTTAATGGAATGCTTAGAGGATCCACCTGGAATTCCAGAGGAAGGAAAGAGCTGGAGACTCCTTGGCTTCCACAATAAACAGCTCATCAGTGTCAGCTCATCGTGTTTGTTTTAAACTGACAAAAATTTGACTGATTTAGGACAGAGAAATGTTCCAATCCCTGTCAGCCAAAGCTGGCACACCCGATTTCCCCAATATTATCTGTCTTTCTATCTGTCTGCCTCTGATGTGCTGAGTCATTCCTTTTTCACAGAAAGCAGCATTTTCTCCTTGAAACTTGCACTCTCTGTTGAAAAAAAAAAAGTAAAATAAAATAAAAAATTAAAAAGTCATGGAAAATGTAGCCGTAGTACTGGGAGCTGCTGTGCCAGATTCCCACTTGGCCTGGATCTCTATACCTCTGCTGACCTCAATAATAATTTCACTTGAGGGCAAGCAAAGAACTTGGTGTTCAGTCCCAGAGTGACTGCAGCTGATCTGCTGAATAAATCAGAGCAGACCAACCAGTTGCTCCCTCCATTCCCAGTAGCCCGTGGCCAGTGGGTCACTCCCATGCAGTGGCACAGCAGTTTAATTGGAATCTCGCATTATTATTGGTGGTGCTGTTATTTTTAAAGGCTTTGGCTCTTTTCCAGGGGTCTTTGCCAAGTTGCTCAATACCGTCACTGGCATCAAACCGAAGCTATTAAGTTTTTTCCTGATATGAGCATGAGCTACAAATGTGGATTAATTCAGGGGGGGAAAAAAAGTGAAAACCCACTCCTTTATAGGCTCTTGGTTTTTGGCAGGGATGGCTCAGAATTCATCCTGTCACTGAGAAGTCCACCAGACTTAATGAAATCCCAAATTTACACCCCCAGATGTGCCCATGACTTTGCTGAACATCACAAATAAAATTTGCAGTTTTGCCTTCTCTCAGTCCTTCAGGTACCTGAGAAGTTCTTCATTAATTGAACTTAACAGAGAGTTTATCCTTATTTTCCACAGCCAGGTGCCATTTTCCAAAGAGAAGGGAAATAGCAGAGCACCTTCAAGACACTTCTTTCATGAAGGCACAGGAAAAGAGGTGGCATCACTCCCCAGCCTTGCCCAGCTTTTCCATGGTTTCTCTAATCCTTAGGATAGTGGTGCTGTGCAGGCTGAGCCTGGAAACTCTAATAAATATTCAGCTTGTCTGCTTTTTGCTGAATAATGGAATATTTCATGTTCAGTTGGAGTCAGGAGTGGATTTGGGGCAGAGAGGGAGGCAGAGGGGGTGTGGGATTGAATTGCTTTCCCTGCTGGGACTGGGGTTTAGTTTTGTGGGGTTTTTTTTTGCTGTCACAGCTCTGAAAGACAGAGGAAGGAGAAATGAGGAGCGGGGCAGTGTGAGGGAAAGACAAGAAATATTTCTGTGCTGATGCTGACTAGCTGATATGCAGAGGAAAGAGACAGAAAGAGAGGGGAGCACGTTAACAAATCTCTATTTAAATCCCAACTTCCAAGTGAAAATGTGTTGGCTCCTTCTAAATCCCTGCAGAGATTTGGAGACATGGAAGCCAGCAGACACCCTATGATCATCCACCCTGACCTTTCTTAACTCAGCCTCGAAACTTTGCCCAGGGATTCCTGGAATGGAAGGAATTATCCCCACTATGTGCGTGCATTTCTAAGATGCAGCTTTAATAAACTGATGATGGGGATCAGGTTCCCGGTGATGCCAGGGGCTGGTTCCTGTGTTCCTCTGCAGGAATGCAACCAATGGCCTGTGGTTGAGTTAAAGCACATTTATCCCTTCTTCCTGCAGCTCCTCCTAATTCTGCTGCTGCTGACAGAGCTGCCTGGTCCTCGCAGGCACGGGGAGATTCATATCCCCATGAATCACAGAGCAGAGCCAGAGCTGTGCTCCAAAGATTTCCCAGCTCTTCCCTGAGCTGAGCAGGTCAAGGTAGACCAATTTTTCACTTGTCAAAATTCAGGCTTCAGCCACAGGGGGTCTGTGCTGCAGATCCCCTGGGATTCCATGCTTTGGGTATGTGAGGATTTGCATTCTGGAGTGTTTTAAAGCCCCAGGTAATCTTGTCTCGTGATCCAAAGGCAAAGGTAGGCCCATGGATATCCTGAAAGAGGATCCAGGGTCAAAAGGCACAACCCTCACCCCATGCAGCAGTTTTACAGAAGATTTACTCCCTGTCTTATCCATGCCACCCCTCCTCTCCTGAAAAGTCAGTTTTGTAATGACAGCTCCATGAAATGTCTTCTTTCTGCTACCCCAGAATTTCAGCAAGCAGAAAATTAAAATTTGGCCATTTAGCCAGGACTTCCCACCAGAGCAGCAGCTGCACAATTCCCAGTTCTGGGATAAAAAACCCCCAGCTCTGCTGCACTGGGAAAACGGCATTAACAGAGCCTGGATGATTTGTGGACACACAGAACCATGAAAGGCTGAGCTCAGGCAGGTAAAACTCTCAGCACAGGGAACATGAAAGCCTGGCCAAGCATCCTGCTCATCCTGCACTCACTGCACATCCCTGTCTGGGCTTTTCCAGCTGAAATATGGGATCACTGCACATCCCTGTCTGGGGTTCTCCAGCTGAAATATGGGATCACTCCACTCTTGTCTCTCCCCATCTCAGCGTGTTTAGGGGGACTCAGCTCTCCTGAATGTGTAAAACAACAAAACTGGAATGAGAAGGACAAGTTGGTGAAAATCCCTGCATTTTCTACTCACCAGATTCTCCCATTTTCTTTGCATAAAGATTGTTTTCCTGCTCTTTCTGTTGAAAGTCACTTTGACCATTAACCATGGAATCTGGATGGGACTTTTAAGTCTTAATTGGTCACTCTTTGCTTTATTTTTATTCTGGGGGAAAAAACCAGACACCTCCAGAAAGAAGGAATTGCCTTTTAGGGATGCATCTCTCACTCCATGGACTATCAAAAGAACCTTGGTGAGATGAATAATGAAGTCAGATGAGATGAATTTGACATTTAGGATCCATTTTCCAACAGAAATCAAAGATGTGTTTCATTTTCAGCATCACACACTCCACATTTGCAGAAATTCTGGCTTTTGACCATTTTCTAGCATAAGAAAAATGGGTTTCACTGTGGTAGAATAACTTCTTAATTCTCCCAAAACTGGAGCAGAATTTAGATTTCTATTTCTTCCTGAGTTACCACTTTTAACTGATTAGTGAAGAATAATAATTTCTCATTCACTGATTTGATTTCTTACCAATTATCAGTTTCTAGTCAGAACTGGAAGTTGCCAATCTCAGCTTTATTTAACATCAGGCCTGTCCTGTAAAAGTTACTTCTCTCTAATTCTGGTTAGAGAGAGAAAAAAAATATTATCCTAAATTTCTGATTAATTAGGAACCATTAATCTGAGTCTTCTCCATGTGCACCCAATATTTGCTTTTTCCAATTGCATTGCTCCTGTGAGTGTTCTCCATGCGTGGCTGCCATTAATAATTGGAATTTTCTTTTTAATTGCTATAATTTGCCTGGGGAAAGGAAGTCTCTCAAGTGTGGAATTCCAGCTCTATAAGTCTCCTGGAAGGAAGAAGGGGGAGTTCTAGGTCCACCAAGGATCTATTTGTGGACTCACATTGGTGAGGTAGATTCTTTCAGGAGAAACTCCCTGGGATCAGATCCTCAGGTGGGAATGAGAAGTTCTTCCACCTGTTCTTCCTAATCCAATTTTACATAATCTCCTTCTACCAGATCACTGTAAAATTGACAGTTGATTATATCACTGTGAGTTGATTTTATCTCTGAATATTGACAGTTGGTTTTATCACTGAATTTTGGATGTTGGTTTTATCACTGAATTTTGGCAGTTGACATTATCACTGCTTTAAAACGGGAGATAACCTTTGTTTGAGTCATTGCAATATTTTCTCCTCTCCGCAAAGGGGACATCAATTGAAATAATTTTAATATTATTAAAATATCTGTATTCCACAGAGCAAAATAAGCCTACTCAGTGCTCCCTGTGTGGTGCAGCCTTTCCACATGGATGTTATTTGGATCCCAGCCTGAGCATTCAGGTCACTCTGGAGTGGAAAATGGGCAGAGTGCTTTACCTGGGAGAGCAGGGAGCAAAGAGCAGTGATTTTGATAATTCCAATCAGGAATTCACAGGCTGCTCAAAGCCTGAGGTGCTGTCAGTCTAGAGATGAATTATTGAGCTCATGGAGGTGGGATTGTCAGGAAAATTAACCCACAAACACCAGAGGTTTATGTCCAAAAGGGAGACTTTTGCTTTATTCAAATAAAGGGAGAGGCCATGGGGCATTCCCCTGGGATCTCTCCAATTTTTGAGGATGCAGCCTCCCTTTTATCCCAATTTCCATCTGCATTTCCCTCTCTCCTTCCCCATTGCTGAGGTACTTGAGAGGCACAGACTTCCCAAACACCTGATACCTGAGATTCCCTCTAATGTACAACCCTCCATTTTAATTTTTAATTCTTATGGAATTCATAGTTTTCCCCCATTGCTTCTTTCATCTTTCAATATCCAGTTTCATTTACCAGCAAACCTACAGTTTGTTTGTAAAGGCAAATATCCTTTTCCATTCATCCATCAGTGGAATCCCTCACATTGTTTCTTTCATCTCTCAGTGCTGGTTTTATCTACCAGCAGACCCACACCTTGTTTGTAAAAACAAATCCAACATTCCTGTCAGGATGGAAGAATAAATGTGATTTATCCATGGATCCTGCACACATCTCCAATTTTTTTTCACCTCCCAGTGCAGAGATGCTTTTAGCTCTCAAAAGGCTGTGATCAATCCATCACTCCTTTGGCCACCACCCCTCTCCCCCTCCCCTCAAGGGGGGCAAAACTCAGTGTTTTATTCCCTCCAGACCTCATTTATTTCTTTGGGAAGAACAAACCTTCTTTGTGTGGGGATTCCCTGCCAGGGTCTGCGGGGCAGAGCCCACAGCTGATTCCTGAGCCCGGGGTCACACAGATCCCACAGACAAGGAGAAGCCAGGCAGCCCTGGCTGTGTTATGGGAGCTGGCCCCACATCCATGCCAAAATTCTGGATTTCCTGGCGCTCTCCAGCTCTCTGGACCACGGGGATTATACATTGCACAAGGTATCAGATGCCAAACTGACTTTTGGAAAAAAAAAAAGCTGCACGGGAAAGAAACAAATCAAAATGACCTCTTCAAGAAAGGATCCTATAGAAGTGTTTTTAACAATAACAGAGCAGGAAACTTTGCCTTCTCAGACATTCCCCCAGCTTCTCTGGCTGCTGGCATTCCTCAAGTGCACTTGGGCACACGCTGGGCCACCGAGGGCCGGGATCCTCTCGGATTTCACAGACCGAGCAGGGTCAGCCCAGGGCAGAGGTTGGATGGGATTCCTCGCAGTGAAACCCCCACTGCCCATCAAAATTGGTGCTGTTCCATCCACTGGCAGCGAGCTTGGTCTCAGTCCAAGATTATTCCAGAGCTGGGAACAGCTGGAGTTGTTCTCCTGGGTCCCACCCGTGCCCTCCTGGCTCTGTTGAAGACTCAATACAATTTGTACAACACTGGAATATTCACCCAAAATTGCCCTGTCAAAGTCATATTTTAACTGGCATTCCACACTCTGCAAGACTTTTGGTAAGTAAAATGCTACACAGGGTATCCCTCTTGCTGATGTCCCTTTTCCATGGAAATCCTTGCACACTTTCCCTGCTCCCATCACGAGCAGTGCTGTTAAACTCAGCTCAGAATTTGCCCCAGGCAGCACCCACAGATATTTCAGGAGTTAAACTGTGCCCAGTGTGATTGAAGTAGCACAAATAGGAATGTTTATGGTGTAGAAATCTACCTCAGCTCTTTTTGGAGCCAATGAAAGAGGTCTTTGGAAGTAAGACATAAGATCTGGTGAATGCAGCCACTTTAAAGTAAAGGAAATGGTGCTGTTCCATCAATTGGCTCAATAAATTCGCCAAGTTTATTTTGTGGATTCTGCAGCATTTTTAGGAGCCCTGAAGTCGGTTTTAGCATGATCTCAGGCCCTCAGGCTGTGGCTTGATGAACATTTTAAACCATCATAAAGGCATCAGTTCTATTTTCCTCTGCCCTGTGCTGTTGATTCTCCCCAAAGTCACCAAAAGCTCAGAACCTGAACAGGAATTGACTCCTCATTCGGTGTTTAGCAGGGAAAACTCAAAACCAAGCAAGATTAGAAACAAAAATAGCTGCCAAAGAACACTCTCCACCTGCCCCCTCTGGTCCCAGTGGCCTGAGGAGCCTCTCTTCAGAGGCTTGTTTTCATTCCAGGAGCTGCCAGCAGCATCCTGGATTGCAAATTATTCCACACAGCCCCCTGTGGCACCCTGGGGGATTTGTCTTTGTCACACGGGGACCCTGCACTGCCCTGCTCCCCAGTGCTCCCAGCCAGACCCCTGCTTTCCCTCCAGGCTCCTCCTGCCCATGTCTGCATCTCATTCCCTCCCTGCCCTCCATAAATGGCTTTTTGCTGCTTTCAGGAGGGTTATAGTTTCCATTTCCTCTCCTTGGCCCAAAGGGGAGCATCCGATACAAGACAAACAAGCAGAGTTGTCTCTGCTGCTCAGCTGCAATTTTTGTATAGAACTGTCAATTATAGCACATCTATAGTTCCTCCTTTTTAAAAAAAAATTAAAAATTCATTTTCCAGCCGTCCTGTTCCCTTGCATGGATTTATTTTAAGGGTGCTGCCTGACATTAGCAGTGCAAGGTAAAGAAGGGAACCTGTAGCCCCAAAAGGAGAGGACTGCAGTCACCTTGGGTCAGCCCAAACTAGTACTGATCAGGATTTTAAGCTCCAAATCCAACATTTTGAATTCTCAGGCCTTCCTTTGAAGAATCCAGGCTGGGAAGTTCAAAGTTTCATTGGAAAAGTCAGGACTATGAAGACACCTTGAGCCACCTCAGTACTGAACCACTCCCAAGTGCTTTTGACAAACAAACATAAAATAAAGATCCACATTTTCCTTTATCCTTAGAGACATCGAGGAACCCCATGATGTAGGCATGACAAAACTCACAGAGACGGATCACAAGTGGCAATTTTGGCTGGAATTTCTGGGACTGGATTAGAGGCAGTGAAATTATGGTACCTGCAAATACCTGTAGGAGCAGCCAGGGAGAAGCTGGTTGCTACAGCAGTGATGTGTGTTATGCTAAACCCCACATCCCTGATAGAGAGTGCAGGGAAGGGCACAGAGCTGGGAAAAGGAGAGATGTGGGAAGTCAGATGAAAAGTTTTATTAGGTGATTATTAAACTCTTCTGCGGTGCCAAGCGCAGCGCAAGGCTGCCAGCTCGTCTCACTGCAAACCCAAAATTAAAATAATGAGAGGGGCCCTAATCATGGGCTGGGTGGTGGCTGATTTTCTATCTGGGCTGGGTAAAAAAGCTGCACCTCCCTCATCAATCCAAGAGGGAAACTTGGAAGTGGCAGAGAAGCTTCTCACAAGGATGATGAGTCTGTATCTGAGAAGGGAGCTGTGGTTCCTTTACAAATACAGACAACTAATCTGGAAATGAAAAGTCTGCTAAGAACCCAAACTATCCATCAGTCAGGGCTGCCAGAATCTGGCTCCTTTCCCAGGGAATGGAGGAAGATGGGACTCTCTTGACCACCTACTCACAGAGCCGAATTCTTTTTTCGTGACTGCTTCGTTCCACAGACGTGGGGATGGCACCCAGGAGCTCTGCAGAGTGGGTGGTTGGAATGATTCATCCCTGCCACTCCATGAAATCCCATCTGGAGCATCTTCACCCTCTTCATGCACTTTAACAGGTGAGCTGAATGCAATCCACTCTTCATGCATGAGATCCAGACATCTCCCATGGAAAGAGACAGGGATTTATGGAATCACAGAATGGTTTGGCTTGGAAAGAATTAAAAATTATCCAGTTCCAACACTGTGCCATGAGCAGGGACACCTTCACCTAAACCAGGTTGTTCCAAGCCCTGTCTAACCTGGCTCTGAGCACTTCCAGCCAGGGTAAGTGTCAAGAGCATCAGTTGTAAACAGGGATTCCCAATGTTTGCATCCAGACTTAAGAGCCACCACAAGAAGCACGTGGATGCTGATTCAAAAAGATCCAGGTCTTGGCTCAGCCAAGCATTTTATGTCACATTTTGAACCTAAATGTGGCTGCAGGGTCATGTTGTTTGGCAGTACCTTGTCAAAAAGGGGTCTGAGATAAGACAAATCTGCTGTCGCTCCACAGTGCTGCAACCCTGGACATTGATCCTGGGACATTTGGGGTGGATGCACCCACCTATCCATCTGGAATCTCCTATAGAGCAGGGAGAGATCTTCTCCAGTGTGGATCTCATCCCTCCAAAGGGCTGGAACGAGCCTCCCTTTCTCTGACCCCACCAACCCTCTGCACACTGAGACCAACCCAATTTTAAATAACACCGGCAATACAGCCCTGTCGACCTCACACCTCTGGGGACATTTCTGCTGGTTCAACTGAATTTCTTTGCTGCAGGAAGAAGGCTTTCACTTGCCTCAGCCTCCTGTTCATCTCATTACCCTGGTGGTGGTGGTGACCTTCTCACACCCTTGGACCAGCTCCAGGGACAGCAGAAGGTCACCATCACCTCACCAGGCTGGCACGGAGAAGGCAACACAACTTCCATGACCTATGATGCTGTCCACCCATGCGAGCACAAGTGTTCTGTGGGATGTGTGAACTGCCTGGAGGATCTGGAGGCAGATTTCCATGCCTAGAACAGGCAGTGCTGGTCGCCCTCCAGGAGATGAAAGGCAGGAATACACAGTGGAAAGGCAGAGCCGCGCTCCGGGAACTGCGTGGGGCTGACGTCGTGCTCTGTGCCGTGATATTCCCAGCAGGAACATCTGAGTTTGGGTCACAGGTTTGCAGGGAGACATCTTGTTGACGTCATGGCAGCTTGGAGCAGTCCAGCTCCCTTTTTCCACCCTGTGTGTGCGTGTGAATCCGCGGGGTTTCGCCTGCGAGCACGGAATCAGCGTGCCTGGTGCTGCCCCTCCTGAAATCCCTGCTTTGTCTTGGGCCCTTCCCAGTAAAACCCTTGGCTCAGCCTCAGTGGCTCTGCAAAGCTGTGCCTGTGCACTTCAGAGCTGGACACGTTTGTGGGGTGGATGGAGAAAGAGACCTCAGGGCTTCAGCACTTGCAAATCCCACAGCAAGTTCCTATCTACTCCCACTCCTGCAGGAACTCCATGGAAACGAGCTCAAACTGTGCAAATTGGCTGCAAAGTGTTTTTCTTGAGTCAGTAACACAATACTTTTTCTTTCTCGACACCAAATATTTGCTTCACCCCCAAACAGCCCTTGCCAGCTCCCAATGTGATAAGCAATTAGTTTGGTTAAGGCTTCTTTTTTTAGGAGCTGAAGCTGTGGGAGTTGCTGGTCTTGGAGGAGATGTGAAATCTGCTCTTTCCCCATCCAGGCCGTGCATGCAGAACTCCACCACCTCACTGCCTGGACATGGAGAGCCGAGGCAGCTGTTGGGCATGAAAAGCCTGTGGAACCTGCCATGCCTCAGAAGCCTTTTCTGCTTCGAAGGAATTCCTACTCCTGATCTTTACAGCAGGAAAAAATTTGGATTCTCATGTAGTTTAGACCCAAACCTGCAAAGATCTTTTCTTTGAGGCCCTAACTCTGCAAATCTGTTTTCACCAAGAACAAAAATATCTATTTCATAAGCAAAGGTGGAAAAGAAATTGTCAAAATGTGCTGTGAGTCAGAAATCTGAGGACCATCGAGGTGCTCTGAGGGCTGGAGCACCTCAGCATCAGGCTGGGAGAGCTGGGATTGCTCAGCCTGGAGAAGAGAAGGCTCCAGAGAGACCTTGGAGACCCTTCCAGTGCTTAAAGAACCTCCCAGAGAGCTGGAGAGAAACTCTGGGCATCCCTTTGGACAAGGGATGGAGGGACAGGACAAGGGGGAATGGCTTCCCAGTGGGTGGGATATTGGGAAGAGGGGTGGGATATTCCCATGTGAGGGTGGGATTTGATTTCCCAGAGAAGCTGTGGCTGTCCCTGGATCCATGGAAGTGTCCAAGTCCAGGCTGGATGGGGCTTGGAGCAGCCTGGGACAGTGGGAGGAGGGACTGGATGAGCTTTAAGGTCCTTTCCAACCCAGACCAGTCTGGGATCCCAGGATTCTTGGAAAACACAGCAAAGATTCCTAATTTCCTTCCTGATTCTCCATTCCATGTTCTCTGTTTAAATGCTGGACTCGACTTTAATTCAGTGTCTGAGGTGGCCAGTCTTAAAATGATACTGAAATTTGAAATCCCACTGTAGATTTGGGGGAAAGGAAGGGAAGGGAAGGGAAGGGAAGGGAAGGGAAGGGAAGGGAAGGGAAGGGAAGGGAAGGGAAGGGAAGGGAAGGGAAGGGAAGGGAAGGGAAGGGAAGGGAAGGGAAGGGAAGGGAAGGGAAGGGAAGGGAAGGGAAGGGAAGGGAAGGGAAGGGAAGGGAAGGGAAGGGAAGGGAAGGGAAGGGAAGGGAAGGGAAGGGAAGGGAAGGGAAGGGAAGGGAAGGGAAGGGGAAGGGAAGGGAAGGGAAGGGAAGGGAAGGGAAGGGAAGGGAAGGGAAGGGAAGGGAAGGGAAGGGAAGGGAAGGGAAGGGAAGGGAAGGGAAGGGAAGGGAAGGGAAGGGAAGGGAAGGGAAGGGAAGGGAAGGGAAGGGAAGGGAAGGGAAGGGAAGGGAAGGGAAGGGAAGGGAAGGGAAGGGAAGGGAAGGGAAGGGAAGGGAAGGGACAATTTCAGCTATAACACTGAATAAACTAAAAAAAACCACACAGAACATCAAGGAAAAGAGCAAACAAAAGTACTAGGGCAGGTCAGCAGCATCAATGGAGACATTATTTCCTCCATTATTCTGCCTCTAGGCAGAAAAACAAATCAAAAATTATGAAAGTCGTGTCAGCAGCAAAAAGTTGGCAGGAGCCAGTGCCTGCACGGAGTGGTGCTGGGCTGCACAAGAAAAGCTGCTTATCATGTGGAATCACTTACTAAGTCCTCAAATTTGACTCCCTCCCTCCTACTAGAGCAGCCTTTCCCTCAGCTGAAGGGGTGACAGTCCCATGATGCTTTTTTTTTCCCTTACAGACTCCAAAATTCTCCATTTTGGAGGCAAAATAGGTGCATCTAATCTGACCCTGTATTGAGCAGACTCATTTATTTCTTCACTGGCAAAGCACAGAAAGCATCAGAATAAATGGGACAAAGAAAACCCAAGTGTTTTGGGGGGGAAGTCGCTGAGCTGGGAATTCTTGTGTGGCATTGGGCAGGTCTTTCACACACATCAGGAGTTTCTCTGGCTGTGGCTCACTCCTCAACACAGACATCAGGAATAAAGGCATTTCCAGTTGTTTGGACAGCAACATTTGAGCTCAGATGAGCCCAGATGCTCTCCTGGATGTAATACTGACTTTTCTTCGTTGTGTTCAGGGACAGCATCCATTTTTCCCCCTGGCCAGGAGTCTCCCTCTGCTCTCCTGCTCCTGGTGCTCACATTCCTCCTTTCCATTCCTCTCAGATAAAGTAACTTTTACTTAAGGCTGGAAAATCCTTGTGGACCTTTTACTTCATGGCTTGGGCTCGGCTCTGCTGATAAATTAGAGGCCACATCCTCATGCAGGATAAAAACAGGAATCAGGCCAGTTTCCAGCAGGGAAGAATCCAACCTCCCCTGGCAGGAACCACTCAGATGGACCCACCAGGGTCAGGGTCATCACCCCCAACAAAAGGAGAACACAGAAAGGGAGCAAGAGACTTTCAGAGGGAGCATAAATATTACAATCCAAGGCTGATATTTTCCATGGTTTGCAGCAGAGCCATTCCCAAGCCTAACCATCAATAAATGCACCTTTCACTTGTCTCCTGGCCCTATTATCCCCTGCACAAGGTGCTTTAATTACTTGGTGCCCAAGAAGCATTTGGGACAGTGAGGTCTGTCACCCCTTAAGCTGCCTGCCCGACTCTTCATTTCATGAACAAGACACACACAACTCCTTTAGCCAATGGCAGCCTGGTCACACAAGTATTATGTTTTTCCTCTCGCTGTCTCCTGTTTCACCACTGGAGGAATTACACAGCCAAGAGCCCGGTAGGAATAATGGCTCTATTCATTTCCCCCTGGGACTAATTCTTACAGATGGCAAGCACTGTGATGGGGCAAATTAGCTTCTTATTTCATTGGGAGGCTTAAAGTTATAAGCTCATTTTGTTGTTGTTTACGGGATAGCTCACGGCAGGACGGTGCAAGCCTGTACATTGCTGCTGGGAGGGAGGGAAGGAGGCAAATCCTGCACCAGCTGAGCTCAGAGGGCAGGGAAGGGGATGCTAGGAGGGCCCTGTCACTGCTGAGCCTGGGCAAAGCTCTCTGCCTGCTGGGGCTCCCAGTCAGGTGCTGAGAGCAGCAGGAGGCTTAGTGCTGCTGCAATCCAGGATCACAGCCGTGGCACTTTGGGATTTGGGAGTGTTTCTGGGGAGGAAAACAGGCACAGTTTCCACTGCTTGGGAATGGTTTGGAACTGTGCTACAGGTGAGAAATGGGGAGAGCCTAATTCACCTGGACTGATGGATCCAGGAATGTTTTCTTTCCCAGTCAGGTGCTGAGAGCAGCAGGAGGCTCAGTGCTGCTGCAATCCAGGATCACGGTGCTTGGGGAAATCAGGATTTGGGAGTGTTTCTGGGGAGAGGAAAAACAAGCACAGTTTCCACTGCTTGGGAATGGTTTGGAACTGTGCTACAGATGAGAAATGGGGAGAGCCTAATTCACCTGGACAGATGGATCCAGGAATGTTTTCTTTCCCAGTCATTTTCCTCTCCAGACAGCAGCGGTCTCAGCACTACAGAGGATCCTTGGAAAGGGAAGGGCATCTTTTCCCCTGTGGTCACCACCACGTGGCTGTGATTACCCACGGAATTAGGTGCCACCATACCTTTCCCAGATGGCATTTCCAGACGGGAAATCCCAGACCGAGCCTTCCCGCACATCGCTCGTCTAATTTTCCGAGCAGAAAACAGAGTCATGCGTGCCCAGCTCGGAGTGAATCAGCATCACCCTGGAGATCTCAACTGACACCAGCCACCACTCTGGCACATAATGTCACTTTTTATGGGCTCCACAATGAAAATCTCTTCTCATGAGTAGCGATGCACCATGAGGAGTAGTAGAAGATGTTGGATGGGATTTTGTTTGTTGGCAAAAGCCCCTGCAAAAGTGTCTCAGAGAGAAATTGCCAGTGAAACAAGGAACCATCATTCCTCAATCTCCATTTTCCATCCCTGGGAGTGTCCAAGGCCAGGCTGGATGGGACTTGGAGCAATCTGGGAGGGCGGAAGGTGTCCCTGGGTGGAACAAGTTGAGTTTTAAGGTCCCTTCTAACCCAAACCCTAGAATTCCATGATCAGTGATGCTTTTAAGAGCTGTTTTCCTGCAGGTATGGATAAAGGATTTATTTTCTGCAGTGTCTCAGGAGGTCACAGGGGATGTGGAGCCTCTCCATGGTGAAGCTTAAGGACAGTGGGAGGATTCCAAATGCATGACAGGCTCCAGCTTCAGATCCCCTGTCCTTTCTAGTGTTCATCCATCCTCATTGCCATATTTCAGGGGATGAATTTCACCCTGGTGTCTTGCCCAGATCTTCACCTCCCTTCCAGCATCCTCATGCTCTGGGAATCCTTTGTTGCCTTCCCACCACGTTCCTGATGCCCTTCCTACGCCCACCAGGCACCTGCAGTCCCAGCTCCACACTCCTGACACCCATGGCAATTTCTCTTCCTTGTCTGCCTCTGAGACATTTCTAGGTCTGCATAAAAATGTGAACTTCTCTTTTCTGAAATAGTTCAAAATATTCAAGAAGAAAATCATTGTTTGCAATATGAAAATAACCTGAAAATGATTTTTTTTTGAGGGAAGAGGACAATAAAATGAGTAAATAGAAATAGAAAACACTGACATGTATGAAACAGATAAGCCTATTATAATAATTTAAGGAATTATGATAGCTTTTACATAGAAAAGTCCTCAAATTGGAGAGTCACGACGACATGAAAATTGGTAATTCTGTTTTCTGACAAAGGTTAACCCAGAATGTTTCCATCCCACAAAATGCTACATTTGCATATGCTCAGACACTCACATATGTTTGCAAAATGCAGCCTGCTCCAGACACAGCTTTTTTTTCTGTAAGTGAAAAAAAATATTTCAAAATACCAACCCTATTTTCATGGCAGAGCTGTCTCCTCAGGAAGTGCCAGCCATGAGTGAATACAGAGGTAGAAAAGTAAACCTAGTTGTTCTGCAAAGCCACCACACCATGAAGTAATGTCCTGGAAGGTGTAAATTACTCCAGAGCTCCAGCCAATTGGAGTAAGTATGGAAAATCAATGGAATGTGTGGGGCTACAGCTTCTCCAGAGCTTTTCTGGACCCATCCACCACCAGCACCTTGGCTTTGGTGGAAAAGTGTTCTACCTGTTCCTCAAACTCATGGGGTTTTGCTCTAATGTGCAAGTGGGATATGGTTTCTGAGCCACCCTGAGCTCAGAAGCACCATGATGGATGTGCCTGATGCTGTCCCTGCTGTGGCAGGTTTGCCCTTGGATCTTTGGAGGGATCTTGGTGTTGCAGGGAGACCACATCCACTTTCATCCAGGACAGGAAAAGAAGGAGGAGGAGGAAGAGGAGGAAGAGAAAAGAGAAGAGGAAGAGAAGAGGAAGAGAATAGAAGAGGAAGAGAAAAGAAAGAGAAGAGAAGAGAAGAGAAGAGAAGAGAAGAGAAGAGAAGAGAAGAGAAGAGAAGAGAAGAGAAGAGAAGAGAAGAGAAGAGAAGAGAAGAGAAGAGAAGAGAAGAGAAGAGAAGAGAAGAGAAGAGAAGAGAAGAGAAGAGAAGAGAAGAGAAGAGAAGAGAAGAGAAGAGAAGAGAAGAGAAGAGAAGAGAAGAGAAGAGAAGAGAAGAGAAGGAGGAGAAAAAGGAGAAGGAGAGGTAGAAGAGGAAGGAGAGGTAGAAGAGGAAGGAGAGGTAGAAGAGGAAGGAGAGGAAGGAGAAGACATTAAGAAAGAAGAAAGAGAAGAAGGAGAAGAAGAAGAAGAAGAAGAAGAAGAAGAAGAAGAAGAAGAAGAAAAGAAGAAGAAAAATAAAAGGAGAAGAAGGAGAAGGAGAAGAAAGAGAAGGAAAAGAAAGAGAAGGAAAAGGAAAAAGAGAAATAAAATCCCCACGTGCTGATTGTGTTGAATCACAAAGCCAACATCACATTGTGGTGGAAATTCCTCCCTCACCCCATGCCTCCCCTCCTGGACTCTGTCTTCCCTTGGAGCCAGTGGTTACTGGAACCACCAACTCCTACATCTCGTCGGGCCAAGTCCTCTCCCGTGTCCACCAGCGCTGAGCCCCAAGCCCTGGAGGGGAAAGCCCAGGCTGGAAAAGCCCTCAAGCTCTGCTGAAAGCCCAAGTCAGCAACATTTGCATGGAGACCTCCCCAGCTCGCTGGATTCATGATTCCTGTGGCTGCTTTTACGAGCAGCAGAAAAAGGGGAGGAGGAGAGAGGAGGCGTCGAAGCTGAGTGACAAAGTCAAGGCTGGCCCAGGCAGGGCATTTCCTTATGTAAGAGGAGCAGGGGGATGGATTCCTACACCCCTGTGGCCAGAGGAATGCAGGAGCACAGGGCTGGACCCCGCTGGGGAAGCAGATCCTGAAGGGAACAAGCGTGGGCTGGCGCAGGGAAGGAAGGAATATTCATTCTAGAGCTCCCCACCTCCCGTCCAAGGGATTAAACCACTCACTCCAGGGTTTGCAGGGACAGGCCTGGGGGAGCCAGCCAAAGGCAGAGTGCTGTAAGCAGCAGTTCAGCTCAGGATTCCTTGCTAAAGGAAGAGAAGGGAACAAAAATAAAGTCGAATTCCTGCATCTATAAAACAAAAGTCTCCGTGTTTTGCCAGATTCCAGGACGAAGGGCTTGTAATGCAACGCTGCTGCTTTCTGTGCTGTTTTATTTTTCTAAATCTCTCTCTCTCTCTCTCAGTCTTCCTCATGCCAACCTTTCTCACTGAGGTCTCCAAAGCTGAATTGCTGTTGTTACCTATCCCAATGTCCTTAGTGAACAGAATTATTAAAGTGATAGAAGAAATATTAACAGTCTGACCAGCACCTATTCTCCTCCCTAGGGCAAGAAAAGAGACTTATCAGCACTTCAATCCCTGAAAGTGCATCCCCAGGTTTGATTGAGCACTGATGATCTCCTGGCATCCCTTTCTTAATTATTTCTACTGATAAAGGGAGATATCACTGGCAATTCTGGCTTTAGGAAGTTCATTCTAGGAAATTAATTCCCCTCAGAGCCTGTTATAGAGGGAAATAAGGGGCTGAAATCAGCTGAGAGCACCTTGCTCTGGTTGCTGACCACCTTCCAGATGTTTCCTCATGGAGCTTGCAACATCTCTGGGCTTTGGGGAAACAATCTTGGTGCGAAACCAGCAGATACAGCAGGGAGGGGCAGGGTTTTATTAGACTGGACACCCAGGGGAAACACTAAAACCAGCTTCTCTTGGAGGGTGAAACAGGACCAGCAAGTCTGAGCTTGGGTTCTGAAGTGCTCTTGACTTGAGCTGCTGGTTCCCATCCAAACTGCTGAAATGAAGTGCTTGGCATCACATCACAACCCATTAACTCTCCATGGGTGATGGGGCAGGGAAACTCAGCTCCTGCTCCTGGCATAAAGGTAGGAGGGGCTGAACAGAGGCACCTTGGCCTGGGTAATCAGAGATCTACACCAGCTCCTTTTATTTCTACATGAACCACTGGGAAAAGAATTTAACACAAAGATTGAGGGGAGATTCATTCTACAAAGGTATTTCCTTGGAGAAAGTTCAGATCTGAACACAAATCCTGCCCCCATCTCCCACAGCTGGAGTCACAACAGTTCCCAGACTCTTTAAATCTTAGAATCAGGGTCATGGAGTGGTTTGGATTGAAAGGAACCTTAAAACTCTTGTTTCAGTTTCCATTACTCCAGGTTGCTCCAAGCCCTGTCCAACCTGGCTTTGAGCATCTCAAGGGCTGTGGCAGCCACAGCTTCTCTGGGAAAACCAGTGATAATTTTCTATTACTCTATTCTCTGCCTTTGTAAGAGGAGCTGCTACATCAGCAGTGAAGTTCTGTGTGTGAAAAAATAAAAATACAGTTTTGGTCAATTTTTTCCATTTCAATAGTTTTCCAATATTCCAATGAATAATCCTTCTCTGTGAGCTTCTATTCTAAAAACTGCACTTGATCCCAAACATATTTCATCCTTCCTAGGAAATCCTGGAGTTGCTTTATTCCATATTTGTGCTGTTTCATGGAATGTCACAGCCAGCAGTGAAGTCTGGCCATGCCTGCTGGTGAATAAATGTCCAAGGCAAGGGACATGCAGGAATTTCTGCAGTGTTGTATTTCAGTTTATCCAGCCTGGCTGTGCTCAGATCAAGTGAAAATCAAAGTGCTCCTTTGTTGGATCCACATTCTGAAAATCCAAGCCCTTCTTTTTCTCCTCTGAGCCAAGTTCATGTCCCAGTGATTCCCCCACTCAGCTCTTTCACCTGGGTTTCAGAGGGAGAAAAGCAAGTTGTTTCCAGAGAAAGGGAATGACAATGGGCGGGCCAGTTTCAAGCTGGGATAGAAATGCAGTTTAATATGCTGTCAAAAATGATTTGAAACAGATCCCTTCATGCCAGCTGATAAAACTGAAATGTTCTGCTTCGGGCTGAGCCACTGCAGGTTGGAAGCTGACTTTTTAACCTTTTCCCATGGAAGAAAAAAATCAGAAAAACACACTTTTGGGGGAGAAAAAATGTAAAAAAGTTAATACTGAAGCCTTGCCTTGAAGCATTTATAAAACTCCTGGTGTGAGGTGAAGCAGTGGAGTGTTGGTGTCAGAGTCAGAGGACAAGGCAGGGCTTGTTCCAGGGAGGGACACTGCTGGTCCTGATGCCAAAATTCTGGCAGCAGAGTGCCACACATCCCAGGGATGGCTTTAGGAATTATCCACCACAGCCTGGAGTGATTGCAAGAACAACTCATGGCCACCACAACCCTGTTGTGCATCCAGCTCCTCCATCTGCCCAGCCCAAAATGAAAGATAAGCAGATCCCTGAGTCTGATTTCTCTAAAGCTGATATCTTGTTCCACTCATGCTCCAGCATCAAGGTTTAAAAAGAGGGGATCCAGCTGACATAGTTAAAAAATAAAAATTAATACAAATTAAAAGTTAAAAGTCAATATTGAAGTCTTGCCTTGAAGCATTTATAAAACTCCTGGTGGGAGATGAGGCAGTGGAGATTGGAGTTTTGGTTTTGATGACCTGGAACAGAGGCTGGACAGGGTTAAAGGAATAAAGTAGGCATTTATTAAAAGCCTTTCAGAGGATACAACTTGGGCAGTACAAGAGCCTGGCCATGGCTGCACCCAAGATGGACTCTGAGTCACTCTGAGTTTTCACAGTTTTATAAGTTTTGATCCATTCACATATTGGGGTTAATTCCAGCTCCAGGTTCTGCAGTCCCACCCTCCCAGATTCTCTCCTCAATTCGCTGCTGTTTGCACTTTTTGGGGCTGGAGCTGCAGTGGTGTCCTTGGTTCTGGGGCTGGACAAGGATTGTTCTGTGTGACTGAGCTGTGAGGAGAACTCGCTAACACTTTCTATGGAGTTCAGAGTCACACACTAATGCAGTGCAGAATCTGGAAAATATGAAAGCTAAAACTTAATGCATCCATGTCAGAGCAGGAGGACAAGGCAGGGCTTCTCAGTGGGACCCTGCTGGCCCTGGGATGCCAAAATTCTGGCAGCAGACTGGGATGGCTTTTAGGAATTCTCCACCAGAGAGTGTTTACAAGAGCAACTCACGACCACCACACCCTTGATGTGCATCCAACTCCTCCAGTGCCCCAGGAAAGTGAGCACATCGCCCCTTTGATTTCCCTTAAGCTGATAACTCGTTCCACTCACGCTCCAACACCAGGGTTTAAAGGCTGTGACCCGGGTGACCTCCAGCAGCATCCCCAGCCCCTGTCCCTGCCTGCCGAGCCCTGGGGACCGCGGGCAGCAGGACTTTGTGTACAAAGCTGTCACCACTCCCAGGAGCGGGTGGATTTTCCAGCTCATCTGTAACCTGAGTGCCACTTCAGCCCCGGGATCTTTCTTCCCAGTGTCAACAGCACGCAGCGGCCGAGCTATCCCCTTACACATTATCTTCGATCAAGTTGATGGACAGCAGGGAGCAGAGCCAGCAGGCATTGTGGCAGGCTGGGTGTTTTCACAGGCACAATGGTTAATGGGCTGGTTAATGTAAAGGATTAGCCCCTTCAGCCCCGGGACATCCGAGAGGGGAGGAAGGGGGTGCTGCTGCTCGGGAGACGCCGCGATGGGCTCGGGACCAAACAGGAGCGAACCAGGGAAAAAAAAAATAAAAAAAATCCTTAATGGGCGTCTTGAGTTTGGCATTTTGGGATGTGATGCTCAAAACACAGAGCCAGACATCTCGGTCTGCAGGGAATGGTGCCGTTCCCAAAGCTGCCAGAGCTGCAGGAGTGTTTGGGCACTGTCAGGCTCAGGATGGGGTTTCTGGGATCAGGAGCTGGACTGGATATGTGTGATTGTGTCGTGTCCAGCTCAGGATGTTCTGCGATTCTCTGACACTCTGGAGGAGCAGGGAGGGATGTGGAGGCTGGACAGACTCTCCATGCCCAGCCAAGGGGTGAGTGGAAGGCAAAGCTCCCCAAACCTCCATCCTGCAGAGGATGCTCTGGCCCTGCCCAGAGGGATTGCTGCGTGGAAAGGAACATTTGCAGCTTTTCCTGAGACAGCAAAGCCCGTGGAGCCTTCCCCGAGCTCCGACCCTTCCCCGCTGCATCCCCCGCCCATCGCAGCAGCATTATTCCGAGTGCTATTGTATCACCGCTAAGTGCCCGAGCTTATGGGATTTATGGCCATATGCTCGCATGGCTTATGCGCTGAGAAGCTTAGAAACCCTTCCTCCAAATTCCTCAGGCGGGATAAAACCTCCTGCCCGACTGGCTCGGCTTACAGCAGAGAGACGGTCCTGGAGAGACCCTCCCCGGGAAAGCTGCTGGGTTCCAGGAGAAAAGGGGCTGGAAAAACTTTCCCCAGGAGAAAAGGGGATGGAGAGACCTTTCCCAGGAGAAAAGGGGCTGGAAAACCCTTCCCAGGAGAAAAGGGGATGGAGAAAACCTGCCTTAGGATAAAAGGGGCTGGAAAAACCCTCCCCAGGGGAAAGGGGCTGGAGCAACCTTCCCCAGGAGAAAAGGGGCTGGAAAAATACTCCCCAGGAGAAAAGAGGATGGAGAAACTTTGCCCAGGAGAAAAGGGTGTGGAGAGACCCTCCCCAGGAGAGAAGGGGCTGAAAAACCCTTCCCAGAAGAAAAGGGGATGGAAAAACCTTCCCAGGAGAAAAGGGGATGGAAAAACCTTCCCAGGAGAAAAGGGACAGGAAAAAACATTCCCCAGGAAAGCTGCTGAATTTCAGGAGAAAAGGGGCTGGAAAAATCCTCCCCAGGAGAAAAGGGGCTGGAAAAATCCTCCCCAGGAGAAAAGAGGATGAAGAGATCTTCCCTGGGAGAAAAGGGGATGGAGAAGCCCTCCCTAGGAAAGCTGCTGGGTTCCAGGAGGAAAAGGGGCTGGAAAAATCCTCCCCAGGAGAAAAGGGGCTGGAAAAATCCTCCCCAGGAGAAAAGAGGATGGAAAAACCTTCCCTAGGAAAAAAGGGTGTGGAGAGACCCTCCCCAGGAGAGAAGGGGCTGAAAAACCCTCTCCAGGAGAAAAGGGGATGGAAAAACCTTTCCCAGGATAAAAGGGGATGGAGAATCCCGCCCCAGGCAAAAAGGGGATGGAAAACCTTCCCCAGGAGAAAAGGGGATGAAGAAAATCTTCCCCAGGAGAAAAGGGGATGGAGCAACCTTCCCCAGGAGAAAAATTGATGGAGAAAACCTTCCTTAGGAGAAAAGGGACAGGAGAAACCTTTCCACAGGAGAAAAGGGGCTGGAAAAGGCTTCCCCAGGAGAAAAGGGGCTGGAGAAAATCTTCCCCAGGAGAAAAGGGGCTGGAGAGACCCTCTCCAGGAAAGCTGCTGGGTTCCAGGAGGAAAGGAGAAAAAGTCTGGGATGGTTACAGCTGCCTCAGTGAGGCAGGTGAATCACTCAGGGCTGGTTTCCCTCCTGTCCCTGAGCCAGAGAAACACAAATCTGTCTGTGGCCAAATAGTTTTCAGATATGGTTTGACCTATAATTATTTAGGGTTTGTGTCAGGCTGCTGGGATTTAACCATTTGGTCAGGCCAAATCCTGTCAGCAAAGTGATGTTCAGCAGCACTGTGTCTCATGCTGTGCCTCACAACACCACCTACTCAAAAAAAAAAAAAATCAGTTTAAGTTGGTGAAAACTTACAGAAAAAAATTATTTCCTTTCTTTCCTTCTTTCCTCAAATTGCATCATAGTCTCGGCAGCAAGAAATTGGGGAGTAAAATGTAATTTCAGCTTAGCTGCTTTTCTTTTCCTCATTTCCATATGTTTTAGTTATTATTCCATATTCTGCAGGTGAAGGGGGGAAATAGAGGAAGATATTTAAAAAGCAAGGTGGCGATTTTTCTGTCTTTCACCAATTCACCTCAGCAGCACCATGGGGCTGCTGAAAAGTGAAAAAGAGATGGGCCTGCACCAGGACACTTCATCTGAACCTTGGGATTTGATGGCAGCAGGGATCTGAGCAAAGCAGGGGAGATGATGGAGCCTGGAGCAGAATTTTGGAGCTGAAAAAGTATTTTCTACTATTCAATTTATATTATTATTTTGTAAAGATGACCTGTGGTGACACCCACCCTTCGTTTCTCCATTGGGGGTCCTTCTCCCTCTATCCCAAACATGATTTAAATTCTGTAGAAAATCAGAAGTGGTTTCTCCTTCTGGTTCAGGTGCAAAAAAAAGATCCAAGTTAGCAGAGCTCAATTTTCTGCTGAAGGCAAGTCTCAGCCTTGCAATTTTCTGTGTGTCCATCTGTGCAGAAAGGCTGAGACGTTGCTGTTGTGAAATATGAGTGTGACAGAGCAAGGAAAGAGATTGTTCTGTTCTCCAGCAGCTTTCAGAAAATCACCCAGGGGCAAAACCCCAAACCCTGTCAATAATATATAACTTTAATTGCCATTTTCTAAGATGAACCCATTAAGTTTTGGACACTGAATGGGCCAGGGGTGGTTCCAGCCCTACCTTATAATGAGAATTTAGACATCTGCTGTGTTTTAGGAAATAGGGAATGTTGTGGTAGGACCAGCAAAGAACAAAGTGCCCCCTCAGCCAGGGACTCCCAAAAGTGATGGAGCTGGAAATCTCCCTGGATCAAAGAGCTCAGGCACAAAGCAAGAATTATCATGGTCACTACAGATCAAGGCACCAAAAGATGAAAGGCTGGGTTCTTATATTTATAGAAATATAAATGTCTGCCCTATTCTGCCTTGATAAAGGGACCCTTAATTACACACAGTTATTACAAAACCTGCACAAATTGGAGCAGAATGGTCAGTGCACAGACATGAGACAAAGGAAGCATTTTTCACATTTTCTGTCCATTCATAAATAAGGTAAAGTGGTAACATCACATTCCCAAGTTACAGCAGGAATTTGTGGCAAAATTAAGCTCAAGGAACCAAATTTTGTTCCAGGTCTTGCTCTTTTCAGGGAGTATTTTTATTATTTCTTTTTCTGTAGAAGTCATTTAAACAAATTTATATTTTAGCAAAGCCTGGAGCTGTTTCAGCTGGAAGTGACCTTTCTACAGAAAAAAAAAATGTCCCAACTCTCAGCACAAGTGGGGAAAAGAAAACAAATAACCTCAGGAAAAAGTTCCAGCAAATTTGTCACTTCACTGATAAAGCAGTTAAGAGTTTAAAATGAGACTCAGCTCATTTGTAGACCTGGGCTGAATTCACCTGTGAGGGCAAAATTTAAAAAAAAATCACATAGAAATCACAGTTTTCAGCAACCTTGGCAATATTTGCTTTGCCAAGCAAAACCCACCTCAGTTCTGTGTCAGCCTAGAAGCAAATTTAAACAGTGTGAAGCAAGATAATGTTTTTATTTAACAAAGGAGCAGCAGGTGGGGGGACAAAATGCAGGAGAACAGTTGAGAAGTACAGTTAATTAATTTAAATTTGACTGGATCCATCCACGTGTTGGTTTTAAGCCACTGAGCTCTGGATTTCTGCACCTGGATCTTTCAGGTTGCCTTCAGCCTTAAAAAACCAGCAAAACTGCTTCAACATAAACAATTATCTATAGGACAAAGAATGACATCGATTTAGGATTTATTTATACAAAACCAGGTGAGATTAGAAGGAGCAGATGAGGAAAGGGGTGAGAAATGATGAGGGGGAGGAGAAAAATAATTGATATCAAAGCCTTGGTTCAGCAAAGAATCTGAAAATTCAAGTTAAGCCTGAATTTTCTGTAGATTAAACCCATGCTGAAGTGCTCACATGGAAGTCGAGGAAGGTCCTTAATTACAGAAAAAAAGTCACATTTATGCCAAAAGTAGTGAAACATTTGTTGGTTTTGATTAATGAAATAATTAATTAAATTTTTGGCAGCCATGTTGTTGAGACAATCATTGAATTGTGGAACATCCTGAGCTGGGAGGGACCCACAAGGATCATTGAGCTTTGATTTTTAGATGAGTTATTAAACCCTTATAAACTGAACAATGAGATGGAATGGATTTTTTAAAGCCCCTCATCAGACTCATCCCATAAGCTCAGACCCCAAAATCCCCAACAATCTCTCACAGGCTGAGCAGGATGAATGAATCCCCTCCTTCCCCAGGGCGTGGGAAGGGATTTGATGGGATGGGAGCTCTGAATGAGAGAAATACAGAACCGGGTGCTGAACTTAGAAAAACACCTTTTATGGAATCCCAGAGTGGTTTGGGCTGGAAGGGACCTCAAAGATCATCTCATCCCATTATCCCAGGTTGCTCCAAGCCCTGTCCAACGATGCTGATGGCTGGGTGATGTTTCTTTACTAAAGAAAACAACAAAGGGTCAATGCAAAGAAGCTGGATAATGGTGGCCTTGTTCCTTGAAAAATTGGGCCAAACATAAAATGCTGATGTGGTGCATTTCTTATTCAAGAAAATATTTGTTCAATAATATATTTATTTAATTAATTTTATTTAATTTAAAAAAAATTATTAAAATATCCATTTATTTTCAGTCTAAAACTTGAGGTAAAACTTGAAGGTCACAACAATCTACTGGACCCACCTGGGACAGGATTTGTTTTTTTCTTGTGATTTCTGACTTCAGGAAACCATTGACTCCAGCACTGCTGGACACTGGAATATCCCAGTGGAATATCCCTGTGGAATATCAGTGCTGAGATATTCCACCCATGGGACAACCAGCTTGTGGTCCATCCATGATTCCAACTTCTCTCCAAATTATTCCTCCGTGTTTTGACATCAGTCCTGTGGTTCTACTCAGACCAGACCATGCTGGGCATCCCCTGGTAGGACAGGGAGGGAATGGGGAGAATTTCCTGGAGACGTGAGAGTTGATTTCATCCTGAGGAAAGATGTGAGCTGTAATTCAATCCAGCACCTCCAAGCAGCAGAATTCCCCTAAGGGGAAAAAATTCCATTGCTGAGTGCTGGATGTGGAGGCTGTGCCTTCTCTCTGGGCCTGTGGAATAGGTGACAGCAAGGGGGATGAGGATTTATTCCGCTTTTTGTCTTCATGGTCTCATCGTTAAGATTGAAATTAAAAACGAAATTAAAAATTAAATTAAAAAAGGAATTAGGAACAAAATTAAGTGACTGTTAGCAGGGTGCTCCCATTGCCAGATAAATTCCCTCCCAAGCCCTTCATTCCTTCTGAAAGAAGAAATAACCTTGATGTTGAGGTTTTTTTCACATATGTGAAAACTGGTTAAGGGAAAGTGGTTTTAATGTTGAATTTTGACTTGGGTTTGGAGGGGGGGAGAGCAGAAGAAGAGACATGAGATGGGAAGGCAAAAAGAGGAAAGCAGAGGAATTTGTGGGATTTGCTCAAGTTCATCCACCTATTCATAAAGGGCAAATGAGAAGTGACAGGGAGGTGACGCTGAGCAGACCGTCCCATGAAACATCTCCATAATTTCAGGGAGTAGCAACTCCAGCTGACAGATTTTTGGAGCTGGCCACGGGATGGGGAGAGGAAGAGGAGAGGGGAGGATGTGTGGGAAGGGGGAGAGGAGAAAGGCTGAGCTCCAGGCTGAGGTGTTGGGGCAGCCCATGTTCCGCCGGCTCCTGTCGCACGCGGAGCAAAATCTCCAAAAATCTCAAACTCCGCAGCTCAGCTGGGATGCACTGGGACGAGGAACACGTCAGAAACTCCAGGCTGGAGCGTGGCAGAGCTGGGAAAAGCTGAGTCCCCTCCAGGGTGGCTGCTGAACCCACATTACCTGACATTTCCCCCGCCCCAGCTCGACATGACTCAAGTGCCGGGGGCTGCATTAAGGAGGTGTGAACATCATGAGCCTGGAAAGCAGCCAAAGCTTGGGAAGGTCAAGAGAGGAATTTTTCCACCAAGTTCAACTGGACTTTCAATCAATTCCAGCTTCACCCTGTGGCTTTCCCTACGTGTACCCAAAAAAATGAGGTGACGTGCCACGTAACGAGTGAGACCACACAGGGCTGACTCGCTCAGGGCTCCTCGCTCATGCAGAGTTTGCTGAAGACATCTGGGAACATTCCTGTTTGAAAAAGAGGTGTCCAAAAAGGCGTTTCTGCTATTTTTTCAAAGGAAGGGGTGGCCAAAAATGGGCTGAAAGTTGTTCAAAATATGGAAACAACATGAAAAGTTAGGATTGGAAAGATAACGGCAAATTTTGGGATGAGTTTATGGCTTTGGGGACAACAACCAAGGGGAGGTTGTTCAGACAGCCAAAGCTCAGCTGCTGCACCCTCGCTCAGAAATACAAACTCCTGACAGCACAAAAGGTGCTGGCAGGGTGGCAGCGAGGGAATTCCACGCAGTGATGGAGAAGCAGCTGCTCCATGACCTTGGTGGGTCCTGCTCTGGTTCAGCTGCCTTGGCAGATCTCGCCCCAAGTGCTGAAATTCATCTTCAGCTTTGCCATCAGCTCTCCAATAAATTACCCCAGAGAGGTGTTTAGAGACCCCATAGTTCCCAACGTGTTTGGGGAAAAGCACTAAAGAATGATGAAGAGCTGCTGAAATTTTATGTTACAAATATTTTTACAGCTTTAGCCCCTATTTTTAGTTAACAAATCATCTACGGACCAATTATAATTTCCTTCACACGTATTAAGTACACAGAAGAATTTGCCAAACACACTGGTGCTAACCCCAAACATTCAAAAAACATGAGTCAGCCCCTCTTACTGCCTTCCCCCCTCCCACTCTGGGCTTGTTATGGACTTAAACTTCATCAGACTTCTGCAAAAATAAGTGTTGGCTCTTTATTTGCCTTCTTGTACTGGAAATTTTTCCATTTTGCCTCTTTAAGGTTTCTTCTGCACCTCTGAGGATTAGGAATTTATTTTCTTTTTAAAAGAAGCTTGATGTTTCCTCCTGTTTACTTGTCTTCCAGAGTGAGGGATGTCTAAAATCCCTCCAGGTAAAGACTGGGACAGTAACTCCTACAATCCCTGGATTTCCCCATTTTGGGTTGTATCCATGTGCTCTTACCTTGGTTTTCCTTCATTATGTGCAATATGAAAGTGAAAAAATGTGATTACTGCTCCATCTTCCCAGTGGGATTGAGGGCATGGTGAGACCTTCAAAATGTTGGAACAATTTTAGACCTTCCAGCGTTTTTAAAAGGAGAGTCATTTCCCTTTTCTCCAAGCTGGTCATGGTGATTGAAGGCCTTTCTTGCCTTTCCCAAACAAAGGTTTCCAACACCACCTGAGCTGCTCCTGAAAACACCAACAGTTTTATTTTTGTGCAGAGCTATCTTTAAACATCAGCATTTACTGATTTATTCACATTGTAATTTTTTCCTGAATATCAGATACTCATAAATTAATTCTCTGTGACTTTCCATTTTGCTGATGGGGTCAGGAAGGAAAAAACTCTCAAGAAATCCTTGTCCTTTTTGATTTCACCTGTTCCAGAGGATCACAGTTAATGCCTGTACCAGAGGCAAATCCCAGCCCCATCGTCCAGCACTCAGGGATGTGAAGCAAAACTCCACAAGGATCCTAATCCTCTTTATCAGTGTGCACCAAAATTCCTTGGAAAAACAGGAGCAGAGAGCTGGATGAGTGGATCAGCAGCACCAGGACACCTGGAGCAGGTCCAGATGCTTTGCAGGATGAGAAGGGATTGAGAGAGAAGTGGAATGGGATGATTCCCACACCTCCAAACCCAATCCTTGTCTTTCTAAGGGATCTGGGGAGACCTGATTCTCATTTTAAGGTCATAACTTAAATGTTTTTTTAACTGCCAATGTAGATAAAGACATGAGCTCTGTCTGGCTTTCCACGAGGCTGGAACTTCTAAGAGGATTTTGGTGCTTTTGCACTTCGGGATTTTTTTTTTTGTCTCTTCAAACAGGGCCACAGAAACACTCAGCACACACAGAATCATCTGCTCAAAGCTTCCTTCTGGCCCTGAGCACTGTGGCAGACACTGAAGTCAATCCCTCCTGGCCCGTGTGGTTTTGTGAGAATCCAGGAAAAAAAAATTAAAAAAAAAAAAAAGGTATAAAAAGCAAAATTCACCAGATCAGCTTTCTAAGCAGTGACTTTCCCCGAGCTTTCCTAGAAACCCTGCTCTGCTTTTCCCATCTCCTGCCAAGCTGTATAGAATTGGATGAGCATAATTTTTCTTTTGCTCCTTCTCCACGAGCTTGTGCCAGTGCGAGGAAGTTTATTTTTGTAACTTAACCCCCTCTTGCAAAGTGCACTTAAAGCACCTGGCTTTCCATTTTGAATTAAACCAGAACTGACCCTACTTTGCTGAAAATGTAGCTGCTCTTTATTTGACTTGCAGGGCTTTAAGTCAGCTGTAATGGGCTGGGGTTAAGAGAGTCTCTGGTGAGGAAAACTTAGGAGAGGAGAGAGCAGCTGCAAGTGAAATAGATTTTAAAAATCAGAGACATCCCAGTCTGACAGCCCTCAAATTCTACCTGCTGCAAAGGAAAACCCATTTGGGGTGTTTTAGTTGGTCCTCTTTGCTTTTATTTTTCTTTTAACCAGGTTTATAGAGGCCTTGAATGAAATTGAACCTGGGGGCCAGGGAGGGAAGGGGTGTCTGGAGGCTGTAAAGGCAGAATTGAGTGACTTGCACAGACTTCAATAATTTGCAGACATCTGATATTAAAATGAGAGAAACCCCACCCCCACATGTACAGCCTGGGAACTGTGCCCTGCAGACAACTTTAATGGCTCATGTGGCTCTGTGCACCCCAACCTTCCAAAAATGCCTTTTGCTGGGATATTTATTGATTTTTCTGGATCTAAACAAAAGCCCAGGGAAGCAGGGAGGAGGAGGAAAAAAAAATTAATAATAATAAAAAAAAAAATGGAAATGAGATGAAAACCAGCTGATAACTCAGCCTCAGGGAATTCTTGTCTCTCTGCAAAGACAGACATCCAAGGAGACGTGGCAGCTTCAGGGTCTGGGAGAAGCAGGTCAGGACGTCAAGTGGAGTTAGCAAAGTTGGGAAAATCACTGAGCAGGAGTCATTAAGGGCACCCATCACACTAAGCCTGGTAACTCATTCTGAAGCCTCATCTGCTCCCAGGGAGAAGCCTGTGATCAAGAGCAGAGAATAAAAATTACAGGCTTCAAAGGGGAAAATTAGTTTATATCAGAATCTGGAGTATCCAAGGCCTAATAATTAACTAATTTGGAGGTTTCTGTCGTTGTAATCGCTGAGTAAATTAGTGTTTTAATGTTGGGAAAAGAATTCTCAGCAATACAGGTTTGCAGATCAGAGCTAATAATCTGAAATGAAGTATTTAGCTCATTTTGATTCACCCCTCTTCTATTCCTAATCCTCAGAATGATCCTCTGACACAGATTCATTTATGACAGGATCCTGTGGAATCAAATAATTTACCCTCTAAAGGAAAAAAATCGAAAAAAATCTAAAAATTATATATCTCATTTTAGATGGGTGATATTGACTGAAATGAACATTACACCTCCTCTTTTTATACCAACCCCAATTTTCACTTGGAGAATGAGGATGGTGCCATTGCACACTTCAGATGGTGCAATAAGCCACAAAAATAATTCTGTAGCAGTGGAGACCTTGAAACAACTTCCTAGAGCAGCCAAGCTTACCCAGAGTTGTCTTCAGCACCAGCTCTGTTCTTTAATTCAGCTCTGGATCTGTCATTCTGCTCCCAGAATTCCATCTCTTGGTTTCATTCCCTGTAAATGATGAGCAGTGCTGAATTCAGAATCCCTGGAACAAGAGAAACAAGGGCTCTTCTTCACAGCCTTGGGGCATTTGGACAGGAGTGGCTTTTCCAGGGATTCAAAGGAATCCTGCCAGCCTGACACCACTGCTTGTCCCAGGGCTGGGGGTGCCTTGCTTGGCCATCCTTCAATGTCAGATGATGAGAAATCTTTTCCTTTGTTGTTTTTCATTGTCCTTTCACAAAAACTGGGTGTAGGGTGAGAGTTCATCCCCCCAACCTGAGTTCTCCTCATGTCTGACCCTGCTTTGAGCAAGAGGTTGGACAAGGTCAGCTGAAGCCTCTTCTGGCCTGAATTTCCCTCTGTTGTGGTCTGGCTTCCAGGGAAGAGCTGTCTTGGGGATGGGAAGGGAGGAGGCAATCAGCACAGGTGGTTGAGGTTCCCACTCGTGGGGATTTGGGAGGAGCCTGGCAAACCAAGCAGGAACCCAGGAAAACCCAGCTTGGAGGGGCTGAGCATGATGGGCAGCCATGAGATCAGGAAGGTTGGACAGGACCACTCAGTCATCGACTCCAGCCATTCCCAATAAATAATCTCATGCCCAGAAACCTTTTGAACACTTAAGGAGAGTGATTCCAGCCCTTCCCTGGGCAGCCAGGTCCAATGCTTGACCACCCTTCCCGTGGATAAATTTTTCCTGCTATCCCATCTACAAACAAACTCCATCCCATATCCTGCAGGGAGCAGTGCAGGGATGAGTCACTGCAGACCTTGCACTCAGGGTCTTGCTCCTGAGGCTGTTTGATCCCTCTGCTCCTTCCCAACCTTTGTCCTGGCTCCCAACTTTCCATTTGTGTCGGCGCCGCCGCTCCCGACCTTCGGCTGCCGTGCCAAATTTTTCTGTGACTGTATCACTCCGTATCTGAGCTGCAAACCTCAACCACAGCGTGGTCCCCGGCTTCAAATCTAGCAGGAGAACATATGGAGAGCTGCTTTTTTATATCTGGCCCCCAGCAGTAACCTCAAGATTTTCCCACATGCTGAGATGAGACATCGTTCATTTTTAGAATCCGTCTTTTCTCTCCTTATTTAGAGATGTTTCACCATTGGCTCCTTGGGCTTTTTGGTCAGTTTTGGAGTGCTTGGGTCACTTGGTGCCATCATGGGGTGAACAGAACAGTGAGCATTTGTTTCCATGTTATTAATCAGATCTTTTTACAGCCCCAAAGGTGCTGTGAACTGTGCTGGGAAGTTTTAATTATTCACTGACCCTCAGAAACACAGTAAGGAAGGCTAAGATTGTCTTTTTTGTCTGTTTATTCATCAAGATTTAGGGGGGAAGAAAGGAAGAGGGGGGAAGGAGTGAAGAGCACCTGTGACACTTCTGCTGTGAATAGCAGAGCAGAGGAAAAGGCCACGCTCAAAATTGTGAATGTATTTCCTTTTTAAGAGATTGAAAATGCAGTTTCTCTGCAGGAGCAAACTAAGTTATCTATGGAGCAGGTTGAAGGGGAGTCATGGCAAAGATGATCCCATGGTTCTGTTTACGAAAATAAAAGTAAAATCAGGAAAACCAGGGCAGCTGCTTCTCAGAGAGGGGATAGGAAAGGCAGACTGCCCACCCGGGCACAGCTGAGCTTGTTTAAAATTCAGATCGAACTGACAGACAGACAGACAGACAGACTGTTCCTACAGGGATCACAGCTCTGCAGCTCCTGCCAGAAATCCACGAGGCCAGCTTGTTCCAAGTACTGCTGAGCAAGGCCCTATGAAATAAGGAGAAATGACCACAAATATGCCTGTGCTCCAAATTCCTGAGCAGCTGGCACTGCTGGCAGTGCTGCTGGGAAGGGAGCAGCCAAATCCACCAGGAGCATCCTCAGCGAGGGGGGGATTTGCTGAGCACTGCCCCACGTCCAAACCAATCCTGCCTAGAGCCTTTTGGAAAAGGGATTGTGTTTTTTTACAGAGCAGCTTCCCAAAGCTGTGCTTGTTCCTGCAAAGGAAGAACCCACTGCTGTGGCACTCGGGCACCTGCAGGGGCTCTGCCCACTCTCAATGGACCCAAAATCAGAGTTGGAGCCTCAATTTGAGGAAATCACAACCTGGGAGACAGAAAGTGAGGAAAGGCAGCCAATATTAACCAGAGAGTTTCCCAAGATGTAATATCTTCCCTTCTCTTTAAATATAAAGAATATGGGGGGAAATGGGCCACTTCTTTTTTGTGCTTTTGATCCTGAAGCTGACAATGAGGACACCACAGAGGAAAATTCCACTGAGTACCAGGGGTTGAATAAACATATTGCAGAGAATGAACATTTTCCAGAGAATGAATATATTGCAGACAACAAAAAGGTGCAGCACATAAGGTAAACATGTAATCTCAGGAGAGTGAATTCCTGCTCCTTCAGCTGCCCATCCTTCCTCAGAATCTGGATTTAGGGATGGATCCCAAAATGAGCCTCAAAGCCCTTGATAAGGTGCCTGTTCAGACACCATCCCAAACTGAACATGAAGTTTTTCTCCATCCTGTTTTATCCAACACCCAGTGATCCTCCCTGCTCCCACACCGTGCAGTCCATGGCTAATATCTCCAGTGGGTTGGCCAAATTCAGGGAAATTCCCTTTGTTCCTGGGCCTCCATGGGGAGATGGCATGGGAACAGTGGCCAGGCTCAACTTGGGGTTCTGTTTCCACCAGCAGCACTGAAAGACCTGAGGACACAGCAGGTCTTTGATGAGCACCTTGGACATTGAACATCACTCCATGCTCTTGTATTCCCATGAGGATTGAGGAAGAAATCACAGTTTTCCACATGGAGGAAGAGCTGCATGGCCTTTCCCAATTTGGGAAATGGGATTTTAGTCCTGACTAATATTTTTTCTTCTCTCTGCTTCCTGTCTCCTAAACTCCAGAGCATCAACCTTTTTCCTCACTGTGGAAAGATCCATTTGTCCCAGATAACATATTTTGGATTGTTTGATACCACACTGCTGTGTTTCCAATTAGGTTTCCTTGCTTTTATCTTTTTCTGTGTAATCTATTCAGTCCCTCCCCCTAATTAGAACCTTATTTGCCTTTTCCCCCCTTTCAACAGTGTTTATCCTTCACATTGTTCCCTCCATCTCTGCTCAGCGAGACTGACTTCTGTTATCTTTGTTTTTTAAATATATGTTTAGGTTTTATTGGCACAGACATTTGTTTGAGCGATCCAACTATTCATTACAGACCTCATGATTTTCCACAGTAAATTTTCGAGACAATCAACACAGATCAACATTATTTCGTGTCTCATTCCACATTCTTTCGGAGAGTTATGTGTTATGAACAGCCCAATGCTTCAGATTATTACCTTCCATACACAAGATACCCTCGGAATCAGAGGATATCTGATGATATTCTGATGGCTAGACTTCCAGATGTTTTATTTTATTTATCCTGCTTGGCTTGTTTTCTAGGACCGAGTCCAAACCAGCCTCGAATCTCAGGGGTTGCTCAACAGATTCTGTGAGGGGCTGTGAGAAGTTATAAAGCAAAGGGGGGATAAAAGCCCTTGCACAACAAATAATTCTGCAAACTCCAGTATTGTCCTTGTGTGTTTAAAAGAAATGTTGATTAATAACGTTGTAAGAAGATTAATAAGGAATTTTAACACGGACTTTTGGGACAGCATGGAAATTCCCAAAATAAACAGATTTCTTGCTGACAAAAGTCAGGAAGAAACTTTCCAAGGGCAGCTTTCCCTAAGTGTTATTAGGAATATTCTTCCTGTAGAGGATGGCACTTGTGTCTGGGAATGAGGAGAGGTTCTGGATGTGTATTTATTTGAGTCAGGATAGCAGCCTCCATTCCCAGAAAATAAATGGAAGAAAGGTGAGAGGAAGAAAACCACGAGCTGTGGTGTCCTCCTGCCCATGTGGAGCCTCATGGAGCTCAGGACTGAGGAGCACCTGGAATTGCAATTACCATGTGCAAGGCAGCACATCCAGAGATTCAAAAAAGAGGCAGAAGAGGCTCAAAATGAGGCAGAATAAGCAAGCCAATAATTTCACAATTAATACTTTCACCTTGGTGTATAATGACATTGACAGTTTTCATTTATTGATAGGGAAGATGGGTATTTTAATAAAAACATCTCTGAGAAGGAGACATTTCAGTCCACTCTGCTTTCCCTGTAGTTCCCCCTTGGTTTGGTATCAAATGAGGGAATTTAGGGGCTTGGAAATACACTTTTGCATTTAAGTGAGGAGTTTTCACTTCCAGGAAAGTAGAATTCCACCAGAAAAATCAGCAAATTAATGATGGACACCACCATGGCTTGGTTATCCTGAGGAAACCTGCATTGCTTGGCAGCTTTGGAGGCACCACCCCATTCCCTGGAGATCATGGGCTGGGAACCTCCTCAGGCAGGAGGAATCCTCTGATTCTGGATCTGGACTGGGAGGAAAGTTTGTGGTGGTGCCAGTCATCCAGACCCAGAAAAAAATGGGGTCTCATTTATCCCAGTGTCATCTCCCACCATTTTGAGATAAAAGCCAACCCTGGAAATGTCCAAAAATGTGGATGTGGCACCTGGGGACACGGATTAGTGATGTGTTGGGACCCTGGAAATTGAAAATTTTGGACTTTCTGTGCTGATGTGCACTGACCCCCAAGAAAACACTGATTTTGACCATGGAGAAATCTTCCAAAATTGAGTGACAGAACTGGGATTGTGGGTGTGGGTTTGAATGGTTGTTGAGTTGAAAGTAGGGATAGTTTGGGTGGCTTTTCTTGATTGGAGAGTTGGTCCTTGGGAGGCCTTTTGGAGAGAGACATTCAGCTCCATTTTTGGGTTGTTAGCTTGAAGTGCTGTAGAATTCTCTGTAATATAGACAAGAATTAATAAGCATCTGAGTCCAAACAAGAAATACTGTATGGAGCATTTAATCCTGAGCCTGGCAAGAAAAAGAAGATGAAACATGGTGGTGGTGGGCTTGGCACTGCTGAGGGTTTTGCCAACCTCAGTGATTCCATGATTGCACTCTTGTTTCCTTCAGTGGAAATCACAGGTTCAGTCACAGGTGAATCCCTGGTCACCTGCATTGTCCCTCCATGATTCCTGTGGGTTTTCAGCTCCCAAATCATGGATCCAAGCTGAACCAGCCACCCAGCCAAGCACTCAGCCCAACCTTGTCAAGCTGCTCTGGAATTCCTCTCATCAGGTTTTGTGGCTTTGATTCCCTGCAGCCTCCAACACCAGCAGGGCTCTTGGGAAAGGCAGCAAAATGAGGCAAAAGAGACAAAAATAAAGCAATTTTTGTGAGTGTTCAAGGAAGTTAAAAAGCCTTTTTGTCATTTTAAGCCTTTCCCCCCAATTTCATGCAAATCTCTTCTTTCAAACCGAGTTCAAAATTCACGGGCTGAAATTCCCAATACCAAAAAAAAAAAAAAAAAAAAGGAAAAAAGGTAGGAAATTTGAGGATTTTCCCACCCCACCCCACTTTCAACAGCTTCCAAACCCTTTTACTACGAGGGCCTGAGAGGGCTCTTTATTTTTACAGCTGCTGCATACCTACTTCTCCTCGCTGGAAGACGCACACGCAGCTCCAGCGATCCTAATCTTCTCATTCCAGGAAGGGAACCAGCTGTAAATCCACTGCAGCAAGATCAGGATACAGCACCAGGGCTGTTGTTCTGCCCTCCTGCTGCTTAAGACTTCCCCTGAACAGCTCTCACACTCACTCCTGTCCTGCCTCCAGCAGCCTGTGTTTGAAGAATCCCTTCCCATCTCCCAGTCCTGCCCTTAAAGACATTGGAATTAGGATTTTCCAGATCTGGTGAGACACCCCTGGAAAGCAACACTAGAGTTTCTTGGTTTCTTCCACCCTGAGAGCACCCAAGAGAGGGGTTGGGTTTGCATCCACTCCCAATTTCCAAACAAATGGCAGGGATAAACTCACCCTCCCTGTCCCTGGGTGATGCAAATTTATTAAACGATGTGCAGCACAGATTCTTCCCACTTTTACTCCAAGCAGGATTATCCCTATCCCTGCTGATGTCTTGTCATAGGGCAGGCTGTGAGAACAACAAAAATACTGGCATTACCTGGAAAAAAAAAAGCAAAAACCTATGGAGGTTTGCAAAGTGTGAGAATTTCCCTGCACCTTGTGTCCATGAAAACGTCACCTCCAGGCTGAGCCTTTCCCAAATTTTCGTGGTAACCTGGTGCTGAGTGTGTACAAACACTCACAATGAGTGCTTAGCAACCCCTCCTGCCAGCCCCGGCAGGGGCAGAGGGAACAAAAATGTGTGTGGAGCTCTCCAGCTCTTCCTGCAAGGAAAATAAAGCAGCAAGGAACAGTAAAACCTGGGCTGGGCTGAGGGGGGGAGGCAGAGCAGAACCTCTTTCCTTCTTTCCCCTTTGCCTCTTTCCTTCTTTTCCTCTTTCCCTCTTTCCCTCTTTCCTTCTTTCCTTCTTCTTTCCCTCTTTTCCTTCTTTCCTTCCTTCTTTCCTTCTTTCCTTCTTTCCTTCTTTCCTTCTTTCCTTCTTTCCTTCTTTCCTTCCTTCCTTCCTTCCTTCCTTCCTTCCTTCCTTCCTTCCTTCCTTCCTTCCTTCCTTCCTTCCTTCCTTCCTTCCTTCCTTCCTTCCTTCCTTCCTTCCTTCCTTCCTTCCTTCCTTCCCTTCCTTCCTTCCTTCCTTCCTTCCTTCCTTCCTTCCTTCCTTCCTTCCTTCCTTCCTTCCCTCCTTCCTTCCTTCCCTCCTTCCCTCCTTCCCTCCTTCCTTCCTTCCTTCCTTCCTTCCTTCCTTCCTTCCTTCCTTCCTTCCTTCCTTCCCTCCTTCCCTCCTTCCCTCCTTCCTTCATTCCCTCTTTCCCTGCTATCAATATAAGCCTGGCTTTGTCTTCTTGGACTTGGCATGTCTGGTCTGGGGCTCAGTGAACCTCATGGCCTTAATTAAAATGGCACAAATGAAATATTAATATAAAAAAATTAAAAATTTTAAAAATATGAAAATATAAAAACATAGCTATAACTATATAACTATAACTATAACTATAACTATAACTATAACTATAACTATAACTATAACTATAACTATAACTATAACTATAACTATAACTATAACTATAACTATATTTATAAGCTGCTTGCTTGAGGACAACAGTGCCTCACAGAATCCTTCACCCTCACATAGCACCTCAGCATAAAACTTGTTTTATTGGGTTTTCTGAGAGGCCAGGAAAAAGAATTTCTTCACTGGGAGATGTGTGTGTCACCAGGATGATGTTCATTTGTCACCAGCTTCTCTTCTTTCCTGGAGTCTCCTGAATACATTAAACTGCCTTAAAATCCAGAGCCTGGAATGTGAAATGTTACTGAGTGGGTGTTAATAACTC